>CAWUFW010013225.1:0-488923 GCA_963921515.1 Calotriton arnoldi
TTCTACTGCTTACGCTGTACATTATTTATCTTGCATACTGACTTATGATCATAACAGCACATATCTCTTACACGAGAAACAAGACTGTTCAATAAAACCCTTTTATTGAAACGCCCGTCTTTCCTTTCTGTGTAACTCTGCAGAAACTAAGCATGCACGATTGAATGAGTGAAACTGTTATCTATTGTTTCCACGATTCTGAGACATGTTCCGCTTCTAAAGGGAAACACAGTTGTCATGTTTTTCGGTTGCCAGAAACTACTCCCTTCTTGTTCTCAAGGAGTTTCTAGTGGCCTCTGAGCTAGCTGTCACAGGTAATTAAGTTTAATATAATCGATAGGGACATACCGACCTTAGTCCTATGTCAAACCCATAGGTTATATTATTCCAATGCGCAGAGCCTATTAGGGAAATAGGAACTACACTACAAGATGAGCAGGATAGAGTGGGTGGGAAAGGGCATGAGGATAGGCCAAGAGGGGATGCCCCCTTTGACCTTGAATCTAACCCTGACCAGGTGGAGCCTGATGACTCCCACCTCAACAACTCAGATCTCCCAGAGAATACTGCAGGTGGCCTTGAAGAGGCCCCCTTTGTTCCTCCTGGGATATTGCAGAGTAGACCTAGGAGGCCTAGATCCTCCTCAAGGGAATCACAAGCCTCAGGACATTCAGTAGGAACCTCCAAATCTAGTAATAGGGACAACTCTTTTGACAGGGAATACCAGCTACTTGAACTTGCAAAAGCTAGGCTTAGGCTCAGGCAAGAGCAGCTGGCCCTGGATAAAGAGTCCCTAGTAGTCTAGAGAGCTAGGAAGAAATTGGGACTAGAGTCCCATGGTGGCAGCAACAAGGTCCCTAGAATTAGAGAAACTTCTTTTGACCATAGGAACCTGAGCAAGATAGTCCCTCCCTACCATGCTGGGGATGACATCCACAAATGGATAACTGCTTTAGAGAGGGCCTGTAAAGTTCAGAAGGTCCCTCAAGAGCAGTGGGCAGCTATCTTGTGGCTCTCCTTTTTTTTGCTGACAAAGGTAAAGACAAGCTCCTCACTGTTAGGGAAGAGGATGCTGACAATTACTCCGTTTTGAAGAGTGCTCTCATTGATGGGTCCGTCTTAACCACTGAACAATACAGGATTAAGTTCAGAGACACCCAGAAAGCACAAACCCAGGACTGGGTAGATTTTGTGGATAGTGCCACAAAGGCTCTGTAAGGTTTGTCGCTTGGCAGCAAAGTGCATGACTATTTAGGATTGTACAATTTGATTATGAGGGAGCAGATCCTTAATAATTGTCAAAACCAGCTTTTTGCACCAGTACCCGGTGGACTCAGATCTGACTTCTCCCCAAGAATTGGGAAAGAAGGCAGATAAATGGGTCAGAACCAGGGTTAAGCAGAAGAAACAAGGTGGTGGTGACCAATAGAAAGATACTTTTAAAACCCAAGAGAAAGGTGGGGATAAGTCTAAAGAGAGTCCTCTGAAGGTCCCCAAAAGTACTCCTCTGGGTGTGGGTCCCAAACCCCTGCTTCCCCTGGAAAGAAACCTTATTGCTTTGTTTGTAAAAAGCAAGGCCACAAGAAATATGATTCTGATTGCCCCAAGGCTAGCAATAAGGAAAATATTCCTCCTACTACTACAGCACCCACTAGTGTTCCTGGAAGTAACCCCCAGGTAGTAATAGCACACCCAAAAATATAGTTGGGTTCTCATGGGGTACTGAGGTGGATACTGGCCTAGCCAGATACCCCACACAGGCCACCTTAGTCTGTAATGGTGGCATGGGGTTTGCCACTTTTACTGAAAGGCCCAATACTTTGGGCAAGTACAGACAGGAGCCTCTGATAAATGGTCAGAAAGCTGTAGCCTACAGGGACACAGGGGCTAGTGTAACGATGGTGACAGGAAACCTAGTGCCCCAACTTCATCTTTTACCTGAGTACAAGTACCAGGTGACCAACACTGATGGTGTTAGGACAGATCATCCCTTGGCCATAGTCAATCTCAGCTGGGGAGGGGTCACTGGTCCCAAAAGGGTTGCAGTGTCCCCAAAGTTACCTGTAGATTGCCTCTTGGGTAATGATCTGGAGACTTCAGCCTGGAATGAAGTGAAACTGAAGGCCCATCTAGAGATTTTAGGCCTCCCTGAGAAAGTTGGTGTGACCCTTAGGGCCCCAGTCCACCACAGGAAAAATCAGGAGCAGTGGAGCCTGAAAGAATGGCCCACGCTACTCCACCAGAGAGCAAAGGGGATGAAGAAAAGTCTTCTTCCCCCCAGACTATAGGTAAAGGTCAGATTCCTCAGGGAGCTGATCCTGCCCCTTGTGAAGGAACTGCCCCAGAGGTGGTCGAGCCTGGTCTGGCAGAGCCACTGAGGGCAGGGGAACCTTCCAAGGAGGTACACAGTCTGGAGCAGGTACCCTGCCCCTCTCTACCCATCCTCAGCCAGCCTAGGGCTGCAGAGGTCAGGGATGTCGGTGGACCCCATAGGTCCCATTGCCAGGAGGAATCCCCTCATCCACAGATTAGGGACACCCCAGCCTAGTAGTACTAGACAGGTGGATAATCCTCAGCAATCTGAGGGATCCCTCTCACCCTTAGGCAATGACATCCCCCAGATGGACTTTGTTGGGCAAAGGAAAACCTGGGACCAAGCTGTCCCAAATCTTCACTGGCCCTCCATTGTTCGAACCAGAAGGGATCAACCAAAAGCTGTAGGCAGCCAGAGATTGACCCCTAGGGACAGATATAAGTCAGTCATAGAAAGAAAGGCCTCCATGGTGGCCAGTGCTCTGAGGAAGCTGAGACCAACCCTGTTAGTGCCTCACTTCCCTACTCAGACACCCCATCAGCCTCTTTCTTGGCTTAAACAGATTACAGGTAGTCACCCCAAATTTTTGAGAGGATCCAAGACCCTACAGGGGAAGAACTTCTCGGTGGACCATAGGATATAGAGTATCCATGCAAATGCAGGACCTTCCTTATATGGCCACTTAGGAAATAAAGTCCCTACGGGCATGGTTAGCCTTATCTCCTTTTGTTTGGGGGGGGGTATGTAGGAAGTTAGGATCCTTCTGCATGGTTACCCCCACTTTTTGCCTGGTACTAAGCTGTGTTTTGACTAGTCTGACTGGGATCCTGCTAATCAGGACCCCAGTCTATCTGCTTTCCCCCTAAATTGTTATGGTAAGAACTTAGGTACATCCCAGATTGGATACTGGGGTACCCTAATAAGTACCTAGTATAAGGTACTCAGGTACCCCAGGCATAGGTACCCCAGAGGTCTCCCGAAGCATGTATTATGCCACCCATGAGAGACCATTCAAAATGGAACTAGAGGCCTGCCATTGCAGCCTGTGTAGGTTGGTGCTTACACCACTTACTAAAGATGTAGGTTTACTATATCTTGGGTCACTGCACTTAAAACCTATAAGTCACCCCTATAGCAGGCCTTTGCAATCCTGAAGGCAGGGTGCTTGGTTCTAAGTGAGAGGGTGCTCCTGCATGAGCAGGACACCCCTGCAGCCTAGGGAGTCCATTCTCCCGGGTTGTCAGTGAAGCAGCCATATACTATATAGAGGGGCATCACGTAATTACGCGATGACCATCGCGAAACTGGCTGCAACGAACCCCATCATGTTTGGTATCAAACATGTTGGAATCATACCCCACACCGTAAACGGTGTGGGAGGTATGATTCGAAGCACTGGCAGAGCCCTACGGTAGGCTCGCAGTTTTCCCGGTGCAAACCTTCTAGTCCTGGACAGCACAAAATGGTTGCTGCCAACCAGAGACACATTTCTGCCCTCCTGCTGCTGAGCCAAGCTCAAGTAGAGGAAGGTGGAACAATAGGCATCCTGACACAGGGAGGTGTGACCACCTCCCAGACAGGATTTAGTGTATTAGGACCGGGTGGGTGCGCTTGCCAGCGCCTGAAAGTCTGCATGAGGGGCACGTTTGGCGTCCCAGTGCATAGTCCAGTTCAAACCAGTTCTGGGAGCCGTTGGCTCCTGCTCTGGTGCAAAACTGAACAAAGGACATAGGCGAAACCTCCCACAAGTCCAGACCCTCCCCTGGGAGGGTCCCCTGAATCTTCCCAACCCTTTCCCTAGGGTACTTACGGGCTTACCTGGGTGTAGGTCCCTAGATTCCTCGTGGGATAAGATTCAGACTGAAACCACTGCACTTCTACCGTCAGGGCACCCTGGACTTCGATTGGGCCTGACTTTGTCTCCCTTTCAGTCTGCTGCATCATCTGTGCCTGTGCACCATACAGGATCCGTGCAGGACCTGTGGAGCATCAATGACACTTGAAGGAATCTCCCTTGAAGTGAAGGAGTCACTTCCCTGCATTCGCAGGCACCTCAACACTGCTGACCGGTCTGCTGATCCCGAGCTCCTGCGGACTCCAAAGGGTTCAACAACACAGGTGGTGGGTTTCTACGTCCCTCGAGGACTGAGCTGTTCTCTCACCGAGTTTGAGGCCAGAATCCCTTGTGGTGGCTGCATTACCCGAACCCCTGTGCACCGCGTACTTTTGCAAATGCAAATGCTTGTTGGCAACTTTGCGACAAGTGCATTAGGCTCTAATTAGCCCCAACCTCAGGCAACTTCTTCCACCAAGATCTTCAGCCACATCGCCTCGTGGGCACCGTGGCCTGCTCTTTTTGGTGAGCTACTCAAGGTCCTCTCGTGACTCCCATGCCTCCGGCCTGTGGGTCCAATTGAGGGTCAATTTGCTTCCTGTGGGCTTTCCTGTTTGCTTGGGGCTTGCCCTGACTCCCCTCCTTGTGGTGAGTCTCCTGGACCTTGCTGGTGCCAACTTTGCACCTTTTTGACATTCTGCGTGGGTTGCCTTTGCCAAGGCTTGTTGGTGCTCCCGGCAGACACCGACCCCTCAGCACTCAACATCCTTCGTGGGACAGCTCGTATCCGGGTCCTGGTCTTCCTCAGCGTTGCCTGGTCCTCGCAGCTGCAGAGACAAGGTCATCGTACTCCATCCTGAAACACCCGACATCGGAGGGCATTCGTCTTCCAGGGCTCCTGGTCACTCCCGTGTGACATATACTCTGTCCCATCTGCTTTCAGGTACTCCTCTTCAAGAATCCATATTTGGGTTCCCACTGACACTTTCTCACCTTCCAGCAGCGGCACTTTCTTCAAAGTCCTCCATTGGAATCGATGGCAGTTTCCGACACCACTTCACCCCTATGCACCCGGCGTCCCTGGTGTAGGTAACGTGGGTACTAGGGTATCCACGGGTGGGGTGTCTCTCCAACCTTCTAACTTCCAAAGGGTTTCTTCAGGGTATATTAGGAAGGGTCCCTAATCTTTAAAAATCCAACAGCGACTTGCACATAGAATTGTACGGAGCACGCAGTCGTGTACTCACACTGCACACGCTCTCCGTGGGGTCCCTATCTACTTACCTTGGGTGGTTCTGTGGGTCCCCAGTGATTCTACGTCCTCTCGACATTGTCCTGACTCGAGTCGTGGTTCTTATACCACTTTCTGGGGTCCACTGTGTATAACATGCTATTTACTGCATTTCTGACTAAAGTATTGTGTGCATTGTGTTTATCTCCGTGTTGGAGATACTTGAGCATTCTAGAGAGTATTGTAGAATAAATAAATATTTTTATAAATACTTGGTGTGGTTCTTTTTCACTTAATCTATACTATAAGATTGCATTCAGATAAAACAAGCTGCTTTACACTCCTTCTGGACTAAGCCTGAAGGCTGCTCTCCACAGCTACCACTTAGAGAGCTTTATTCGGTTGTCTAAGACCTCTTAAATCACCATAAGGGTTGTCTGGACTGGTGCAAGGTGTCCACTTACATAAGTGTACATCATATACAGTCCTAGATCAAGCAAGAGTGGACAAGAAGCAGATAGATCCGTTGGCTCGCTGGCCACAAGTGCAAATGAAGATTCAGAACCAGAACTGCCAAAGATTACACCCCAGTCTGTTAATGAAATTGTGTAGAGAGGGAGAGACGAGAAGGTAAAGCAGTCATATACACCACTAGAATGCCGACCTGAGACTGTGGGCGTGACTCCTAATGGGAAGGAAGAAGACAATCAACATGTGAGCCAGGGCCGAAGATTAGGACATAATTATTGGGGTATGGACTGGCGGCGCTTGGGACCTGGTGGGTAAGCTACATAACCCCAAGATCACAAGGAACCTTACTTGTAACTTCGTTTGTGTTTTGATGGGAGCTGGACTACCTGTACCTGTCCTGGGGAGGGGGAGTTGGGGTTCTTGTTTAATTCAGGGTTTGTTTTAGGGGGTCAGGCATGTCAAGGGTAGGGTAGCCAATGGAGAATGGGCGAGACCAATACAATGGCATCCCCTATAGACCTTAAATGTATATCATGGAACGTGCGAGGGATGCACACCATGTCGAGACGCTACAGAATACATGCGTACTTAGTGAGGAGGGGGGTGCAAATCGCTATGTTGCAGGAGACACATATAACGGCGAAAGAGGGAGCTGCGCTTCAGCGTAGATGTAGGGGCCAAGTGTATTATACAAACTCCTCAGCATTTGCCAGAGGTGTCCTGGATGGGTGAGGGCGGGAGTACCATTTCAGTGTACCAAGCAAATACTGGACCCTGATGGGAAATTTGTCATATTGTTGGGAAAGTTAGATGGTAAAGATGTAACACTGGGTAGCGTCTATGGCCCAAACACAGATCAAACTTTGTTTCTGGCACATCTCTCTAGAACGTTGGCACCAGCACTGACAGGATCGGTAATATTAGGGGGGGACTTTAATTGCATTACAGATGTAGAGCTGGATCGATCCCACCTGCCTCTCCCAGACTCTCACATGCATAAAATAGCAGAAGCGCGAAAAACTGGCAACAGCAGTGGGGATTGGTGGATACCTGGAGGGCGCAGCATCCAGGAGATAGATTACTAATTTTTCTCGGCGCTGCATGAGTTGCATGTCAGGTTAGATTCCATAGTGTGCTCCCCTGACGTACATGAATGTGTACAGATGAGTGAGTACCTAGCCAGAATGATCTCAGACCATAACCAACTATTGCTGGGTATGATCTGGTCCCGAGAGAGGCCCAAAATCCCGACCTGGCACCAGAGCCCTGAAACGCTGGAGGACCAAGTCTTCCAGGCGACGAGATACCCTGGGAACAGATATAGAATTGAGTGAGGTGAGGGGGGCCATTAAAGCTATGGCCAGGAATAAAACGCCAGGGACAGATGGTCTCTCAGTGGAGTTTTACTCCGCGTATATTGAGTTGCTGGGTCCCAGACTAGTAGAAATATATAATCAAGCAAAACAAGAGGGAAAACTCACTGGTTCAAAGAGGGAAGCAGTAATTATCCCACTGTTTAAACCCGGGAAACCTTCATATGACAGAACGGCGTATAGACCGCTCTCTATGCTCAATTTAGACTATAACATTTTGAGTAAGATTCTGGCCACCCGCCTTCTCCCACATGTGGCAACACTCATACATAAAGACCAGGCAGGCTTTATCCCCAACAGAAACACGGCATTATATGTCAGAAGGTTACTACATATTCTTGAGGCTGATTCCTATTGCAGGGAGGAGGCGACCATCTTCGCAGTAGATATAGAGAATCCCTTTGATAGTCTCGAATGGTTTTATCTCTTACAAGTGATGAGGAAGTTTGGACTGGAGTCTGGATTTGTAGGGTGGACAGCTCTATTATATAAGGACTCTACGGCAAGAGTTAAGACGGGCAGGCTAATCTCTGATGCCTGCCGAGTGGAGCGGGGGACACAACAGGGGTACCCATTGTCGCCCCTGCTGTTTGCCTTAGCTATGGAACTGCTGGCAGCCAGAGCTTGGACAGGGCATCATTACCGAGGACTAGAAGTAATTGGACAAACACATCACATTGCATTATATGCAGATGACCTATTGTTGTTCTTGGCCAAAGCAGGAGGGTGCCTCCGGGGGGCCAAGGAACTCCTAACAAGGTTGGAGAAGGTGCCGGGCCTCAGGGTGAACTGGGCAAAATCATGCCTCTTCCCTGCCAAGGAGGGCAGAGTGGGACCCCAGGCGACAGAGGGAGTCCAGTGGGAGAACTGATGCCTAACATACCTGGGAACTCAGATATACCACACCCAAGGAGATTTACTAGAAGACAACATAGGGAGAGTCCTGAGGGGAGTGAAAGCTAGCTTTGACTTCTGGGGGACACTTCCCATATCAGTAGCTGGCAGAGTCGCTCTATTGAAGATGGTGACTTTACCGAGGCTCCTATATTATTTTGGGATGCTGCCGGTTTGGGTCCCGGCGCAAATGTTTAATCAACTAAAAACACTGATGAAAGCGTTTTTATGGGGAACGAGTAGGCGAAGAGTAGCACTCACCACACTTGCGAGGCCAAGAGCAGAGGAAGGGCTGTACCCGATTATGAATACTATTACCTCGCACCACAGTTACAGTGGCTCACGAAATGGATGGTGTACAGAGTAAGAGGGTTGGTGACACAGGGGGACACGACGCCAAGCCTGAGACTACTGTCGCGGGTGGTGTTCAGACTCTCAATTCAAGATCGAGAAATGACCACAGAACTAAAAACAGCCCGTACGTGCTGGAATAGGAGCCTACGAAGATCTAAGACTAGGTGCCCCTATGCCCCTTCACTTATATCGTAGGAATCGCAACAATAAGGTCACCTCCAGGTTTCTTGACCTGGGAATAGCAGTAGCAAAATGCTTGATTACAAAGCGCTGGAAACACCGTGACCCCCCCCCGAACATAGAACTGTGGAGGTACTCAATGCACACCTGGGCCAAAGCAGAAAGCTTAGCGCTACATCGCGAAGACACGTAAGGCTTATGTAAGCTGGAACATCTATGTTAGGTACTTGAGGGCTATCCACGCGAGCAGCATCCAGGAATGATGCAGTTTGACAGAGGGGTGTGGGAGCTGGCGAAGAACATCTCCAGGTAGAGGACCGTCTTCTGTAGCGATTTCATAAGCCAGGGCTGTTCTTATATACCATAGGTAAATGCTTGAACGAGTACTGCACTCCATCGATACTAAAGGCAGTTAGATACTCACTTTTCTGTCTGAAAAACCCATTGGAAATATCAGAGTTGCTTTGTATTTTTTCTCTACTAGGTTTTTTCATTAAACCCGTGCTGTGTCTGTTTTGCACTGCGTATGTTCATGTATGAGTGTTTAGTTTTCTGTAATCTAAAACTATTTTATAGGATCCGTCTGGTTTTGAAGCGGGGAAAAAAAGGAGTATTCATGGGTGAAATACAAGGCGCTATATTGCCCTGATTTTGCAATTGGTTTAGTATTATTTATACTGCTCTTTGCTTTTGGCTTCAAAGGGTACTGAGCCTGTTCTTGGGGCTCACTACATGACAGAATGACATGTGGAATAGTGTTTATTCCACCCCTCTTGGTTTCTGTATAAGACTGGAGCCTGTCATCGCACCGGAAACAAGCATCCTAGGACCGGTTTCTGGCATTCCAGCCGTCATCAGCCAGGCTTGCTTGAATCCAGTGGCAAAGTGAGCAAGGGACCCACGTCTGGGCATACCCCCGCCAACAGATCAGTTGACTGGGGGTGAGTGTTTGATTGGCTCAAACGTTCCGTCCATCATCCCCTTTTGTATCGCTTTGGTCGCCCTAAGTTGGCGGGGGTATGCCCAGACGTGGGTCCCTTGCTCACTTTGCCACTGGATTCAAGCAAGCCTGGCTGATGACGGCTGAAATGCCAGAAACCGGTCCTAGGATGCTTGTTTCCGGTCCAGGGAAGACATGGCTTGGCAGTTCGGGCTGGACTGTTCCCATGAGGCACAGGGTCAGACTGATTTGCATATGGCCATGTCTGAACTGGGGTGGTGGAGTGAGCTAAAGAATGATGATGGATTAAACCCAGATCAGTTGACTGGGGGTGAGTGTTTGATTGGCTCAAACGTTCCGTCCATCATCCCCTTTTGTATCGCTTTGGTCGCCCTAAGTTGGCGGGGGTATGCCCAGACGTGGGTCCCTTGCTCACTTTGCCACTGGATTCAAGCAAGCCTGGCTGATGACGGCTGAAATGCCAGAAACCGGTCCTAGGATGCTTGTTTCCGGTCCAGGGAAGACATGGCTTGGCAGTTCGGGCTGGACTGTTCCCATGAGGCACAGGGTCAGACTGATTTGCATATGGCCATGTCTGAACTGGGGTGGTGGAGTGAGCTAAAGAATGATGATGGATTAAACCCAGATCAGTTGACTGGGGGTGAGTGTTTGATTGGCTCAAACGTTCCGTCCATCATCCCCTTTTGTATCGCTTTGGTCGCCCTAAGTTGGCGGGGGTATGCCCAGACGTGGGTCCCTTGCTCACTTTGCCACTGGATTCAAGCAAGCCTGGCTGATGACGGCTGAAATGCCAGAAACCGGTCCTAGGATGCTTGTTTCCGGTCCAGGGAAGACATGTCTTGGCAGTTCGGGCTGGACTGTTCCCATGAGGCACAGGGTCAGACTGATTTGCATATGGCCATGTCTGAACTGGGGTGGTGGAGTGAGCTAAAGAATGATGATGGATTAAACCCAGATCAGTTGACTGGGGGTGAGTGTTTGATTGGCTCAAACGTTCCGTCCATCATCCCCTTTTGTATCGCTTTGGTCGCCCTAAGTTGGCGGGGGTATGCCCAGACGTGGGTCCCTTGCTCACTTTGCCACTGGATTCAAGCAAGCCTGGCTGATGACGGCTGAAATGCCAGAAACCGGTCCTAGGATGCTTGTTTCCGGTCCAGGGAAGACATGGCTTGGCAGTTCGGGCTGGACTGTTCCCATGAGGCACAGGGTCAGACTGATTTGCATATGGCCATGTCTGAACTGGGGTGGTGGAGTGAGCTAAAGAATGATGATGGATTAAACCCAGATCAGTTGACTGGGGGTGAGTGTTTGATTGGCTCAAACGTTCCATCCATCATCCCCTTTTGTATCGCTTTGGTCGCCCTAAGTTGGCGGGGGTATGCCCAGACGTGGGTCCCTTGCTCACTTTGCCACTGGATTCAAGCAAGCCTGGCTGATGACGGCTGAAATGCCAGAAACCGGTCCTAGGATGCTTGTTTCCGGTCCAGGGAAGACATGGCTTGGCAGTTCGGGCTGGACTGTTCCCATGAGGCACAGGGTCAGACTGATTTGCATATGGCCATGTCTGAACTGGGGTGGTGGAGTGAGCTAAAGAATGATGATGGATTAAACCCAGATCAGTTGACTGGGGGTGAGTGTTTGATTGGCTCAAACGTTCCGTCCATCATCCCCTTTTGTATCGCTTTAGATATCACACTGGGACATTTCCTAGAGAAAAGGTAAGTAAAATCAGTTTTGCACAATAGTTATTTTTCTGGTTTCCGTACAAATCAACTCCACACTGAACATTTTTCAGAGAAAAACAGTCAGTGGATTCCTATGGAGGGAAATGAAGTTAACGGTTACCAGGTAAGTAATCGGTCTTTGGAGTTGAGCTTCTGGGGTTTGAACAAGGGTTCCCCCAGGGTCAAGGATGCACTCTCGTTACACCCTCCGCGGCACTAGGGCGGCCAGGTGCAGAGTGCTCAGGCCCAATGTTATCCAATGGGGGATTGGGGGCCTCCGGTTGGTGGCTGCTGGCAAGCAGGCCACTGGGTTGTGGGAGCAAAGCTCCTGGACTTTAGCTCAGGGCAAATGGGGAAACAAATTAGCACTGAAGGTGCACCTTCAGAGGCACTATGGCGGCCAGGTGCAGGGTGCTGTTTCGACGTCGGGCGCCCTCTTGGTTTCAATGGAGAACCTCCAGTTTGGAAAGACACTGCAGGCTCGGGGACAAAGGTCTTCTGGGTGCGACCACCACTTTGAGAGGTAAGTTGGGAAGTTAGGGGTTGGTTAGGCACCGTCGGTTTGGGCACATAAGGCCTTGGGGCATCGGGTGCAGGGGGCCTTTTGGGGTCGGATCTTCTTACCAGCTCTTGGTCGCGGTTAGGGGGGCCTTCTGAATTTAGGATGCAGGCGTCGGCTGGAGGCTTGAGGCAGGTCAGGGGTCGCCGGATCTCGGGTCAGGATCGCCGGGGTGACCTCCTAGTGATGTTTGCCCACTCGAGCTCGGGCCGTGGACGGCGGGTGCAGAGTGGGGCGGATTCGCAGTATCCAGCCGGAGCAAGAGGTTGCAGGTGTACAAATCCGGTGTTCACGGGAGACAAAGTCTTTGTGCTTGAAGGCAGGCAGGTCCTCCAGGGTTTTCGAGGTTGCTGGCTGCAGGACACACCGGGATTTCGCGGGAGCAGGTTCGAGGTGGAGACAGGCCGATAGGGCTTGGGCCAAGTCAGTGGGCATTTTCCTCTTGTTAGCTTCGGCACAGCTGTTCGGTCCTTATTCCTTTCTTGTTGCAGGTTCTTGTCTGAGGAAGAAAGGTTCAGGGGTGCCCCCAAATACTAGATTTAGGGGTGTTACAGGTAGGTAAAAGGCAGGGACCAATGGGTCCCTTCCCTGGGGTGGGTACGCCCCCTATTATGCCACCCTCCAGTGGGAGGGGGGCATGAGCCTGTCCCTGGTTGGCTGAGTCCCCCCCATCTTCAAGATGGCATGGACTGAGAGTTGTGCTTCACCTCGCCTCCCCAACCTGAGGGGTGGAGTTGGCAGAGGTGGGCACACCTCTCTTCCTCACTTGTTTTTCCCACCGGTTCTCCCGCCCAAAGTGGGGGTCAGAACCAGTGGGGACCAGTTGCAGAGAGCAGCAAATGGCCTGGGGAAGCTCACAAAGGCGGCAAGCCTTTGAAGCTTCCCCTTCGTGAACCCTGCCCATCCTGGGGGGGGAGGCTTGGCACCTCGTCCCAGGATGTGCATTGTTTCAGGCCCCAGAGAGCAGCAGGCTCTCGACCCAGGGGTCCAGAAACATGTCTGGTGGTGGCAGCTGAAAGCAGCCAGTCAGCCAGGACACTAGAGGTGGGTTCGTTTTCAGGGGGCATCTCTAAGATGCACTCTCTGTGCATTTTTCATTAAATCCCACACTGGCATCAGTGTGGGTTTAATGTGCTGAGAAGTTTGATACCAAACTTCTCAGTTTTCAGTGTGGCCATTATGGTGCTGTGGAGTTTGTAATGACAAACTCCCAGGACCATATAGTCTTAATGGCAGCACTGCACTTACAATGTCTAAGAATGGACTTAGACACTGTAGGGGTACAGGGCTCATGCACCTGTACCCTCACCACTGGTATAGTGCACCCAGCTAGAGGGGTGACTGATCTATGCCAGGGCAGTGGTTTGTAGGCATGGCACACAGAGATGTGTGCCATGTCGACTCTTCACTTTGTTCTGCACCAAAACACGCAGCCTGCAAAGGCAGTGTGTGAGTGTAGTGGTACAGGACCTCTAAGGGTGGCACAATAAGTGCTGCAACCCCTAGAGGCCTTCTCTGGTCACAGTGCCCTGGGTAAGCTGCACTAAAGGACTCCAATCCAGCAAGGACTTGGTTCACCAACCTCTGGAAGGTGGCAGGGGCATTCTTTAAACCAAAGGGCATAACAGTGAACTGATAGTGCCCATCAGGTGTGGAGAATGCTGTTTTCTCTTTTGCTCCTGGTGCCATGCCAATCTGCCAGTACCCTTCAGTTAAGTCAAAGGTACTTAAGAATTTGGCTGCACCCAATTTGTCTATCAACTCATCTGCTCTTGTGATAGGGTGAGCATCTGTCTTGGTGACAGAGTTGAGCCCTCTGTAATCCACACAAAACCTCATTTCTCTTGTCTTGTGGTTTGTTGCCTGCCTTGTTATATTGGCCTAGGCCTGGCTGCCATGATGCTTTTCTTTGCGCACGTTACACTGAGCCAGGGCTCCCTCGCCCTTTGCGCTTGCCAAGTTCTTTTGCGCTGTCTGCATTTTCTGTTTTCCACCTTTTCTCCTATTCGGTTTGGGCTCAGTCTGCACAACATGTACAAGGTCACATAACAATGTATTTTGGTTCTTCCTGATATGGCCAGTCTCGCGCACCCAGACATAACATTAGGTGCATTTGCCATGAAGAATTTGGTGTGCCTTTAATACTGCAGTTTTTACTGGTGCTTAGGACACTTGGAGAAATCCTTTTCAGTGAGAAGAGCTATGATGTCCTGCTGATGTAATTCTGCATCTAGAGACTGAGGTATGGGGGTTCGCTAGTCAAAGCCCAGAGGTCTTCTATTTCTATAATAAACTATCTTACTGCACGGGGAGGGTGGTAATGTTATTTAGACATTTATCCACTGAGTTATGAAATGCTTTCCCCGTTTGTATTCTATGGAATTGTAACCATGCTGCTTATATTATTCATATGCATTATGCTATTAGTACTGACACGTGTACTGTACATTAGAGCACGTAAGTTGGAATAAACATTTTAACCTATCCAGTGTCTCTTCCTACGCACCTTGTGGACAAGTACGAGTGAGTGACGAAAGAGTGTTCTTGCTTCTGCGAGTCCTGAGATAAAGATACCGTGTTCTGGGTTGTCCAATCATTGGTACTTGGGTGCTAATGGGATGCTAAGCTAGTTGGGTTGGGGTTTTTGGGTGCTACGATATATGGTAGGCAAACCTCTATATGCCGGGGTCCCATTATCCTGTGCATAGCTCTGTGTATGTGCAGAAACCTTATGACATGGCGCGACCACCGTGGGGCTGCTTATCTGTGAGACGCTTGAGTAGTACTTGTGCTTGTCCACAAACCCCTCGCGTACGCTTCCGGAGGCGTATGTGACGGTAATACCTCCTATATTGAAAGTTTTATAGGTTCTTTCAAGCTTGATATTATTAAAAAAGGTTAGTTAACTGACCCATTTTGTGCTCCCTGTTAGGTTGTCGAATATAATTGTTTAGTCATGGCTGGTGTGGCGATAGCTGCACATAGTCGAGGAGCACTCCGAGACCACCTAGGTGTATACGGAGTGCCCGATACTGGGGTCGAGTTGGTCTTTGTGGTTCAAGCCGATCCGGCTTATCACTTTGAAGTGTTTTACACTTGGATCACTTTTGAAGCGGTGGATGCAGGTGATAATCTGTTTCATGAATATAAACCCACCGCTATTCCTGCTGCCTATCGACCCTATACTACTCTTGAAGTGCCTCTCACGGCTTGGCAGCACCGTGTTTGGTTTAATGGCGCCCTCCCCCAACCAACTACCGCAGTTCGTTTAGGCCCCTTATCCATTCTGGGGGCCACTTGGCCTGTATTGGCCGGGTATACCCCGCATCCAAATTATCTGGCATTACCGATTGCGGAACTGCGCACTATGCATACCGAACTGGTGCGAGTGCATCGAGCCTTAGTGACATACGTTACAGGTAGCCTCCATGGAGCTGCTCCTGTAGTCGCAGGCCAACCAGCTGTTGCAGCTGGAGTGACCATAAGTCCTGTCATGGTCAATTCTGTGATGGGCAAACGTCCACAAAATAAGGACGATTATCCTTACTGGCTTGCAGAAAAGTTCGATCAGATAGAAGCAGTGTTTCCACATACATCCCCAGTAGATAAACACCGCATCCTAACGATAAGTTTGCCAAAAGACATAATCCCCGATTTGACATCATGTGAAAACTGGGGTAAGGTATTCGCAGCAGTTTATTCAAAATGTTTTGGAACTCCTTCCATGACGGTTCTACCCTCTGTAATTAAAAAAGTACAGGACGAACATGGCCCTGAAGCGGCTGTGGAATTAGGGATGAGACTAGTGGGAGTGTTTGATGTAGTAGCTGAACTGATCCTTGGAAATGTCAAGGGCGATGCTATGAACTTTCAAGTAGCGAATGCTTTGGCTTTGGTCCCAGAGTTGGACAGGCCCCGCGAATTACCGAAAATTATTGCCCGGGCTTATAAAACAATTGGAAGAAACAGCCTAGGCAACAAGCCTTTTGTAAAAATGCAAACTCAATCGCAAACACAAGTTACACAAATAAAAAGTACATCTGAGAAAGATGATAGACCAGTCTTCACTAAAAAGAGTTGGAGACAGAAAAAACAGGGTAAGCAACAAAAGAAGCCGGGGTCGAGAGGCGCTTCCCCAGTTTCGGTTTCTTCTGAACGTACTTATGATTTACGTGATAGGTCGAGAATTAAATCACCAGAAAGGTTTCAGAGCTCTGATACGCGTTCTCCTCGTTCTTCACAGGCCCAGACTTCGTCACAGGCTGCTGGAGGAGGACGGCAAGATAGAGGAAGGGGCCGAGAGGCTCCCCAGGAGCGAGACCAACCTCGACAACAAGTCAGAGGGAAAGCAGAAGACTTTCACCTTCCTCGACCGCAATTTCAAAAGAAAAAAGTTGCCGCTGTAACAGCGAAATATGCCACAGACCGTGAGAACGAGACTCCAGAATTGGACGTGGGCAGTGACCCTCCTAGACAGCGCCGCGGAAGTTACCATAGTGCGGGAGGCGCTACGTCCTCATATGGAGGCGACAGCAACTGAAACATTCGTTACTGTAGAGACAGCTGACACGAGAGTGGCACCCCCTGACAGACTTTACAACATAGTCATCCAAATTGAAGGTGACATACCGCGTGAAATAAAAGGGATTTTTTGGGAAAATCTAACCTCTTCATATGACATTTTGTTAGCAGAGGTGGATTGGCCACCCCCATTCGTTTTAGCTGCACATAAAGGAGAGGAGGTAATCCTTCCAAGCTTTTCACGGCATGTCCCCAAAGACAAAGCTGAAGCACTTGCAGCTGAGTGGGCTGTGTACCTGGCACCAGCGTTATACCGCAACCATGTGGGATGGGATGAAGAATCACCTCCCCATGCAATACCTTTGCAGTCACTACCGCAGCCACAACCCCAATATCCCATCAAACGGCAGGCAAAAGGCCCCGTCTCCGAAATTCTGACACAGTTGGAATATCAGGGAGTAATCGAACCATGCGTATCACCTATGAACAATCCCCTTTTCGTGGTTTCTAAACCCGATGGATCGTACCGTTTAGTTTTGGATTACCGGCATTTAAATTCCCATTGTCGGAACTTTGCGGTACAGAATACACACAGTTCTGCGCTTGTAGACAGTCTTGTTCGTAAAAAATACAAAACGACACTTGACCTTTCAAACGGTTTCTACACGCACAACCTAGCCCCGGAGAGTGGTCAATGGACCGCATTCACTTCCGGTGGTAAATTATTCCAGTTCCGGCGTTTACCCATGGGCTACAAAAATAGTCCGGGTATATTCGCCGCCCGTGTTGTTTCTTTGTTAAATGACATTGATCAAGACGCATGTTCGTACGTAGATGACATCTATCTGACGGACGACGAATTATTTCAGCATCTGTCCCGTGTGGACCGCATTATTCTTGAATTTGCGGAGCAGGGTTACAAATTTAACTTTGCTAAGTCACACATTGCTGAATTTACCGTTCTGTTCTTGGGCTATGAGCTCAATAATGAAGGTAAGGGCTTAGCCCCCATTTCTTGGAAAAATGTGCACATTTGTGCCCCCCAAATACTCTGAAGAAACTTCAGTCTTTGCTGGGTTTCCTGAATTTCGGGCGTACTTACATTCCCGAATATGCCCAGCGTATCAAGCCTTTGTATGCTTTGATACAACCTACTTATTCAAGGTCTTGCTGGCTGCCTGAGCATACCTCGATTCTGCAGTCTTTGCAGACAGACCTATTGGAGTCTAAATATCTTTTGACTCGTGATAACCACACAAACTTGGTGATTAGAATAATTCCGGGGGCGGTGGGATTCACATACTTAACCTTTAATGAAGGTGATACAGTACCCATCGCATACAAGTCACATCTGTACACTTCCGCTGAATTGCGCTTTACATCTGTCGAAAAAGTTCTAACTGCAGTGCAAATGGCGATTCTAAAAGAACGCGCACTGGCACAGGGAAAGCGGATTCTAGTGGTAACACCCTGTCCTGCCCTAGAGGCAGTAACAAAGGCAAGTGTACCGAACTCAAAAGCAATGCATCCCCGTTGGATACAATGGGCTACATCCTTGACGTCTTCGGACGTCACTTTTGTTTTTGATTCTTCTCTTCAGACTCAGGAGTTTTTGCAGTATGAATTCGTTCATCCTCCTCCTTTGTTTTTACTACCGCTTGAGGATTACAAATGTGTGATCTACACCGATGGTTCGGCGCAACCGGCCACTGGGTCCAAGCACGCTTATTCAGCTGCATGTGCTATTGTTGCGGGTTCCTTTGTAGATGGAAAGTTCAAATCCTCTGCAGTGCATACTCGCACACTTGGAGATAGTACCGCACAATTGGCCGAGCTGCATGCATTGCTACTTGCGCTTGAGTTCGCTTCTCAGGATGAGACCACTCTTATTGTATGTGATTCCTTCTACTGTGTACAATCTTACAATGACAATCTGTTTTTCTGGTCAAAAAATGACTACAAGGACGCAAAAGGGAGCACAATTAAGCATAAAATGCTTTGGGTTCGAGTGGCAGAATTGCAACAACGTCTGCCCCTCACACAGGTGGTTCACACCTTAGGCCATCAGCGGGTGGGCGCACACGCTATTGGTAACGATCTGGCAGATGAAGCTGCCCGTTCAGCAGTAGTCACGTGTTCAGTAGCAGCGGTTACCAGTTCCATGTCTAAAATAGACTCTGTTATTCTAGCAGCTATTGCTGCAACCAAGGAAGGTGATAGTTACCCTACAGGTTTCCCTTCCAAGTATTCTTACAAATTAAGTCACGATCAGGTTCCTTATGTAACAATACCTGACGTTGGAGATCGGCTGATCCCCAACGCGGACCGCAGGAGTGTCTTGATATCAGCTGCACACGAAGGCATGGCTTCGGCTCATGCAGGTGTGTCAGCTACAGTTTCCATCTTGCAGCAGTGTTATTGGTGGCGTGGATTATATAAAGACACCCGTGCTTTTGTGCTTTCTTGCGATGTTTGTCAACAGATTAAGCCTTCCACGGTAACACGCCCACCACAGACCCCGCTCTGCATTGCTAACAGACCCTTTGGGTGTGTTTACTTGGATCACTGCGGTCCATTCTCATCAGACACTGCCTATAAATACACCTTGGTAGCAGTGGACTCGTGCACACGGTTCCTCTGGGTCTGGCCACAACGTAGTGCTGACGCTCGAAATGTAATCAGGGATTTGCGTGTCTTTGTGGGAATTTTCGCATGTGGCACCTTCCATTCGGACCAAGGTCTAGCGTTTGCCTCTAGGGCTTACAAGGATGCAATGGCTTCGCTTGGGGTGCGGGTGAAATTTTCGTCTCCGTATAGGCCTGAGGGCAACTCTATCGTTGAACGAATGAACCGTGACTTAAAGCAATCCTTAACAGCTAGAGTTATAGGTACTGGCAGGAACTGGCTGGCCCACTTGTATACCGTTCAGCGTGCACTTAATAATCTCCCTAGAAGACCTCTGGGTGGGCGGACCCCTTACGAAATGCTCTTTGGAATAAGAATGTTTGTGCCTGACCTTGAGGGTCCAGACATCGCGGCGCAATCCGCCAAGTTTGATGTAGATAACCATTCTGCTATGTTACAGGACTTACAAGAAGCCCGAGACAAACTTGCAACTACACATTTGCCTTCAGCCACAGATCCTGCGTTGCAGATTCCGGTAGCCGGCTGGCTTCCAAAGGTTGGAGAACTGGTTCGAGAGAAGGTAGAAAACAAAAAAGAATTTGGCCCCTCTTTTCGTGCACCGGTTCCAGTTCTGGGCTTGAAGGGAACACGTACAGTCATTTTACCACCGCTTCCTGGTCGCAAGGAGAACAGATACATCTCAGTGGAAAATGTCAAGCTACAGCGCCTGGCCGATCCTGAATAGTGTCACACCAGCGGTCTCTTGTCCTGCCATTTATCGGACATATGTTCGTGACCCATCTACACGAACGGTCGCTGATGCTGTAATTGAGATGGTTGATTTGCCTGAAACTACAATTGATCCCCAACTCTCCACCAATATCGACGAGGACGAGTATACTTATCCTGCATCTGAATCGGTGGCACATCAACCAATAACGCCACTGAGTCCGACTCGTTATTCCTTTGATTCGGATTCCACATCTTCAAAAGTCCCATCCAAGTTCAGCCTTTTTGTATCCTGGTTTAGAGACAATTTTTTGATTTCACCCTGGACATACCTCTGGTTGGTACTTTTCTTGATTTTTCTGTTCATGTCCATTGGCTTTGTCACAGTGTTTTTTCTACTAATCAATGGTCACTATTTACCTGAACGCTCTGCTGTAGACTATGTTTCTGGAACTTTGGCTCCTCATTCCTCGTCTCACATCATGAAGCGTGACCACACATTTGTGAACATTTCAGCTTTTCCAGTTGCTGATGGCATCGTATGGGATGCAGTGAACTATCAAATCCATGGTCCGACGGAAATTATTAATGTACCTAATGTCCTTCGTGTTTCAATGGGTGATGTAGTACAAAATAATATTCATTCTGATGATTGGGATGTGCATGCCGTTGAAGCATTGTTTGCCGATTTAAAATATTATGCATCTTTTAATGCTGAAGATTTATATATGAATTCTGCCAATTATGCCGATTTGTATTGTTACCAACATTGGGGTAATCATTTTCTCCATAAGCCAAGTGCTCTGCGTAGTTCTGTTAACTACACCCAATGGGAACATTGTCCAAACCCCTTGCCAGGTAGCTCACAAACTCTTCGAAATAAGTTTAATTATTTTACTGATTTTAATCGGTCGAACCCTGCATCCTATTATTTTAGACTTAATAACACATCAACTCAGAAAATTATGTTAACACACACCAAATTGCTTTATTCAGGTTCCTTTCTAAGTGCCCTAGCTGTGGGTGGTTATGAGTACTGGGATAATACAGTGGATTTGAAATCTATTTGGGGCTCCAAGCCATGGCAGGTACAGGGAACCAAGGCATTGCATCGTGCTTGCCTCATCCCTACCCAAATTATGTTCCTAAATGCTTCCATCTATCAAACTACGTGTTGGGGCTTAGCTACCACTAAATAATTAAACTCGCCCTCAATTCCATCCCTGTCGAGTTTTCCCAATGATAGCTCACGTTTTAACCTGTCCCTGACGACCCTACAGGCTCTATTACAGAATAATTCATTTAATGTTTCTGAACTGGATCCGTCACCCTGGTTGGTATGGCCTATATCATCTAATGCATGTCAAATGCGTTTTCACGACTCAGGTACTAGATACACACAGGATAAGCCTGATCCGAGATTTACTGCTTCTCGTACTGTCACTACATATTCTGTAGGTAAATTATGCAAACAATGGCTGCAACATTCGTCCCTTGATTCTGTTAAACAACATTTGTCCCTCCTTTCAGGCAATATTGATCTGTCCGACTTTGTTTTGGGACCTCGTGGTCCCCGACCTAAAAGATTCATTTATGAGACATATAATGAACTCTGGAAGCTATCACAAATGGAAGCTGCTTCCCGTCTTCGGGAAATAGATCAAGCAAATTTGGAAAAGGTGCTTGCTGTTGTTGACAATAGTATTAATACCCTGTCTTCTCGCATTTATACTTTAGAGAATATTGTGTCCTCTGTTGTTGATATTGTACAAGATGATGTTTCTGTGTTATATCATGGTCAGAATCAATTGCGTTCAGTTATGCAGTTTGCATGGACTTTACAAACACTCAAGTTGGGTAAAGTTCCTTGGCATTTTTTGAACACCTCTGCCTTGTTTCTACCTTTTAACTTAACTGACAAACAGCAATTTATGTCCATGAAAGATGCAACTTACACTCTATTACATATCGAAAAGATGGATCCTTTGCCGTTCTCTGTTGCAGAACTCGATTCTGCTGTATGGCTAGTTCATGGGGTTATCGCTTTACCTTTTTCCTTGTTTGAATTTGACTCGTGCATGAAACATTATCCTGTGGGCCGTTACCGGCCCTTGGGCAGTGCTTTCCTGCATGAACTCTGGTCCTTGCCTTTCATGTATAAATGCCTTCGGGACGGCAAGGAAGTCTTTCTCACGGGGGAGTACTGCGACTCGACTATGGGTCATTCGCTTATTTGTAAACACATTAAATTGCATGGCTCATGTAGCGTTTCCGCTCCTAATCTTGCTTGTGTGCTGAAAGGTATTCCTGCTCCTGTTATTTCTCCTACTTTCACTCTCCTTTCCAATGGTAGTTATTTACTTTTAAATAACGAAAACTGTTGTGGCCTGCAGGCTGGCATTCCTTACATTGTAACAGTTTCGCACAGGGTTGTTTGCTGCAAAAATGTGCTTTTTCCTCCCCCTCATGGCAAGGTTGATATCTCTATTTGGCCTTCCATCCCTACCATGGAGGCAGATTTCAATAGACTGAGCAGAATAAAGGCACTATTATTGAACGAGGAAGTTATGCTCACGTCCGCCCGGGAGACATTCATTCTCCAGGTGGCGAGTACCCACAGTGAAATACAGGCCCTTTTAAACACTAATCTCCCCCAACATTTTGGGGAGTTAATACATCGTATTTTTAACGCATCTAACACTGAAGGCCTGGTACACTTTTTTAAGGTCGTGGGGTCGGGCTTGGTGTCCTCCTTCCAAACTATTTTTGGTGTCATCCCGGCATTCATACATTCTATTTTTTCCAGCGTCTTTGGCGGTTTCCCATTGATCCTCGCTTTAGCGGCTGGTGTCTTGCTCTTAATTTGCTTTCTGCGCAATGGCTGCTCCCCGATGGGACCTGCTCGATCCAGAACGCCTCCAGCTGCTCCGTGAGCAGATTTTGGCCGGTTTTGGTGTCTTGCCATTGGCGACACTGAGTGTGTCATATACTCTTTCGTTTCGCTTTGCGTATTTCACTTGCGTGCAACCTGTGATGACTTGTATCCGCTGTCCTTTCACCTGGACTCTGGATTATTGCCTCTCCAATTCGTCATTGTCTGTTCCGGATTTTGTTCAGTTGATGGGTCCCTTAGAGGCCCATGAGCAGGACTGTTCCGTTGCTGGCTGTATGGCGCGTGCGGCTGCACTGGGGATTTTGGCGCAATGGGATATCTGGGCGGCTGCCCAGGATCTCCTACAACAAAGCTGTTTCAATTATCACGCAAGCTGTCCCGCATTGCTTCTGGATGCTCCCTTTGCTGAGGAGCATTCCTGCTCTTTTGATCTCATGGATTGGATGGCATCTATGTTTTTTGACGATTCCAATGATGAACTCCTGGAGGGTATGGCTTTTTTCTGCACTTACACTTTCATGGATTGACCTGCCCTTCGCCGTTTGGGCGCTCCCTGTGCTCCAACGGCTGTGTTTTTCCTCTGATGGGCCTCTGTCCTGGCCGCCGGACTGTCCAGGGGAGGGTGTCTTGTGGTTTGTTGCCTGCCTTGTTATATTGGCCTAGGCCTGGCTGCCATGATGCTTTTCTTTGCGCACGTTACACTGAGCCAGGGCTCCCTCGCCCTTTGCGCTTGCCAAGTTCTTTTGCGCTGTCTGCATTTTCTGTTTTCCACCTTTTCTCCTATTCGGTTTGGGCTCAGTCTGCACAACATGTACAAGGTCACATAACAATGTATTTTGGTTCTTCCTGATATGGCCAGTCTCGCGCACCCAGACATAACATTAGGTGCATTTGCCATGAAGAATTTGGTGTGCCTTTAATACTGCAGTTTTTACTGGTGCTTAGGACACTTGGAGAAATCCTTTTCAGTGAGAAGAGCTATGATGTCCTGCTGATGTAATTCTGCATCTAGAGACTGAGGTATGGGGGTTCGCTAGTCAAAGCCCAGAGGTCTTCTATTTCTATAATAAACTATCTTACTGCACGGGGAGGGTGGTAATGTTATTTAGACATTTATCCACTGAGTTATGAAATGCTTTCCCCGTTTGTATTCTATGGAATTGTAACCATGCTGCTTATATTATTCATATGCATTATGCTATTAGTACTGACACGTGTACTGTACATTAGAGCACGTAAGTTGGAATAAACATTTTAACCTATCCAGTGTCTCTTCCTACGCACCTTGTGGACAAGTACGAGTGAGTGACGAAAGAGTGTTCTTGCTTCTGCGAGTCCTGAGATAAAGATACCGTGTTCTGGGTTGTCCAATCATTGGTACTTGGGTGCTAATGGGATGCTAAGCTAGTTGGGTTGGGGTTTTTGGGTGCTACGGTATATGGTAGGCAAACCTCTATATGCCGGGGTCCCATTATCCTGTGCACAGCTCTGTGTATGTGCAGAAACCTTATGACACTCTCTTTCCATCCTGTGGGTGAGGTTTGGGGACCAGAACCACTGGGCTAGCCCAGGGGCTCTCAGAGGGTTCAATAACCCCTAACTCCAGCATCTTGCTGACCTCAGCTCTGATGCTTTCCTTGACTTGGTCTGATTGTCGATAGATCTTGTTTTTAACAGGTGCACTGTCACCAGTGTCCACTTCATGGGTACACCAGTTTGTCAGACCAGGGGAGAAGGAAAAGAGCTTAGCATACTGTTGCAAGACTTGCTTGCAATCAGTCTGCTGTTGGGCAGAGAGGGTGTCTGAAAAGACAACTCCATCAACTGACCCATCTTTTGGGCTGTATGAGAGGAGGTCAGGGAGAGGTTCACTCTCTGCTTCCTGCTCCTCATCAGTCACCATCAGCATGGTGATGTCAGCCCTGTCATTGTAGAGCTTTAGGCGGTTCACATGGATAACCCTTTTGGGTGTCCTGCTTGTGCCCAGGTCAACTAAGTAGGTGACCTCACTCTTTTTTTCTAGGATAGGGTAAGGGCCACTCCATCTGTCCTGGAGTGCCCTTGGTGCCACTGACTCCAAAACCTACACCTTTTGCCCAGGTTGAAATTCAACCAGTGCAGCTTTTTGGTCATACCAGTGCTTCTGAAGCTCCTGGCTGGCCTCAAGAATTTGGGATGCCTTTTCCATATACTCAGCCATTCTGGACCTTAGGCCAAGCACATAGTCCACAATATCTTGATTGGGTTCTTGGAAAGGCTTCTCCCAACCCTCTTTTACAAGACAGAGTAGTCCCCTCACAGGATGGCCAAACAGAAGTTCAAAGGGGGAAAAGCCTACTCCCATCTGTGGCACTTCCCTGTAAGGGAAAAGAAGGCAGGGTAAGAGGACATCCCATCTCCTTTTGATTTTTCAGGAAGCCCCATAATCATACCTTTGAATGTCTTGTTGAATCTCTCAACAAGGCTATTGGATTGTGGGTGATAGGGTGTAGTAAACTTGTACTGCACTCCACACTCTTTCCACATGTGTTTTAGGTAAGCAGACATGAAGTTGGAACCTCTGTCTGAAACCACCTCCTTAGGAAACCCTACTTTGGTGAAGACACCAATGAGGGCCTTGGCTACTGCAGGAGCTGTAGTAGTCCTAAGGGGAATTGCTTCAGGGTACCTAGTGGCATGATCCACTACCACTAGAATGAATTTGTTCCCTGATGCTGTGGGAGGTTCAAGTGGGCCCACTATGTCCACACCTACCCTTCCAAAGGGGACCCCCACCACTGGCAGTGGTATCAGGGGGGCCTTTGAGGGGCCACCTGTCTTGCCACTGGCCTGACAGGTGACACAGGAGCTGACAAATTCCTTTACTTTCTGGTGCATCTGGGGCCAGTAAAAGTGGCTAACTAGCCTTTCCCAAGTCTTGGTTTGGCCCAGATGTCCAGCTAGGGGAATGTCATGAGCTAAAGTTAGGAGAAACTCCCTGTACTTCTGAGGCACTACCACTCTCCTAGTGGCTCCAGGTTTGGGGTCTCTGGCCTCAGTGTACAGTAGTCCCTCTTCCCAATAGGCTCTGTGGGTACCACTGACATCTCCTTTTTCCTGTGCAGCAGCTTGCTGCCTCAGGCTTTCAAGAGTTGGACAGTCCTGCTGTCCAAGGCACAGCTCTTCCCTAGAGGGTCCCCCTGGGCCTAAGAGTTCAACCTGGTAAGGGTCAAGCTCCATGGGCTCAGTTCCCTCTGGGGTGTCTAAGTCCTCTCCCTGAGGAGAGGGGTCCTGATCTTTTTGCTGTACAGAAGCTGGTTCCCCAGTCTTCTTACCTTTTCTATTGGAAGGTTGGGCCATACTTTCAGGCTCCAACACTTATTTTTCACCCTGTCTCTTGCTCTGTGCGCTTGTTTTTACACACACCAATTCAGGGATGTCCAGCATTGCTGCATGGGTTTTCAGTTCAACCTCAGCTCAGGCTGAGGTTTCCAGGTCATTGCCAAACAGACATGCAGCTGGTAGCTTTGGAGAGACCACTACCTGTTTCAGGCCAGTAACCCCCCCCCCCCCCCAGTCTAATGTCACCATAGCCATTGCATGGTTAGTGGTAACACTGTCAGCATTGGTGACTGGGTAAGTTCTCCCAATCAAGTATAGCTCAGGGGAAACCAGTGTGTCTCTCACCATAGTGACACTGGCACCTGTATCCCTCAGAGCTTCTATCCTAGTTCCATTAATCCAAGGGTATTGTAAGTACTTTTTTAAGTTGGGTGGCCACACAGCTACAGTGGCAAACTCAACTTCCCCTTCTGAAACTAGAACTGCTTCAGTGTGCAACCCGATTTGCTCTTGGCACACTGTTGATCCTATCTGGAGACTTGCTACCCCAGGAGTAGCTGTAGTAGGACTAGGGGCCTTCTTGTTTGGGCAAGCAGCATCTCCAGTTAAGTGTCCCAACGTTCTACAGTTGTTACACCAGGCCTTTGAAGGATCAAAGTTCTTTCCCCTGTACCTATTATTGGACTGGGAAGAGTTTTGGGACCCACCCCCCGTGCAGGTTTTTGGTGCCCTTTTGAAGACTCAGGCTTTTTGTCTTGGGGAATCTCACCACCTTGCCCCTGGGGAGGTTTTGTAACCACTTTATTTTGGTCACCCCCAGTGGTTGTTTTTGTCACACTTTTCTCTTGTCCCAGTGGTCTGCCTTCTTTCCCAATTCTTGGGGAGAAATTAGACCTAGGTCTACCAAATGCTGATGTAACTTTTCATTAGTGCAAATACTTAAAATAAGTTCTTTCATAAACAGATTGTAAAGTCCTTTGAAATCATGCACATTGTGTCCAGTTAACCAACCATCTAGTGTTTTAACTGAGTAGTCTACAAAGTCAATCCAGGATTGATTTGGGGTTTTGTGAGCCCCCCTGAATCTAATTCTATATTCCTCAGTTGTGAGTCCAAATCCCTCAATCAGAGTTCTCTTCATGAGGTCATAAGACCCAGCATCTGCCCCAGAACGGGTCAGGAGTCTGTCTCTGCAGTTACCAGAGAACAGATCCTAAAGGAGTGCCCCCCCCCCCCAGTGTGACCTCTTCACTTTTCTCATTTCACAAGCCCTCTCAAAGGCTGTGAACCATTTTGTGATATCATCACTCTCTTCATATTTAGGGACAATCCCTTTGGGGATTTTAGGATCATAAGATTGCTCTTTATCCTTATTTAGTAAACTGCTGCCACCATTGATGGGTGCTAGGCCCATCTCTGCTCTCTCTCTCTCTTTCTGGAGCCAGCAACCTGGTCTCTAGATCCAGTCTTTTGGTCAGCCTTACTAAAAGGCTGACCTCCTCATTGAGGCTGTCCTCAATGTCCTCATTCGTTTCTGATCCACCTGTGTGAGATCTAGGTACCGAGAGGTTGATTCTTGGAGTCAAGGGTACTTGCACCCTTTACTCCCTAGGAAGTGGAGGGGGTTGATCTACCAGGTCATTCCCTTCCTCTACTTCCTCATCTGATTGGTCTTCACCATTTTCAGATGGGTGGTCCTTAGCATACCCAGCCAACAGCTCCTGGAGCTTTTGTTTGGTGGGATGGGGACCCATGGTTATGTTTTTAAGTTTACATAGGGACCTTACCTCCTTGAAAGACAAGTGAAGGTAAGGGATGAGGTCAAGCTCCTCAACCCTGTCCTCTATGTCATTGTGTTTATTCTCACTAACAGCTGGGTTCTTATTTTGAAACATTGTTAAAAAAAAACTTCTAATCCCTCTAACCCTAGCTAAAGTGACTTTTAGTTTTCTAAAATTCTAAAGGGACTTAACCAAGGCCCTAACAAGACTCCTAGTAGTTTTGCAAAAAAATGCCAATTTGAAAAAATCAGAATTCTAAAGACAATTTAAGAGTTCTGTCGTGTGATCAGGTGGTAACCAAGTAGTCCAACAAATGCAAAGTTGTATATCCCACCGATGATCCACCAATGTAGGAAGTTGGCTCTGTATATACTATACCAAAGGGAGGTATAGTGTGCACAGAGTCCAGTGGACCCCAAAGGTAGGCAGAGGTAAAGTTAGATAGAACATTTACTCTCTATTTGTGGTAGTGTGGTCGAGCAGTAAGGCAGTATCAGAGGACAGTGTTAAGCATTTGTTGTACCCACTCAATCAGCAAATGATTTCACACACTCAAAGACTGAACTTCAGACCAATTGGTTTTGTATAAAAATATTCTTTTAGTTATTTTATTTTCTAGAACCAAGCAAGCCTGGCACTGGTAAGTTGATAAATACTTTGTAGTAAATATACAGTTTGAAATGCAATTGTAAATGTACTTTTGAAATGGTTACAGTTTGAATTACTGGTAATGCAATACTGTGAAATGCTGTACATATACTTTGTATCGACTTTGCAATGAAAATTACAGGTAAGTTACTTTTATGTTACTGTTGAGATTACTTTTTAGATTACTATTTTTACTCAGTGTGATATGCCTAGATATCACACTGAGACATTTCCTAGAAAAAAGGTAAGTAAAATCAGTCTTGCACAATTGTTATTTTTCTGGTTTTTGTACAAATCAATTCCACACTTAGAACATTTTTCAGAGAAAAACAGTCAATGGATTCCTATGGAGGGAAATGAAGTTAACGGTTACCAGGTAAGTAATCGGTCTTTGGAGTTGAGCTTCTGGGGTTAGAACAAGGGTTACCCCAGGGTCAAGGATGCACTCTCGTTACACCCTCCGCGGCACTAGGGCGGCCGGGTGCAGAGTGCTGAGGCCCAATGTTATCCAACGGGGGATAGGGGGCCTCCAGTTGGTGGCTGCTGGCAAGCAGGCCACTGGGTTGTGGGAGCAAAGCTCCTGGACTTTAGCTCAGGGCAAATGGGGAAACAAATTAGCACCGAAGGTGCACCCTCAGCGGCACTAGGGCGGCCGGGTGCAGGGTGCTGTTTCGGCGTCGGGCGCCCTGTTGGTTTCAATGGAGAACCTCCGGTTTGGAGAGACACTGCAGGCTCGGGGACGAAGGTCTTCTGGGTGCGACCACCACTTTGAGAGGTAAGTTAGGGGTTGGTTAGGTACCGTTGGTTTGGGCACACAAGGCCGTGGGGCGTCGGGTGCAGGGGTGCCTTTTGGGGTCGGATCTTCTTACCAGCTCTTGGTCGCGGTTAGGAGGGCCTTCTGGATTTAGACTGCAGGCGTCGGCTGGAGGCTTGAGGCAGGTCAGGGGTCGCCGGATCTCTGGTCAGGATACCCGGGGTGACCTCCTCGTGGTGTTTGCCCACTCGAGCTCGGGCAGTGGACGGCGGGTGCAGAGTGGGGCGGATTTGCAGTATCCGGCTGGAGCCAGAGGTTGCAGGTGAACAAATCCGGTGTTTACGGGAGACAAAGTCTTTGTGCTTGAAGGCAGGCAGGTCCTCCAGGGTTTTTGAGGTTGCTGGCTGCAGCACACACTGGGATTTCGCGGGAGCAGGTTCGAGGTGGAGACAGGCCGGTAGGGCTGGGGCCAAGTCAGTGGGCATCTTCCTCTTGTTAGCTTTGGCACGGCTGTTCGGTCCTTCTTTTCTTGTTGCAGGTTCTTGTCTGAGGAAGCAAGGTTCAGGGGTGCCCCTAAATACTAGATTTAGGGGCGTTACAGGTAGGTAAAAGGCAGGGACCAATGGGTCCCTTCCCTGGGGTGGGTACACCCCCTATTATGCCATCCTCCAGTGGGAGGGGTACATGAGCCTGTCCCTGGTTGGCTGAGTCCCCCCATCTTCAAGATGGCCTGGACTGAGAGTTGTGCTTCACCTCGCCTCCCTCAACCGAGGGGTGGGCACACCTCTCTTCCTCACTTGTTTTTCACGTTGGTTCTCCCGCCCAAAGTGGGGGTCAGAACCAGTGGGGACCAGTTGCTGAGAGCAGCAAGTGGCCTGAAAAAGCTCACAAAGATGGCAAGCCTTTGAAGCTTCCCCTTCGTGAACCCTGCTCATCCTCGGGGAGGAGGCTTGGCACCTCGTCCCAGGATGTGCATTGTTTCAGGCCCCAGAGAGCAGCAGGCTCTCGACCCATGGGTCCAGAAACAAGTCTGGTGGTGGCAGCTGAAAGCAGCCACTCAGCCAGGACACTAGAGGTGGGTTAGTTTTCAGGGGGCATCTCTAAGATGCACTCTGTGTGCATTTTTTGTTAAATCCCACACTGGCATCAGTGTGGGTTTAATGTGCTGAGAAGTTTGATACCAAACTTCTCAGTTTTCAGTGTAGCCATTATGGTGCTGTGGAGTTCGTAATGACAAACTCCCAGCACCATATATTCTTAATGGCAGCACTGCACTTACAATGTCTAAGAATGGACTTAGACACTGTAGGGGTACAGGGCTCATGCACTTGTACCCTCACCACTGGTATAGAGCACCCAGCTAGAGGGGTGACTGATCTATGCCAGGGCAGTGGTTTGTAGGCATGGCACACAGAGATGTGTGCCATGTCGACTCTTCACTTTGTTCTGCACCAAAACACGCAGCCAAAGGCAGTGTGTGAGTGTAGTGGTACAGGACCTCTAAGGGTGGCACAATAAGTGCTGCAGCCCTTAGAGGCCTTCTCTGGTCACAGTGCCCTGGGTACCTGTGGTACTATTTACCAGGGACTGACCTGTGGCCAGAGATGCCAATTGGGTTTAGGCTTCAATGCAGTTTTAGGGAAAGAACATAGGCCCTGGGTACCTGATTAGCAGGAGCAGTACAAGTACATCAGCAATTCAGCAAAAAGTGGGGGCGCTTTCTCATACTACCTGCCCCCGACACCTCCCCAGTAGCACAGGGCACTTCTCTGTTGGGGGGAGGCAGAGACTACTGCATTACACTGGGAGGAAGCCCAGCAACTCCGAAGACGCCCTATAGCAGCAGCCTGGGACACTATGCTCACCCAATTCAAAGAGCTGGCTGCTGACAGCCCTCCCCTCTCCTCCTCCCTCCAATCCTCTGTGTTCCTGGTTGGGTGGGCACTATGTTGGCCCAACGTCTCCTCCCGTTCCCTCTCTCCCCCCGCCCTGCTACTTGGGAGGGTGGGCCTGAGGGAACATATAGCTGACACCTCCAATGCCCCCAGCCAATGTTCCCCTCCTTTGTTCTAAATGCTCACATGGTACCTTGTTCGTGCCCCTCCCTTTCGTTACTGAGTACACTTCACTTTCCCCTGCTTCCCTGCTTGCCCTGTTAACAAGAGGTTTCTCTTCTCCCTTCCTTATCAACCACATTCATTTCTATGGACCACCTGGGATGCTTCCATCCTAAACTAACTGACTCCATGCGACTGAACGTTATTGAACTCATTACTTGTTATACGATGTGGCACACACTGCAGAACTTGTCGGTTTACCTATGTTAATTAATCTATGCCTGCTCATCATATGTATGCATCTACCTGCTGGTTAATTTTCTCATTATTGTGCATTGATGGCTAACTGTTTTCTATTCTTCTTGTATCACACAAGGCATGATATAACCTGACCCTCCCACAAAAGTCATAAAACCTCAATAAACATTATTTAAAAAAAAAAAAAAAAAAAAATGGAGTTCGTCTAGTAGCCCATTCACTGGTGTAAATTTAATCAGGGGTGTGGAATTCCTATAGCCTGACGCCCAGGACATATTGTTTGGGGTCAAGGACAACAAGTTTTCATGTTTATTTTGTCCTTGGGACACGTAGGCCCAACATCCTGAAGCACAAACCCTTTGGCTGCCAGATTACAGTACCACATTATGGATCAGGGAAGGGCATTGCCTGCAGTTAAGGTAATATTTGTGTCCATATGATAATGCTGTTGGAACTTGTATTTATGGTTCATTAATACTTTTTAATACTAATTAATTCTTATTAGAGTGAGCGCTCTAAGGAAATGTTGTAAAGTCGAACTGCACTACTGACAGTGGTTCCAGTAAAAAAATGGGCACACGTTTACAAAGTTTAAAAATATGAAGCAACGTATAATGCTTCTAGGATGCTCTCTGATTAGATTCAAACATCTGCAATACCATGAAAGCAAGATTGATGATGCTTTGCTTTCAAAATAAAGTGTTCATTAAAAAATGCAACTAGGAAAAAAACGTTTTGCTAAACTATCGAAATTTTTAGGTAACATTTCTTTGAAGCATCATTTAGTAAAATGTGTTGATGCGTGCTAGCATTTCCTAAAAATATTCATAATGGAAAATCAGTGTAACCATTTTCAACAAAATTAAAGGACACATGTACATAAACAAGCATTGGCAAAGCCAATAGGTATTCAGCCTTTTGGTTTTGTCAATGCGAGTCTTGTTTTGACATGGTTTTTGTAAAACTTTATTGTTGTGGGAACTCCCGGGCCCTCATCATCATAACAAACATTGGCAAAAGCAAAAATATTTTCGGGCTCAAAAACCACACATCGTTACAGTAGTTCCTGGCACTGAACAATATGCTTCTTGTGAAGGAAGAGAATGCGGTCATAGTGAAGCCAGCCGGTAGATAGAGAGAGAGATAGAATTTTAATAAAATCAAAAGGTCGTGGTTAGCACCAGACCTAAATAGGGGCCCAATCCTTAAAGAAAATCACAAAAGTGCACCCATGGTATATGTCTTTGCATTAGTGCAGGTTTACGGCTTCCGTGAACTCCTAGAAAATATTTGTGAATTGCATTTTAGCATGAGCAAATAATAATGTGTAGATTTGCTCATGTGAAAATCTGTTGAGCGGTAACAAGTTCACATTCCCACAAACCACTTTTTCCCCAAACCTGTTAGTTTTACTTCTGCCCTTATCAAGAGTAAATTTCTAAACTTTCTCTGTATGGGAAAATGTTAGAGACAAACTGATGAAAACCCATAAAACACTCGAGTTAGTAGGTTTGCACAGACTCAAAAGGGCATTCCAACCATTGCTTACCACTACCTCCAGTCCCAGTATGTAGATGTGTGGAAAGGTGGCAAAATAAGGGAATTGCTAGTATTCAAACCCTACTATCATATGAGCTCTGGCATAATCAGAGAGGCTATTATAAGAGCTCTTATATAATGAGATTGGTGACAAAATTTGTCGCTGCACTACATGGCACCAAAGGGACAAGTGGATTTTGTTACAGGGCAAGTAGATTTATGAAGCAACCTGTTCCATGGACAAGTAGATATTTTATTAAATCCCACACTCCAGAAATGTCCCTGATATCCTAAGGTACTATGGGAGAAAAGGTAACTCTATTACTTCCTCCCCTCGGGGCACTTCCGTAATGAAGGCTGAAGGCCAATGATCTTTTGCTAGTATAATGTCATGTTGTTCAGATAAATAAGGCCAGAAGGACAAGTTACTTACCTTTGCTAATGCCTTATCTGGTAGAGACATGATCTAGCCACAGATTCCTTACCTTTGAACTTCCAGGCGTCAGGCTGGATCCGGAAGATTTTTCTTAGCAGTACTACAGCACGCCGGTCGACTCCGCGTGACGTCAACGTTGTGTTCGTTGTGACATCTGTGTCGCTAATATAACCGACACTCCGGCGCGCTGACGTCAGTACTTTTCACGAATTTCCACGCCAGAAGTGCAGAGCCATGAAGTAACTGACCATGGTGTGTTAAAAAGAGACTAGGGCCCTGAAAGGGATCAGCCCTGACACTAAAAGACAATTACGTAGTGCAGGGAGGATGGGTGTGTCGGGAAGGAATCTGTGGCTAGATCATGTCTCTACCAGATAAGGAGTTACCGAAGGTAAGTAACGTGTCCATCTGATAGAGACATCTAGCTGCAGATTCCTTACCTTTGAACAGATACCCAAGCAATTCCTCTCCCGGAGGAGGAACTGCGGAAAAGCTTTAAACCAGGAAATCTTGTAAGACAGAGTGGCCAAACAGACCCTACCCGCGGACTTGAGAGTCCAGGCAATAGTGTCTGGCGAACGTGTGCAGAGATGCCCACGTGGCCGCTTGACAGGTGTCAGAAATAGGAACACCACGCTGAAGGGCAGTGGCGGCTGCCTTTGCCCTGGTGAAATGGGCCCTAAGGCCTTCGAAAGTTGCTTCTTTGCCAAGGAATAACATATTTTAATGCAGAGGCTAGCTAAGGGAGATAGGGTCTTCTTTTTGACAGCACGCCCCTTCGTTGCTCCCACATATCCTATAAAGAGTTGGTCATCCACCCGGAACACTTTTGTGCGATCAAGGTAGAATGATAACGCTCTTTTTGGGTCCAGACAGTGGAGACGCTCCTCTTCCTTGGAAGGATGCATAGGTGCATAGAAAGTGGGCAGAGTAACAGACTGTCCCAGATGAAAGGGAGTTACAACCTTGGGAAAAAAGGATGCCCTAGTTCTCAGTACCACTTTGTCTGGGAAAACTGTCAGGTAAGGAGGCTGTGATGACAGTGCCTGTAGTTCGCTCACCTTCCTAGCAGAAGTAACTGCCACCAAAAAAGCTGTTTTGATACTGAGCAACTGTAGAGGACAGCTGTGCATCGGCTCAAACGGTGAGCACATCAAGAATGTGAGGCCCAAATTAAGATCCCATTGTGGCATAAGAAAAGGAGAAGGGGAAAACAAGTGGGTTAATCCCTTCAAAAATCTCTGCACCAGAGGGGACTTAAAACGTTTAGGCTGATCTGGCAGCCAAAGAAAAGCCAAAGGGGCAGAAAGGTAGCCCTTAAAAGTGCCCTAGGCAGAGCCCTGCTGGGCCAAGGAAAGGATAAACAGGAGGAAATCTGCCGGGGAGGCAGATAAGGGGGTCAGTGGACCTTTCTGTACAATATATACAGAATTTGTTCCATCTGTGACGTATACCAATTTCGTGGAGGGACGCCTGGCTGCCAAAATAACCTTTTATCCAACATAGGGATTCTACCATGTATTATGTGAATATATATGCACCCATGTGTGTGCTGCTATTTTTATTTGAAGTGTCTAGTCCTACGTGAAAAATGGTGCAAAAGGATCAGAGCTCCTTTTTTTTAACCATCTCACATTTTCTTTTCACGATCCCACGCACTACACATACTCACCAATCACTGAATAAAGTGCTCCTGCATCTACGTAAGTCGTAGCACGCCCCGTCCCGTAGAGGGGCGGGAAGACCCCAATGATGAAGCATGTGTGAGGGGTATTTTACAATTTTTTGAAACATTGCCCTTCCCACAAATTGAGAGAAGGAGCTCTAATCCATTTGCACCATTTTTCACGTAGGACTAGACACTTCAAATAAAAATAAAAATAAAAATAGCAGCACACACATGGGTGCATATATATTCACATAATACATGGTAGAATCCCTATGTTGGATAACAGTATCACGAGAGGACGATTCTACCTTTTTCTTCTTCACTCCCTCCTTTGATTTTTTGATTATTTTGCCAAAATAACCTTGCAGACTTCAGGAGGAAGGTCAAAGGCTGTCAATTGTCGCCACTCAATCTACACGCAAGGAGGCAGAGAGTAGACATGTTCGGGTGGAGGACCCTCCCCTGCTGCTGCGACAGAAGATCCTCCCGAAGGAGCAACCTGATCGGAGGATCGATGCTCATATTTCGAAGCTCCGGATACCAAACTCTCTGTGCCCAATACGGAGCCACAAGAATGACTTGAGCCCGGTCGCTCCTGATCTTCTTGAGCACTCTGGGGAGGAGTGGTATGGGTGGAAAGGCGTACAGGAGGCCTGAGCTTCACTTCGACAAAAAGAGTCGCCGAGAGAGAGCCGCCTTGGAAACTCCAACACCCAAAACTGCTGACATTGCGCATTCTCTTCGGAGGCAAACAGATCTAATCAAGGCTCTCCCCACTGCTGAAAGAGACCTTGTGCCAACTCTGTGTTGAGACGCCACTTGTGATCCGCAAGGCACCTTCGGCTGAGATTGTCTGCTCTGCCGTTCAGAGAACTGGCCAGGTGTTGAACCACCAGGGAAATGCCCTGTTGTTCCAGCCAAGTCCAGAGGCGCAGGGCCTCTTGACAAAGAGTCCACGACCCCACTCCGCCTTGTTTTTTTAAATACCGTATGGCAGTAGTGTTTTCCATGAACACCTGAACTAGACTTCCCTTTATGGATGTGTAAGAAAGTGGCTCTGTATATACTGCACCAAAGTAAGGTTCAGTGTGCAAAGAGTCCACAATCTCCAGAGGTTTGGCAGAGGCTAAAGTTAGATATAACCTTACTCTCTAAAGTGGTAGCTTGGTCGAGCAGTAAGGCAGTATCAGAGGACAGTGTAAAGCATTTGTTGTACACACTCAGTCAGCAAATGGTCTCACACACTCAAGAACTGAACTCTAGGCCAATTGTTTGTATATAAAAATATATTGTTGTTTTATTTTAGAACCACAAGTAGGTATCAAAATACTTTCTCAGGATGAGATGCTTTAGTTATATACTTTCAATTTACAATAGACTTGCAAAGGCAATTGTTACAGTTGTTGCAATAGGCAACACAATTTCAAACACAATAATACATTGAGCTCAATGGGAATTTCTAGTTAAATGCAATAGATTACTTTTTGGATTACTTTTCTTACCACAGGACTGGATCCTAGATTCAGTCCTGGGACATCTCCTGTAAACAGTTGAGTAAAAACGTTTTGGTTACAGTTGTGATTTTTAAGGAATATTATTGTATTTTAAAAGTTGACAGAGACTTTTTCACATAGAATCACCAATGTTATCCTAAGGGAGGAAATTCACTCAGCAGGTAAGTGGGGTTATTGTTACTTTTTCTAACTCAGTGTTGGATCCTGGATCCAGCACTGGTGCATCTCCTGTAAACAGTTGAAAGAATGTGTTTTTGTTATACAGGCGATTTTTAACGAATATTTGTAAGTTTGCAAAATCGACACAGAAACTTTTTCAGCAAAAACCAGGCAATGTTATCCTATGGAAGGAAATTCAAGTTACCGGTAAGTACAGTTATGATTACTTTTTCAGGGTCAGTGCTGGGCACCAAGATCCAGCACTGGGATCTCTCCTGATAACAGGTGAGTAAATTCGTTTTCGTAATTCGGCTGATTTTAGATGAATATTTTAAAGTTTAGAAACTCCACACTTAGAAGAATTTCCAACTGAAACCAGTCAATGTTACCCTATGGAAGAAAAGTGAGTTATCGGCTTTTGGGTAAGTACTCGACTGGCAGAGTTAAGCTTCTGGGCATAGACTCAGGGGTCTCCCAGGGTCAGGTAAGTACAGTTGTTACACCCTCAGCGGCACAGGGGCGGCCGGGTGCAGAGTGAGTTAGGCCCAATGTTATCCTATGGGCGGCAGGGGGCCTTTGGTTGGTGGCTGCTGGCTAGCAGGCCACGCGGCTGTGGGAGCTGGGCTCCTGGTCACTTGCTCAGGGCAAATGGGGAAGTAGCTTAGAGTAGAGGTTGCACTGCCAGGGGCACTCGGGCGGCTGGGTGCAGGGTGCTTTTGAGCCGTCGGGCGCTCAATGGATTTCAATGGAGAAGCTGGAAACTGAACAAAGGCTGCAAGCTCGGGCACGGAGATTCTTCAGGTGCGACCACCACTTCGAGGGGTAAGTTGGGTAGTTGGAGGATAGGTAGGCACCCCGGAGTTGGGCACAGGAGGCCGCAGGGCGCCGGGTGCAGGGGTGTCTTTTCGCGTCGGGAAATCTTACCCTCTGCTGGTCGCGGTTGGAGGGGGCCCAGGTTCTGAGGCTGCAGGCGTCGTCAGGTTCGTCGAGGAGGGTCCTTGGGTGCTGGATTCTTGGTCACAGTCGCCGGGGGGACGTCCTCGTGGTCTTTGTCCTCTCAGGCACAGGCCGGGCTCGGCAGGTGCAGAGTGTGCTGGATTCGCGGTTCCTGGCTGGCACCAGGGGTTTGTTACTTGCTTTGAGCAGTACCACTGCTCGTGGGAGTCCCAGTTGTTCAGAGTCACAAGGCAGTCAGGTCCTCCGGGGTTTTCGAGGTTGCTGACCACTGGAGACGCCGGGGTTTCAGCAGGGGTGACAAATGCAACAAGCATTGGCATAGCCAATAGGTCTCGCTTTTGGGACCTTATAAGTATTTAGTTATGCAGCACAATATCCTTGGTGCAACAACAACTGCTGCATGGCTAAACACTTATAAGGTCCCAAAGGCGAGACCTATTGGCTATGCCAATGCTTGTTACTCATGGTAACACTGTCTGGGCATAGGTTTCATCTCATTAGTACCAGTTTCACAATCAAATATGGCAATAACCAACTGAAAGATAACTGGTCTAATTTTGCGACTGGCCTTTCACTGCATGGGAACACCAAACACAATATTTTGAGTAACTTTTGATATATTTGAGCTAGAAACAAAATCTTATTTTGTTACCATCTACAGATTATGCAGCAAATGAAGGCTTGCGTGGCAAATGCGGCAAATCCATACTTCTGCGAAAAACACAGCACAACAGAATCGCATAATTGCAGTAGCCTGGCGCTAGGCAAGTCCGACCCTGATTGTGTATATTTGTTCCATCACTTCAATAATTATTACTTTTGTGGTGAATCGGCTCCTTAATGGAGACATTATGCACAATTAGGGTTTAGGACAGCTCCTGTCAGCTCCATTGAAGGGGGTGGCAAGGAGGGTGGCCCGGAAGCAGTCGCCCATAATATACCTTGTGCTACCCTTGCACATCAGGGACAGATGCAGCACAGTGGCGACGTGCACGTCCAAGAATTATGTGTTGCTGGATCCAGCTGATGGTGTCTGCTTCCAGAGGAGTGGTTGTCAGCCGTATGATAGTCAGGACACCAGCAGAGAGCTTTCACAAACATTTCTCTGCTATATTTCAACCTTGAAAACGCTTGAAGATGTACTACCATCATCCATCTTTAAGATGCGAATGGGAGACCTAACACTCTGAGGCTGAGCATGGTAGAGGGGAAAAATTTGCTCTATAGAGAAAAATATTTTTCCATCGGGAAACAAAAAGTTCCGAAATACATATGAACTTTTAAGACACTCTTCTGCACCAGAGAACTTTCAGTAGTCTTTCTGGAATCTTTTGTGAATTGCTCAGATTACAAATGTACTCTGTACATCGGCATACAACTCTGTGAGTAAATAACAGCTTTGTGAGTTAGGCCCTTAAAGAACAAGAACACCCATTGCTTGCAAAGCAAAGGGTAGAAAAGGTGCAATGGTAGGTGGGCAGACGAGCTGCATGTAAGATCCATTTTATATTGGGCAGATGCAAGTCCAGCACCGGGGATGCTGGAGACAGTCGAAAGAGACCAGGCCATATATGCGCATATGTGTAGTATTTATGTTTGTGGTGGCCAGCATCACTATCGCGTTTTATACGGCTTGCCAATGACTCCTGCCCTCACTGATTTCGTTGCTTCTTTAAGAGGACCGCCCACTGTGGGTAAGGATAGAATGTGATGGATGGGGACATATACAATATCAATTTGTTCATGGTTAATCAGCAACAAAGAGATATTTTCCAACACAGAATCCTGAATGCCTTGATGTAGACTCCAACAGTGTCTTGGTGTTTATGCTGTCAAACCGGGACGCGGTTAGCTGTCGGTGTGTGCCATATGCAATTCTATATAACCTCCGCCTTTCATGAACACTATAGGAAATACAACAAGCAATGGCCGCAGAGAAGGGAGGGGGGAGGGGATTCACGCGCGGCGCGAAAGTGAAAGCAATGACGCTGACGAGGAGGGAGTGGGAGAAGGGAGGGGGGGAGGGGATTCACGCGCACCTGCGGCGCGAAAGTGAAAGCAATGACGCTGACGAGGAGGCAGTGGGAGAAGGGAGGGGGGTGGGGGGAGACGTTTATTTAAAGTGTACAGGGTCTTTTTTTATTTAAACAAATCTAATAAGCATTTAAAGTCTGTAATAGCTGTGTGGGTTTAAAGAATGTCTATGAAGACTGGTTGAACAATACTTTTCAAGATGTGTTTAGCGCATTGGCGAATGAAGGCATCAGCGCTATGGCTCACGTTCAGACAAGCTTTGGCCGCGCGCGAGGAACAGAGCCCGGGAGTTGTGTGTGCGCGCGCACGTACGCTAAAAGAAACGCGAGAGGTGCGCGCGAAAGAAGGAGAGGCATAGCTGTGCACGTCGCGCGCGCTTGTGCGCGTAACAGCAAGCTGGTGGCCGGCAAAAGCTGTGGGTAGCACTTTTAAAACCCAGCTACTAAATGTCTCGCCAGAGCAGCGCATGCGCTGGCTCAGGCGAGACCTAAAAACAACAGTTGATGGACAGAATGCAGAACAATGTCATACATTCACCCCAGTACAGAGTTCTGGGCCTAAATCCATCGGTTTTTTGCTCACCATGCCATTCCAGTTTGGACCCAGCCATATGCCAATCAGTCTTGACCCTGTGCCTCATGGGAACAGTCCAGCCCGAACTGCCAAGCCAGGTCTCCCTGGACTGGAAACAAGCATCCTAGGACCGGTTTCGGGGTTTCACCCCTCTTCAGCCAGGATAGCTTGATTCCAGTGGCATGGAGAGCACGGGACCCACGTCTGGGCATACCCGTCCCACTCGGGGTGACAAATGCAAAAACAACAGTTGATGGACAGAATGCAGAACAATGTCATACATTCACCCCAGTACAGAGATCTGGGCCTAAATCCATCGTTTTTTTGCTCACCATGCCATTCCAGTTTGGACCCAGCCATATGCAAATCAGTCTTGACCCTGTGCCTCATGGGAACAGTCCAGCCCGAACTGCCAAGCCAGGTCCTCCCTGGACTGGAAACAAGCATCCTAGGACCGGTTTCGGGGTTTCACCCCTCTTCAGCCAGGATAGCTTGATTCCAGTGGCATGGAGAGCACGGGACCCACGTCTGGGCATACCCGTCCCACTCGGGGTGACAAATGCAAAAACAACAGTTGATGTACAGAATGCAGAACAATGTCATACATTCACCCCAGTACAGAGATCTGGGCCTAAATCCATCGTTTTTTTGCTCACCATGCCATTCCAGTTTGGACCCAGCCATATGCAAATCAGTCTTGACCCTGTGCCTCATGGGAACAGTCCAGCCCGAACTGCCAAGCCAGGTCCTACCTGGACTGGAAACAAGCATCCTAGGACCGGTTTCGGGGTTTCACCCCTCTTCAGCCAGGATAGCTTGATTCCAGTGACATGGAGAGCACGGAACCCACGTCTGGGCATACCCGTCCCACTCGGGGTGACAAATGCAAAAACAACAGTTGATGGACAGAATGCAGAACAATGTCATACATTCACCCCAGTACAGAGATCTGGGCCTAAATCCATCGTTTTTTTGCTCACCATGCCATTCCAGTTTGGACCCAGCCATATGCAAATCAGTCTTGACCCTGTGCCTCATGGGAACAGTCCAGCCCGAACTGCCAAGCCAGGTCCTCCCTGGACTGGAAACAAGCATCCTAGGACCGGTTTCGGGGTTTCAGCAGGAGCAGGTTCGAGGGTAGACAGGCCTGTAGGGCTGGGGACAAGTCAGTTGGTGTCTTCCTCTTGTTAGCAGCTGCACGGCAGGTCTTCTTTCTTCTTGTTTGTTTCGGATTCGGGATCTGAGGAAGGAAGGTTCAGGGTGCCCCTAAATACTAGATTTAGGGGCGTTACAGGTAGGTAAAGGCAGGGACCAATGGGTCCCTGCCCTGGGGTGAGTACACCCCCTATCCTGCCACTCTCCTGTGGGAGGGGGGCAGGAGCCTAGTCCTGATTGGGCAGGGCTCGCCATCTTCAAGATGGCGAGAGCCCGGAGATGTGCTTCACCTCGCCTCCCCCACCTGAGGGGTGGGGTTGGCAGAGGCTGGCACACCCCCTTTCCTCCCTTGGTGTTTCCCGCCAGTCTTCCCGCCAGAGAGGGGGTCAGAACCGGTGGGGGCCAGTTGCTGAGTACAGCAAGTGGCCTGGAGAAGCTCACAAAGGCGGCATGCCTTTGAAGCATCCCCTGCCCATCCTGTGGGAGGAGACCTAGCACCTCGCCCAGGATGTGCATTGTTGCAGGCCCAGGAGAGCGGATGGCTCTCCACCCAGGGGTCCAGCAACATGTCTGCTGTGTTGCAGCCGGGGCAGCCCCTCAGACAAGACGTGGATTGTAGGTTAGGTTAAATAAAATAAATAAATAAATAAAAATAAATAAATCCGTATTTGTAAAGCGCGAACTACTCACCCTTACGGGTCTCAAGGCGCTGGGGGCCGTCGTGGAAATTAAGTGAGCTATTGCCCAGAGTCACATGGTGCTGAGCTGAGCTGCCGCCGGAGCCGGGGATCGAACCGTGAGCCCTGTGCTCCGAAGTCAGCTGCCCTGGCCGCTGCACCACACCTCTCCAATTGGGTTTAGGCTTTAGTACAGTTTTTAGGGAAGGAACACAGGCCCTGGGTACCTGATTGGCAGGGACCCAGGGCACACCAAGGAAAAGTGCATCAGTTGTCAGGCAAAAAGTGGGGGGGGTTACTGCAACAGAAACCCACTTTCCTACAGGATGGTACAAAAGTCTTTCAGTGGCAATCGGATCCCCTGAAGCTCCAACAGGTTGATATGGAGCCTGGCTTCCGCCGGAGACCAGAGTCCTTTGATCTCCACCTCCCCAGATGGCCGCCTCATCCCAGAAGAGACGCATCCATCACTACTGTGAGATCTGGGTGGGGGGAAGGGGGAGGAATCTGCCTCTGACCAAATCGCAGCTTGTTAGCCACCACTACAGGTCTTTCATAGTGCCTTCCCAGATCTGAACCAGGTTGGTGAGATTTCCTCGATGCTGTACCCATTGGAACTTCAGATCCCACTGCAAAGCCCACATGTGCCACCGAGCATGGTTCACCAGCAGGATGCAGGAGGCCTTGAGGCCCAAAAGCCTCAGAGTCATTCTCACCGAAATCCAGGATAGAGGCTGAAACATCGGTATCATAACCTGAATATCCTGGACTCGCGGTTCGGGAGGATAAGCCCAAAACTGCACCGTGTCCAGAACCACTCCAATGAAAGGGAGTATCCGAGAGGGAAGCAGATGTGACTTCGTTGATAGTGAACCCCAGCGAATGCAGGAGGTTCGCCATAGTCTGGAGGTGGGAGACGACGGCTTGAGACGAGCCCGCCTTCAACAACCAGTCGTCAAGATAGGGGAAGACTCGAACCTCTGATCTCCGCAGATGGGCTGCGACCACAGCCATCACCTTTGAGAACACCCGAGTGGCGCTGGTGAGGCCGAATGGGAGCACCGTAAATTGAAAGTGCTCATGGCCCACCGTAAACCGCAGGTAGCGACAATGGGCGGGCAGGGATATGAAAATAGGCATCCTGCAAGTCTAGCGCTACCATCCAGTCTCCTGGGTCCAGGGCAGACAGGACCTGAGCTAGGGTGAGCATCTTGAACTTCTCCTTTTTGAGGAAGTAGTTGAGGGCTCTGACGTTGAGGATAGGACGAAGGCCTCTGTCCTTCTTTGGGACCAGAAAATAGTGGGAATAACAACTACAGCCTAATTCTGGCCCCGGAATCCTCTCTATAGCTCCCTTGGCTAAGAGAGTCTTGAGTTCCTCGCGGAGCAGAGCAAGGTGAGCCTCGGTCAGCCGATAATACACTGGCGGCATAGATGGAGGGGCAGACTTGAAGGGGAGGGAGTAGCTCCTCCGGACTATTTGCAATACCTACCTATCCAAGGTGATGTTTTGCCAGTGGTGGAGAAGATATTTATACAAAACAAGGGGACCCAATAAAGTATAATAGGACCTTGGGTATCGATAATTTATAGGAACAGTGGTCCTTAACAGAGATTTAGTACAAACAAGAAGTCAATATAGACTGGAATCAGTGCTATATTACTTCTGTCCAGCCAGACAGTGAAATGTAATTATATTAAAGATCAAAATCTCAGAAAACAAATAAAGTGGGACACAGTCCTGCGTCCTACACATTACAGTGAACATAAAGAACCGAAAACAAACATTCAGGCAGGGCAAAAAAAGCTTGTATGCAGTGTAAACAGTGAAACAAGCAAAATGAAAACAACACCGTTACACTTAGATATCAAATTAAATTGTGTGTACGGTGTAAAGCGAGTCGATGACGTTTCGATCCCTTTGTGGAGATAACGGGATCATCATCAGGACAAAATTAATGCATGCCTGAGAACCATTTGGCCTGCGAAACAATAAAAGATTGGGAAAAAGAAAAGACGGAAAAGAGATTGAGAATAAAACAATGTACAAGACATTCCTTATCAGCATTGTGCGATCGGCTTGGTGAGTGAAAGACTCAAGAGTTTCGGTCCATAAATTGTTAAGGGAGTGATAGGAGTGCTCGCGGTGACTGGATGGGTGATTAGCTGAGTCGATAAGTGGCCTCATTTAAAATGAAGGTGAGAAGATTACCAGCTGGGAAGGGGCTTACCAAGTACGTTGAAATGGCCGAAAAGGGTGGAGGAGCTTCAAGCAGGGGCCGGATTGGTGTATGCGCAGGAGGTCAACAAATGCCAGGAAGCGGGCAATGCCTAGAGTGAATGGAGCCAATTAGTAGGAAAAGGACTGTCGTGGTGTTTGCGGAGGAGGGGCTAAGGTAGAAGAACTTACCGCAACCGCAGAGGCGGTCTGGGTGGGCCAGCCGGATATCTGGTTTAAGGGGCGGCGGGAACCATAGGCCTGCGAATGGAGGGAAAGTGTGAGCCTAGGTGCTTTTGCATGTAGCGCAGGGGTTTGGGGGGTAAAAAGAGGGAAGGGGATTACCTCCAGGAGGTCACTTAGTACGGTCAGGTACTGGCAAAGGGGTCGGACTGCTGATGGGGTCCGGATTTGTGAAGAAGATTTGGCAGCGGTGGCCCGGGGAGGGCAGGATTGGGACCTGCGAGGGAACCAAGGAGAGAGTTAATAATTGAATGGGGCGCGGGGAACACGGGTGGGACGCCGTGGAAATCTACATTGGACAAACCACGCAAAAAGTGAGAATCCGGATCTGCCAACACCGCAGCCGGATCTGCTGCAAAACTCCAAACGCCCCTCTCATGGAACACTTTTCCACTGTTGGCCACAGTGAAGATGACATAAGATGGACAGTTATCAGTGTGGTAAATCCCCACCTAGAGGTGCAGACATTGGACAACTCTTGAATAAGGAAGAACTTAAATGGATCACCCAGACCACCTCTGCGGTAGCGGTAAGTTCTTCTACCTTAGCCCCTCCTCCGCAAACACCACAACAGTCCTTTTCCTACTAATTGGCTCCATTCACTCTAGGCATTGCCCGCTTCCTGGCATTTGTTGACCTCCTGCGCATACACCAATCCGGCCCCCCGCTTGAAGCTCCTCCACCCTTTTTGGCCATTTCAACGTACTTGGTAAGCCCCTTCACAGCTGGTAATCTTCTCACCTTCATTTTAAAGGAGGCCACTTATCGACTCAGTTAATCACCCATCCAGTCACCGCGAGCACTCCTATCACTCCCTTTACTGTTCATAATTTATGGACCGAAACTCTTGAGTCTTTCACTCACCACGCCGATCGCACAATGCTGATAAGGAATGTCTTGTACATTGTTTCATTCTCAATCTCTTTTCCGTCTTTTCTTTTTCCCAATCTTTTATTGTTTTGCAGGCCATATGGTTCTCAGGCATGCATTAATTTTGTCCTGATGATGATCCCATTATCTCCACAAAGGGATCGAAACGTCGTCGACTCGCTTTACACCGTACACACAAATTAATTTGATATCTTGGTGTAACGGTGTTGTTTTCATTTTGCTTGTTTCACTGTTTACACTGCATACAAGCTTTTTTTGCCCTGCCTGAATGCTTGTTTTCGTTTCTTTATGTTCACTGTAATGTGTAGGACGCAGGACTGTGTCCCACTTTATTTGTTTTCTGAGATTTTGATCTTTAATATCATTAAATTTCACTGTGCGGTTGGACAGAAGTAATATAGCACTGATTCGAGTCTATATTGATTTCTTGTTTGTACTAAATCTCTGTCAAGGACCACTGTTCCTATAAATTATCGATAGCCAAGGTCCTTGTATACCTTATTGGGTCCCCTTGTTTTGTATAAATATGTTGAGCGCAGTCGCAGGATTGCAAGGGTTGTAAACTCTATTCCCCTTCTTTTAAGTGGGTCCCTTTCCCTGTTTCCTCTCCCCCCTTTTTTCTCCTTTCCTTACTACATAGTGCTATGTCAGACCACGCACCATTATACTCCGACGAATACATCAAAAAGATACTTGAGGGTTCCTCCCTTTTTACAGATCCCATAGAAACCTCTGGCAACGCTAATGTGTCCCTCACTGACCAACTAGAAAAGTGCAAAAAGAAACATGTAAGGTTACAACTAATGATCTGTATGTTAACGGAATATTTAAAGGCAAACATAATAAAGGTTGGTTTACAACTTAGAAACATACCAGGGGTCTTCACCGACAACCCCAAATATACCACTAACTTCAGTTACATAGGTACGACTTGCTCCAGACACTGGATGGTGCTGAGCATCGACACTGCCACCGAGACATTACAAAAACTCACAGAGGAAATTAATGATATAGAAAAACAAATCAAGGAAACCAACTCTGTTATCGACTGTAAAAAACTTCTAGAACAGGTTCAAAAAACGGTAGACGAATTTTACAGACTGGAGCAAAACAAAAAATCCCTGAAAGTAAAAAAAGACATTAAAACCTATGCTTTAGAAAGGACATATCCCTATTTGCAAAAAGATTTCTATACCAATCGTGCATACACGAACCCTCAGAACGCCAGATCTTGGGGTAGATTCAATAGACGCAACAACTTGGTAGGTTTCTCTGATACCTCCGCCGAATCTTCAGACAACTCCGATCACAGCGAAGGACCCAGCACCTCTAGCCGAACCCCGAACTCCTCTTTTTTAGACAGGGGCCAAAACTAACCACCAAAACGAGGAAGGGTAAAACAGCAACAACGATGGTACAATCCCCCAGGCGAGCGTCAAACCCGCCAGAAATTTTACCAATGGTAACTAATACCCATGTTGTCTCACAGAATTCCCAGACAATACCCATCATTAACCTCTCTAAACATATTCTAGCTGACTCGGAGCAATCACTTCTTAGCAAAGGCCTGTCTTTTGTTCCTACCATCCACCCAAATTTTTTGCAACTACAGACCGAATTGCTCAGGTTCTTCCGGCGCATTCGCCTACATGCCCACTTCCTTCTCAATCCCTCAGCAGCTAACTCTTCCAATACACCGCTACGCCCTCCATCCACTTTTTCCCCAACCTCCAATATGATCCCTGGAGAAATTGTAACCTTCGAAAAAATGGTCCTTAAAGATGTCTCACAACTTGAAAGTACCAAGCGCTTTATCCCATACAATTTGTCACTAGAAGTAAAAAAGGCCATCACCACATTGAAAAACAATGACTCCCTCATCATCAAATCTGAGGACAAAGGGAGAAAGATAGTCCTGCAAGAGAGAGAACTATATAAATCAGAAATATTACGACAACTGTCCAACACAGACCATTACTGTAGACTGCCCACTGTTAGACTTGGCATCTTTTGGCGTGTTTCACCTGACTTTTTGCTTTATGACCTCCCGGTTTTGACTCTGTTTTGTGCTGGTTTAGTGTTTCTGCGCACTTTACGCACTGCTGATCAGTGGTAAAGTGCAAGTGCTCCTGTATGATATGTGTTATGGATTGGTATTTCCATGTTTTGGCTATTTGATCTATGTGTCAGTCCCTAGTAAAGGGCACTGCGAGTGCCAGGGCCTATAGATCAAATGCTGTTGGTGGGCGGCAGCACGGGATTGTGCCCCCCACGCAAACAGCCCGTAAAGTGTAACTCGGGCCTGCCAACGCAGAGCCTGTGCGCAGCCTGGGGCTGCCATGTCGACTTGGCAAGTGCACACACTTGCAAGTCCCTAAACCTTCCCTTTTCTACATGTTAGTCACCCCTAAGTTAGGCCCACGGTACCCCTGTGGGCCGGGTGCATTGTATGTGAAAGGTAGGACATGCCCTGGTGTGTGTGGCATGTCCTGATAGTGAATTACAGCCTATTTCGTTTTTCACTATTGCAAGGCTACCTGTTCCCCATAGGCCAGAATGGGCAGTTTTGATTATTACAGTTTATAATCCTAACTGACCCAGGGAACATGGTAGAAATTCGAGTTTAGTATGCCTGGACTCAGAATGATAAAATGCATCTTTTAGTGAAGATGGTTTTAACATTCTGTGTTTGAAAATACCACTTTTAGAAAGTGGGTATTTTCTTGTCTAACCATCCAAGCCTGCCTCTGCTAGGTTGTGTATTCCTTGTCTGGAGTGTGAGTGACAGGGGCTGGGGGATGCCCGGAGACAGGGTGAGTCAGCACAGGGCTGAATAGCAAGATCTACATGTAGATGGGTGGGAGGAGTACACCTGGGACCTGAATAGGGCTGGGCCTTCCCTCCACAATGCTGGCTCCACCTCCTGTGGTGCGTCTGATGTCCCTGGCCTGCACCCTGAAAGGAAATACGGAGGCTTGTCAACAAAGTGCTCCAAGACTGACCAGAACTGGTTTGGGACAGGCAAAGGCCTCTCTGCCTTCAGAGAACAAAGGAATTTGGGATATAAATATTGGGGCCCTGACCCCATGAATTTAGATCTCGCTGGAATCAAGGAACCTGTCAAGAAGAAGAGCTGGAGAGCTGCTAGGAGGAGTACTGCCCCTTTGCTGAGTGACTGCTTTGTTGGGTTGGCCTGCAGTTGCTGCTTCTGTCTTGGGCAGTGAAAGGACTGGACTGAACTTTCTACAAACTTGTGCTGAGTATCTCCAAGGGCCTGAAACCGGGCTGGCCTCCTGTTAAGAAGTCTCAGGGACTGCAAAGACTTCACAAGCCTCTGGGTACCGCTTCTGGAACGCTGTTTCAGTTGCCACAGAGGAAGGGAACCGCAACCGACTCCGTCAACCGAATCCATCCCTGGCCGGTGACCTGTTTGCACCGCAGACCGCATCGCAACCCTGGTCTCACCGTAGGCGACGTCCGACGCCGTCAACCCCGAGCCGCTGCTTGCACCGTGACCTGTGGGCAACGCAGTTCGCATCGCATCGCTTCACTGAACCAGCCGGACCCGACCGAAGCGGTCGCTGCATCTGGCTCAACAGTCGTGACCGCATCGCATTTGGGGCACCGCTCGCACGTTTGCGACGCACCGCTCCGACTCGCACCGCTGTCCGACGCCAGCTCCCGCACTCCGGCTTGGTCGCCTGCATCGCAACCTGTCAGCACCGCATCGTACACCGTCTCGCCCTGCACCGCACGCCTTGGACACACCGACTCCGTCTGCACGACGCTCATCGAGCCGCTGCCTGCACCGCATCGAGGGACACCGCACCTTGCACCGCTCCGCTTTGCACCGCAACCGCGACGAACGCCGACCGGCTCGCACGCTCCGTGCCCGCCACAACGAGAAAAGGTACTGTGACCGAGTCTGTCCACGACTCTGCTGGCCCGTAGCGACGCGGTCGGCTGGAACTGTTGGACTCTGTGTATTTCAGCATCGCGGTAGACCCGGACGGGGCTACCGACTGCATCTGAACTTTGCTTTTGTGTTATTCCTGCAAAGAAGAAGTTACCTTATCAAGCATACATTTTTAAAGAATTTGTATTGTGGATTTTTATCGTATTTGGTCTTGTCTTGAGTATATAAAAATATTGGTTATTTTTCTAAACTGGTGTGGTGTCCTTTTGTAGTGCTTACATTATATTACTGTTGGTTATGTGCAATTGCTTTACACACTGCCTCTAGAATAAGCCTGACTGCTCGTGCCAAGCTACCAAGGGGGTGAGCAGGGGTTATTTTAGGAGTGTAACTCCCTTATCCTGACTAGGAAGAAGGGTCCCTACTTGGACAAAGGTGCAAGCCCTTGCCAACTAGAGATCCCATTTCTAACATTGGTTGTCAGCGGTGAGGATAGGACTTGTGTTTGCACTTGACTTACATTGATTGGTGTGCACTACTACCATATCGCAGACCATTACGTACCACATACAGGTTCTTTTTCTTTTTGGCCTATTTTTGATCTTGCCAGTTTGAACTTGCTACTTCAACATGCCTGAATCAATAGTATCATCAATTGCATCAGTAGAAATTGCCTTTGAGGAGGATCGATTGGAAGCCTACAATGTCAAGGAGTTAAAATTGATTTGCAAGAACCTGAAAGTCCAGGTCAGAGGCCTCACCAGGAAGGATGAGCTACAAAAGGCGCTGAGGGCCTGGGTAGCAGCCAGAGGTGCCAGTGGGCAACCTGGTGATCTCGATGGAGAGGTGGAGGAGCCTGTTCCTAGGGTGGATGTGCTTTTGGGAGGGGGGGAACCCTCCAGGCCAGGCAGCAGTAGTTTGTCCCCAGAGGAGCTGGAGGACAGGCGGGAAGTAAGGAGGTTTGAATTGGATAAACTCAGAATAGAAAGTGAGAGGGAAGAGAAAAGAATAGCCATGGAGGAAAGGAAAATGATACTAGATCATGAGAGAATGATCAAGGAGCTGGAGCTAAAGAGTAGATCCGGTTCAGATGGTGGCAGCAATTCTTCAGCACACACAGACAGGATTGTACACATCCCCAAGAATGTAGGTAAAGAGTACAAAAAGGGTGATGACATACAAAGGTGGTTTCAAGGGTACGAGTCGTCTATTCATATGAATGGGGTCCCTGAAAGGAACTGGGGAGCGGGGTTGTGGCCTCTCTTTCCAGAGGAAGCTAGGGATACTCTGATAGCTTTGGGTAAGGGGCAGGACCTCACCTATGCTGACATGAAAGACTCTCTCCTCACTAGGTATGGGCTCACTCCTGAGAAGTACAGGGATCAGTTTAGGTCCAGTAAAAGTCTGAGGCCAACACTTGGTTGGAATGTGTGGATATGTTCTGTAGGTCGCTGGATGGTTGGGTGAAGGGCAGTAATGTAACAGATTTTCAGGGGCTCTACAATTTGATTGCATGGGAGCACTTGTCTAGTCTATGTTTTGCAGATCTGCGCCAGCACCTAGTTGATAGTAAGCTAACTGACCCCAGGAAGCTTGCTATGGAGGCGGACCGCTGGGTGAGTACCAGGGTCCACAAGAAAGCGTTTGGGGGAGACTCAGCCAAAGGTGGGCAGGGTCCCCAGCAGAAAGGCGGGGGGGACAAGGGTAAAGCACAGGAGTTCTCAAAAGGGCCCCAAACTAGTACCCAGGGTAAAGGTTCCCAGCCCCCCGGTGATAAGAAGAAAGGGGTCTCTACAGGGAAGCCTGTTGAGACCGGCCCCCGCAAATGTTATGCATGTGACCAGGTAGGTCACTTTAAGGGGGACCCCAAGTGCCCAAAGGGGACACAGCCGCCCACCGGTGGACAGTCCAAAGTGTTGGCTAGTGTAGCGCTTGGGGAGGAGGGGTGCCCACAGGAGGGTGGGGATCCCGCAGAAATGACCCTCGTCTCACTAGGGGACAGTGAGATGGTCCCAGGAAACCAGGTGCCCCCTAACACAAAGAAATATAGCACCTGGGTGACCATCAATGGGAACACGGTAGAGGCTCTCAGAGATACTGGAGCCAGTGTGACCTCAGTCCGGTGTCACCTGGTCTCTGAGAAGCAGGTAGTCCCAGGGGCATTCCACCAAGTAGTTGCTGTAGACAACTCTGAGCGCCAGTGTATGGTGGCGCAGGTTCCCTTTGAATGGGGGGGGTCTCAGGTCCCTTGAGGGTGGTTGTGAGCCCTACCATGCCTGTAGATTGTCTGCTAGGTAACGACCTGGAGCAGTCCTTATGGAAGGATGTTGAGCTCAGGTCTCACTTGGAGATGCTTGGGTTGCCAGAGTGGGCCTGCGTGTCTACTCGGTCAATGGCAGCCAGGAAGGGTGATCAAGAGGACTTGGAGCCTGGAACAGTGGCCCAAGTCCCTGCCAAGAGGAAGGGCAGGGGGCGCGGGAAACCGGCCCCCGAAGTTCCCACAGACCGGGAGGAGGCGGACCTTGAGGGGACGCCCGGTGCCTACAGGGGAGCAGGTAGCCGAACTGGGATACATCTCTGAGCTGACCCATTGGCAGCAAGAAGGGGGTCCCACCAGGGAGGAGTTCTGCAGGGAGCAGAACGAGTGCCCTACTCTGGAGGGTCTGCGGCGGCAGGCTGCAGACCAGTCAGCTGGTAATCAGTCCGGGTCACATCTGATCTACTGGGAGAATGGTCTCCTATACAGTGAGCCTAAGGTTGCTGAGCATGGGTCAGCCCGTGTGCTGGTGGTACCCCTGCGCTTCAGGACCTTCCTACTGGGTCTGGCTCATGACGTGCCTTTGGCAGGACATTTGGGGCAGGACAAGACCTTTGACAGGCTTGTCACCCACTTCTTTTGGCCTCAAATGCGAAGGCAGTCAGATGCACACTGTAGGTCTTGCCAAACTTGCCAGGCAAGTGGTAAGAGTGGGAGGAAGGTCAAAGCTCCTCTCCAACCTTTTCCTGTTGTTGGAACACCCTTTGAAAGGGTAGGGATGGATATTGTGGGGCCACTGGATCCCAAGACAGCCATGGGCAACAGGTACATCCTGGTCTTGGTGGACCATGCCACCCGGTACCCGGAGGCAATCCCTCTCAGGACAACGACGGCGTCAGTGGTGGGCCGGGCGTTAATGGGGATCTTTTCCCGTGTGGGATTCCCCAGAGAGGTGGTTTCTGATAGGGGGACCAATTTCATATCCAAGTATATGACATCCCTGTGGAAGGAGTGTGGTGTAACCTACAAGTTCACCACTCCTTACCACCCACAAGGAAACGGTCTGGTGGAGATTCAACCAGACCTTGAAAGGCATGATCAAGGGTCTAACAGAACCCATGAGGCGTAAGTGGGACGTCCTCTTGCCATGCCTGCTCTTTGCATACAGGGAGGTGCCTCAGAAGTCTCTTGGGTACAGCCCCTTTGAGCTCCTGTATGGCCACCCTGTCAGAGGACCTCTGAGTTTGGTAAAGGAAGGCTGGGAGGCAGCTCCCAGGAAAACTCCCCAGGATGTGTTTAGTTACATGCTGGCCTTTAGAAACCAAACTGCCCGCTTCAGGAAACTCGCTCAGACGAACCTAGAAGCAAGCCAGGAGGAATTGAAAAGGTGGTATGACCAGAATGCCACTCTGGTCGAATTTCAACCTGGGCAAAAAGTGTGGGTCATGGCCCCAGTGGCACCTTGTGCCTTGCAGGACAAGTGGACTGGGCCATATGAGGTGGTGGAGCGCAAAAGTGACGTCACCTACCTGGTGGATTTGCGGGCTCCCAGGAACCCTTTGAGGGTCCTTCACGTGAACCGCCTCAAACCCCACTTCGAGTGGTCCGAAGTGAGTATGCTCTTGGCGACAGATGATGGGGTGGAAGAGGAGAGTGAGCCTCTCCCTGACCTCCTGTCTACCAAGGAGCATGATGGGTCAGTGGAAGGTGTGATCCTCTCCCCTACACTGACTCAGGAGCAGCAGGGGGACTGTCACCAGTTGTTGGGACAGTTCGCCCCACTGTTCTCTCTGACCCCCGGTGTTACTCACTGGTGTACCCATGACGTGGACACTGGTGACAGCCCTCCTGTGAAGCACAAGATTTACAGGTTGACTGACCGGGTCAGGGCCAGCATCAAGGAGGAGGTCTCTAAGATGTTGGCAATAGGGGTGATTGAGCCCTCCAACAGTCCTTGGGCCAGCCCAGTGGTCTTGGTCCCAAAGGCTGCTGCACCCGGTGCCACTCCAGAACTGCGGTTTTGTGTGGACTACCGTGGGCTCAACGCCGTCACCAGGACTGACGCGCACCCCATCCCCAGAGCTGATGAGCTCATTGATCGGTTGGGAGCTGCCCGGTTCCTCAGCACGTTTGATTTAACGTCTGGGTACTGGCAGATTGCCTTAACCGATGGGGCCAAGGAGAGATCAGCATTCTCAACCCCAGAAGGTCATTACCAATTCAGAGTGATGCCCTTTGGGTTGAAGAATGCCCCTGCCACCTTTCAGAGGTTGGTCAATCAGGTGTTGGCTGGGCTGGAGAATTTCAGTGCCGCCTATCTGGATGACATTGCTGTGTTCAGTTCCAGCTGGGAAGAACATTTACAGCACCTTGAGAAAGTGTTGAGGGCTCTACAAGGTGCAGGCCTCACGATCAAGGCCAGTAAGTGCCAGATCGGGCAGGGTTCTGTGGTGTACTTGGGACACCAGGTAGGAAGCGGCCAGGTGGCGCCCCTACAACCCAAGATTGACACCATTCTGGCTTGGGAACCCCCCAAGACCCAGACCGAGTTGAGAGCCTTCTTAGGTCTCACCGGCTACTATAGGAGATTTGTTAAGGGCTATGGCACCATCGTTGCCCCCTTAACGGAGCTGACTTCGAAGAAGCAGCCCAGGAAAGTGATCTGGACTGAGTCCTGCCAGAAAGCTTTTGATGCCCTGAAGGCAGCTAATGTGCACGGCGCCCGTGCTCAAGGCACCTGACTTCTCCAAGGAATTTGTCGTGCAGACTGACGCTTCAGAGCATGGTGTGGGAGCGGTGCTCTCACAACTGAACGAAGAGGGCCTGGATCAGCCTGTAGTCTTCCTTAGCAGGAGACTACTCCCCAGGGAACAGAGGTGGAGTGCCATAGAAAGGGAAGCTTTTGCTGTGGTCTGGGCACTGAAGAAGCTGAGACCATACCTGTTTGGGACTCACTTCCGGGTTCAGACAGACCACAGGCCCCTCAGATGGTTGATGCTAATGAGGGGTGAGAATCCAAAGCTGCTGAGGTGGTCCATCTCCCTACAGGGAATGGACTTTACGGTGGAACACCGTCCTGGTACAGAACACGCCAACGCAGATGGTCTGTCCAGGTTCTTCCGCCTTAGTGGGGAGAACTCCAATGGGTTGGGTAGTTCTCCCTACTTTCAGCTGGAGGGGACATGTGTTAGACTTTGCATCTTTTGGCGTGTTTCCCCTGACTTTTTGCTTTATGACCTCCCGGTTTTGACTCTGTTTTGTGCTGGTTTAGTGTTTCTGCGCACTTTACGCACTGCTGATCAGTGGTAAAGTGCAAGTGCTCCTGAATGAAATGTGTTATGGATTGGTATTTCCATGTTTTGGCTATTTGATCTATGTGTCAGTCCCTAGTAAAGGGCACTGCGAGTGCCAGGGCCTATAGATCAAATGCTGTTGGTGGGCGGCAGCACGGGATTGTGCCCCCCACGCAAACAGCCCGTAAAGTGTAACTCGGGCCTGCCAACGCAGAGCCTGTGCGCAGCCTGGGGCTGCCATGTCGCATTGGCAAGTGCACACACTTGCAAGTCCCTAAACCTTCCCTTTTCTACATGTTAGTCACCCCTAAGGTAGGCCCACGGTACCCCTGTGGGCCGGGTGCATTGTATGTGAAAGGTAGGACATGCCCTGGTGTGTGTGGCATGTCCTGATAGTGAATTACAGCCTATTTCGTTTTTCACTATTGAAAGGCTACCTGTTCCCCATAGGCCAGAATGGGCAGTTTTGATTATTACAGTTTATAATCCTAACTGACCCAGGGAACATGGTAGAAATTCGAGTTTAGTATGCCTGGACTCAGAATGATAAAATGCATCTTTTAGTGAAGATGGTTTTAACATTCTGTGTTTGAAAATACCACTTTTAGAAAGTGGGTATTTTCTTGTCTAACCATCCAAGCCTGCCTCTGCTAGGTTGTGTATTCCTTGTCTGGAGTGTGAGTGACAGGGGCTGGGGGATGCCCGGAGACAGGGTGAGTCAGCACAGGGCTGAATAGCAAGATCTACATGTAGATGGGTGGGAGGAGTACACCTGGGACCTGAATAGGGCTGTGCCTTCCCTCCACAATGCTGGCTCCACCTCCTGTGGTGCGTCTGATGTCCCTGGCCTACACCCTGAAAGGAAATACGGAGGCTTGTCAACAAAGTGCTCCAAGACTGACCAGAACTGGTTTGGGCCAGGCAAAGGCCTCTCTGCCTTCAGAGAACAAAGGAATTTGGGATATAAATATTGGGGCACTGACCCCATGAATTTAGATCTCGCTGGAATCAAGGAACCTGTCAAGAAGAAGAGCTGGAGAGCTGCTAGGAGGAGTACTGCCCCTTTGCTGAGTGACTGCTTTGTTGGGTTGGCCTGCAGTTGCTGCTTCTGTCTTGGGCAGTGAAAGGACTGGACTGAACTTTCTACAAACTTGTGCTGAGTATCTCCAAGGGCCTGAAACCGAGCTGGCCTCCTGTTAAGAAGTCTCAGGGACTGCAAAGACTTCACAAGCCTCTGGGTACCGCTTCTGGAACGCTGTTTCAGTTGCCACAGAGGAAGGGAACCGCAACCGACTCCGTCAACCGAATCCATCCCTGGCCGGTGACCTGTTTGCACCGCAGACCGCATCGCCCCGCTTCGCATCGCAACCCTGGTCTCACCGTAGGCGACGTCCGACGCCGTCAGCCCCGAGCTGCTGCTTGCACCGTGACCTGTGGGCAACGCAGTTCGCATCGCATCGCATCGCATCGCTTCACTGAACCAGCCGGACCCGACCGACGCGGTCGCTGCATCTGGCTCAACAGTTGTGACCGCATCGCATTTGGGGCACCGCTTGCACGTTTGCGACGCACCGCTCCGACTCGCACCGCTGTCCGACGCCAGCTCCCGCACTCCGGCTTGGTCGCCTGCATCGCAACCTGTCAGCACCGCATCGTACACCGTCTCGCCCTGCACCGCACGCCTTGGACTCACCGACTCCGTCTGCACGACGCTCATCGAGCCGCTGCCTGCACCGCATCGAGGGACACCGCACCTTGCACCGCTCCGCTTTGCACCGCGACGAACGCCGACCGGCTCGCACGCTCCGTGCCCGCCACAACGAGAAAAGGTACTGTGACCGAGTCTGTTCACGACTCTGCTGGCCCGTAGCGATGCGGTCGGCTGGAACTGTTGGACTCTGTGTATTTCAGCATCGCGGTAGACCCGGACGGGGCTACCGACTCGTACGAACTTTGCTTTTGTGTTATTCCTGCAAAGAAGAAGTTACCTTATCAAGCATACATTTTTAAAGTATTTGTATTGTGGATTTTTATCGTATTTGGTCTTGTCTTGAGTATATAAAAATATTGGTTATTTTTCTAAACTGGTGTGGTGTCCTTTTGTAGTGCTTACATTATATTACTGTTGGTTATGTGCAAATGCTTTACACACTGCCTCTAGAATAAGCCTGACTGCTCGTGCCAAGCTACCAAGGGGGTGAGCAGGGGTTATTTTAGGAGTGTAACTCCCTTATCCTGACTAGGAAGAAGGCTCCCTACTTGGACAAAGGTGCAAGCCCTTGCCAACTAGAGATCCCATTTCTAACACCCACCAATCCCACTAACTACAACAACTGATCCTTCAAATTACCACTGAGGCCAAATCGCAAGGCTTTTTGAGCCAGAAGGAATTTTTGTTCCTCAATGTCAAGTCACCACGTTCCCATGTGATATACACACTTCCCAAAATCCATAAAAACCTCACAAACCCCCCAGGGCGCCCCATAGAGTCTGGTTGTGGCTCTATTTTAGAACCATTAGGCCAGTATGTGGATTACTTCATAAAGGACTTTGTCCCCAAAACAGAATGTTATGTTAGAGACAGTATGGCTATGATTAATTTAGTTGAGCATCACCCCTTCAATACCGATTCAGACATCCTTTGCACAATGGATGTCGAATCCCTATATACGAATATTCCTCAGGTTAACGCACTACTAGTTATTGAACATATACTCAACTCAAGACCACGCCCCCACGCTGTACCCACCATTTTTATTCTACAACTTCTTGAATTATGCTTGACGAGAAACTTCTTTGCTTTTAATGACCAATATTACCAACAGGTCAAAGGCACATCGATGGGTGCTGTCTTCGCCCCCAATCTGGCCATACTCTTCATGGACCACTTGGAAATGACCAAAATCCTCTCCACAAGTAATCCCTTTCATTCAGCTATTACGTTGTGGAGACGATATATTGACGACATTTTCCTGATCTGGCATGAGAATGAAAACACCCTCAAACAATTCTTGCATTGGCTCAACAATAACTGCCAAGGACTCAATTTCACCCTTGCATGTAACAGAACCTCTATCCCGTTCCTGGATCTCATCATTCATCACTCCAACGGTGAATTAATCACGAGTTTATACAGGAAACCCACTGAGCGCAACACCCTCCTTAGGTATGAGAGCAATCACCCACGCGCACTCCGCGACTCTCTACCCTACTCACAATTCCTGAGGATTAGATGCAATTGCTCTCTCAAAGAAGATTATTTACGAGAAGCCTCTTTCCTTTCTACTAAACTACTTGCTCGCGGATATCCCCGTAGACTTGTACGCACTGCACTCAAAAGAGCGTGGTACTGCCCTAGGGAGATCCTCTTATCCCCCAAACCCAAGTCCAACCAAAACCGCCTGGTATGCGTTACGACTTTGTCACCCGTTTCACATACCGTCCGGAAGTGCATCCTCAAGCACTGGGGTATCCTTAACGCAGGAAGCATGAAAATTGACCGCCCGCTTTTTGCATTCCGCAAAAGTCGAAACATAAAAGACCACCTTGTCAGAGCAGCTCTTCCCAATCCCAGATCAGCTACCACAGTAGATGAACACTGGGGTCTAGACCCCTTCACAGGACATGCTAAATATGGCAACTGCAGTGTGTGTGACTTCACTATTGAAGGAAAAGAATTCACTTTGAATAATGTTAAAGTAAAGTCACAATTTTTCTCCAACTGCAATACCTGTAACGTGATTTATGTGATCCTATGCCCATGCCACAAAATCTACATTAGACAAACCACGCAAAAAGTGAGAATCCTGATCTGCCCATACCGCAGCCGGATCCGCTGCAAAACTCCAAATGCCCCTCTTGTGAAACACTTTTCCACTGTTGGCCACAGCAAAGATGACATAAGATGGACAGTTATCAGTGTGGTAAAGCCCCCACCTAGAGGTGCAGACATTGGACAACTCTTGAATAAGGAAGAACTTAAATGGATCCTTCGCACTGGAAGCATCAAAAATGGACTCAATAGGAATGAAGACTAGACAACTCTACTATAAAGCACGTCCATGCTTTGATTTCACCACCTTTGTTTTAAAACTACACCTTCTGAACTGTGTTCCATCTATATTTCATCAGCCTTGCAATTTTCACAATGTCTCTCAACAAAATTAATGAGTTACCGGTAATCACATGTTGCTATCTGTATTATCGTTCCTTCCAGATCTGATGCCAACCATTCGTGAAACCCTAAGTGGGCCTGTCCACTTGTCTCCATGCTTTTCCTGCTACACACTCTTTCTATGTAGCACACTTCCTCCATTCCAAGATGGCCGCTATCGTTACGGTCTCTTTTTATCAACGATTGGGTTGCCTCCGCCTACCCTCAAGTGGTTTAGTTAATCCAGCTGCCTCCCGTTTTTAGCCCTTCGTCACCTACATATATACCACGTTAGCCCTATGGTTTCAAGTACCATATCTGGTTTCACCGGTTGGTTTGCTTTCAAATCCGAAGACACGATTGAGCTCACTCCGCCAGAATAACGTTAGTGTATTCACTTGACAACCGGCATGTGCACCACTCTTAAAGCACCACAATTCCTACCCAATATGGCCGCCACCTTGCCGTCAGCGTCAATCACACCATGTGACGCCTCTCACGCTACTTAACTCTGTACACGCTCCCAATTCATTCTGAACACCCGGCCATCGAGCCACACCCCGCGGCACCAACCGCAGGTGAGCCATCGTCCACCTCCTTAACGGGAGCACTTTTCCATCATCCGTTTTCCTCGTTCTTACCCATTCCCCCCCCTCCTCTTGCCCTAGGTTATCAAGCCTTACCACTGGTCACGCCACCGTGGACCAGGCTTACTCTCACTGGCGCGCGGGTGCTTCTTCCACGAGCTCGTCAGCTCAATGACTCACGGGAGTACTTTTAAACAGGGTGGGAGTACACCGCTTCACCCCCCAGCAAGGTTCGCCCCTGGCATTCTGGTAGATGCAGTCTCATGTTGCTTGCTTTGCTAAAGTGTTCCAAGTGTTTCGCCAGAGTTGGCGCAGATAGTGCTGATCTCTAGACACGTGTTTCTGGTTCTTTAACCGTCATCAGTAGAGATTACAGACTTCAAATTTGGGGTTTGCTGAGTAGGCTGACAAACATTACATCAGGTCAAATACCTCTCACTGGCGCGTGTGTGCTTCTTCCCATCCCTGTTCCTGTTTAAAAGTACTCCCGTGAGTCATTGAGCTGACAAGCTCGTGGAAGAAGCACCCGCGCGCCAGTGAGAGGTATTTGACCTGATGTAATGTTTGGCAGCCTACTCAGCAAACCCCAAATTTGAAGTCTGTAATCTCTACTGATGACGGTTACAGAACCAGAAACAGGTGTCTAGAGATCAGCACTATCTGCGCCAACTCTGGCGAAACACTTGGAACACTATAGCAAAGCAAGCAACAGGAGACTGCATCTACCAGAATGCCAGGGGCGAACCTTGCTGGGGGTGAAGCGGTGTGCTCCCACCCCTGTTCCTGTTTAAAAGTACTCCCGTGAGTCATTGAGCTGACGAGCTCGTGGAAGAAGCACCCGCGCGCCAGTGAGAGGTATTTGACCTGATGTAATGTTTGGCAGCCTACTCAGCAAACCCCAAATTTGACGTCTGTAATCTCTACTGATGACGGTTAAAGAACCAGAAACACGTGTCTAGAGATCAGCACTATCTGCGCCAACTCTGGCGAAACACTTGGAACACTATAGCAAAGCAAGCAACATGAGACTGCATCTACCAGAATGCCAGGGGGCGAACCTTGCTGGGGGGTGAAGGGGTGTGCTCCCACCCCTGTTTCTACCATCAAAGGGCATGCCCATAAGATTAGCTTTGACATCCCCCGGAAAAACAGATGGCATCAGTCAGGCTTGGCGACGTACGGCCACCGTTGTGGAAATCGCTCTGCCCAGCGAGTCTGTTGTGTCCACATCACATCTAATGGCAAACTTTACTGCATCTCTCCTATCTGAGATAGCTTGGGAGAGTAGGGCCCAGTCCTCCTCCGAGACCCTGGGCAGTACCTGCGCAATGTGTCCCAAATCGAATGGAAATCACGGCCCAAAAGGCATGGGGTGTTCACTGACCGCAATGTCAGACTGGCGGAAGAAAACATTTTCTTCCCAAAGCTTTCCAGTATCTTGGATTCCATGTCCGGGGGTGCAGAAGGGAATGTAGAAGCCTGGACCACCAAGCTTTGTGGGGTGGGGTGGGCGGTGAGAAAAACTGGGTTGCCCGGTGCAGTGCGATGGTGGTGGGCAATCATCTTATTTACAGGAGCCCCTGTGCTGGGCTTGGACCAGGTGCTCAGAAGGACGTTTATTAAGGCCTCATTGAAAGACAGCAAGGGTTCCGAGCTGGGGAGACCAGGCTGCAGGACCTCTGTCAAGACGTTAGTCTTGACTGCCAACATAGGGAGCTGCAGGTCCAAGACCTCTGCAGCCCTACCTACCACCATGGCAAACGATGCCCCCTCCTCTGTAGCCAGGTTAGGTGGAGACAGCATGCCAGAATCTGGGGTGGTGTCCAGACCACTGGCATCACCCAGTTCCACATACCAGTCCATGTCTTGTGGTTGCGGGATTTCTAAGGGATCCTGCTCCCCTCCCCCTAACCTTTCAGAATAGGGCAGGTTGAATGGCATGGAGCCGTACGGTTCAGTCGGCGCTGGTCTCGGCGTCGGTGGAAGCCCGACCGGCTCTGTGTTGTCGGGTATGAGGATTGGGGAGGCGCCGCCGGTGAGCGTTGGCGGGCGCAGGCGAGGACCGCAGCAGCGGACGCGGCGCTGCGGCAGTGCAACCGGCACAGGTCTGGACCTGGGAAAGGGTCCAGTTGGAGGCCAAGGAACCGGGGCAAGAGCCGAAGGCGCAGAACCCACGGGGACTCCTCCATCATCTGAGCATGCGGGGCACGAAGGCGCGCTGGCAGTCAGGCAGGCCAAGTATGGCGCACATGGTGTCATAAAACTCCTTAAGCTGTGCGTGGGTCGCTCCCGGATCCAGAAAGGCAGGGAAGCGCGGAGCCGACACAGGCACCCGCTCCATGGAGTGGGGCCTCGAACGCAGAGGTTCCTCTGCCTCGTCGCAAGACAGGCAGGTGAAGTTGAAGTGCGTTGACTTCTTGTTTTTTTTGTGTTGCCTCTTACCTAACTTCGATGACTTTGACAAAGAGGACTTCCATTCACCGGAGTGGTGCTCGGACCTTCCACTCGACCGAGACCTGGAACGGGATCGAGACCGACGAGGCGACCGCCGTGCTGCAGGACACCGGGCCAGGAATCAGTTTAAGGGACCGCTCCCTCAAAGCCTTCGGCGGCATGACCGGACAATTGGAGCATGTCTTTGTGTCGTGGTCACGTTCCACACACCAGAGACACACTAAGTGGAGGTCTGTGACTGAAATAGCGCGGTGACAGGCGCTGCACGGTTTGAACCCTGAGGTCTTCTTACTAGACATCCTACACACCAAAAGGAGTCAACAAAAAGTCGAAAAAGTATGCCCAAAAATGACAACGGTTGTTGTCTTCCACAGGTCTGCGCTGCCTGGCGCGAAAAGAAAAGAACTGACGTCAGCGCGCCGAAGTGGAGGTTATATTGATGATGCGGATGTCATAACAACGAACACGACGACAATGACATCACGCGGAGTTGACTGACGCCACGTATAGGCGCGCAGGGGTACTGCTAAGAAAAATCTTCTGGATCCAGCCCGACGCCTGGAAGTTCAAAGGTAAGGAATCTGCGGCTAAATGTCTCTATCAGATGACTGCTTTATTTGTATTTCCCCTTCGATCTGTTTATCTAACTTATAAACCTTATTTAAATGTTTACCAGGAGTCTCAACCTATATTAGTTGGACTTGCCACCAGAAACCTCTCGAGAATCTGATGCACTATTGTTACTTCTACTGCGCTGTTTAGAAGCGTTCTTGCCCAAGTGCTTTTCGGCACGAGTATCCGTAGCTGATATGGTATGTCTCTTATAAAGCCCTGCCACTTTCTTCATTTTAAACTTTAAACCTTTCTCTTCCCTCTTTACACTGATCTCTCGTCCTGTTTCGATTTTTTGCTTGCTATATTCTTCTTTTCTTCAGTACTCGGTCTGACCCCTTTTCTCTGCTTGTTTACCATCAGGGTCCTGAAAAGAACAGGAACAGCGGTTATCAGAATACTGATACTGTTCTGGCTTTTTAATTTTATTGCCCTCCCTTAAATTATAACCACCTAGACTAGACTTCAGAGATACATGAGATCCAGTCCATCTTTTTTCTCCCCCTCCTCTATTTCTTTCAGTACAGGCTTTTCCTTAACAGAACCCTCAAGGTCGTTTTAAGTTTTTAATGTGGTTTAAGGACTTGTGTACCCAGGGTATCACGAGCCACAGAGGTGTAAACTGCTGAAATGCTGCACTGTTAGTGCCCATTCACAGTCTTGAAATGGAACTGTTGCAAGCCTCAGGAGTATGGACAGAGCCAATGCTTCTCCTTTAATATTGCATAGGATGATTGAGGAGACTGTAGAAAAGTTTCCCATTAACTTCATACCGAAGACCAGGGCCGGTGCAGTCCCACGCTCATTTTCTTCTTGTTTTAATAGTTCAGGGAGAACTGCTAGCGAGGGTGTGCCATGGGTATTAAGAGTAAATATCTGCAAATATACTTTCCAAGGTGTTGCACTCGTCTTCTGGTGGCACCATTCCAAGGGGAAGACACAATCAGTATTCTATGCTTGTCTTGGGGTTTTGTGTGAGGGTAAACTGCTTCCAACTGGTTCAACTTACGAGCAATCCAGAAGACAGTTTAAGCACACTTTGTGGGCATTTTTCTCATTATAGTGTTCATCATTTGTGGACTGATTGCTTGTACGGCAATCTGCCCATGTACTACTGGTCCTACTAGAGCTGGTTTAGTGTTTATAGTTTGTAGAACATACGGAATGAGTTTCCTATATAGGAAAACTGTATACTTCAAGATCCCTACAATGTCAGTGATGGGTAAGGTCTCAGGATGTGCAAAGGGTGTGTATCCAGCTAGTACTGGCCAATGTAGCCCGGACCCCATCTAACATTCCTGTGTGTATGTGTTGGAACCCACTAGCAAACCAGTTTTAGTGCTCTTGGTAAGTCAAAGGGATTTAAAGATCCTGGTATGCCCTATAATGTGCGGGTGTTGCTGTTTGTTTGTATACCTAAAACTGCCTTGAGACAGCGTCCAAAGCCTCGAACACCACCTATGATTAAAACGTCTCAAAGGCATACGCTGCTGGTGCAGCTGTTACAAATGTAACTGCCCCTCTCCCTCACATCAGGGGCATCTCTATTCTTGAGATGTTGTCTAACTGCCTCTTGGCAATTAAGTGCTATTGCAGTAAAAGCCTCCATTTTAACCAAATAGATTCAAAAGACATTGGATTCAACGGACACATAAAATCCACAGGTGCGGAATAACCTTTTAAAAGTCAAGCTTGACAAGACTACAGTAATAGGAGCTACCCTCATTCCCTGTAGAAGGTAACCATGATTTCAACGGGCCTCTCCGTGTACCTGTAATGATGTTTTATCTTGTGTGTTCATATTTAAAGTCTACTCTAAGGACCAGAAAATCTGAATGCCCCACGTTGGCTGCAATATTGTGTAGGAAAGTAGGATCTGCTTTCATGTTCACCCCCACTTTTTGCTGGTGTCATTCTGTTTTTCTGACTAGTCTGATTGGGATCCTGCTAATCAGGACCCCAGACACTGTGATCTCTCCCTAAACTGGACTATGGTAAGTACTTTGGTACCTTTCTAATTCGCTACTGGTGTACCCTTCCAAGTCCCTAGTACATGGTACTGAGGTACCCAGGGGATAGGTAAACCAGGGGTCTCCCATGGGCTGCAGCATGCATTATGCCACCCATTAGAGTCCACTCAAACTGTGACTACAGGCCTGCCATTGCAGCCTGTGTGAGTTGGTGCTAGCACCACTCACCACAGATATAAGTTTCCTTATATCTGAGGTCACTGCATTTAAAACCTATAAGTCACCCCTAAGTTAGACCTTTCAATACTGAAGAAAGGGTGCTTGGTTATAAGGGTGAGGGTGCCCTGCATGAGCAGGACACCCCCTACAAACCTAGGAGTGGATTCTACCGGTGTTATAAGTGTGGTCAGCCATTTTATACATATAGTGGACCTTAAGTCAATTACTAGATGTCTAACTATATATTGACTTCACCGAAACTGGTCATTTTTGGTGTCAAACATGTTGGAATCCTCCCCAACACCAATTCCAGTGTTGGATATAGGATCCCATGTACGGGGGGCCTTGCCTACGGAGCCCCCCTGTATTCTTGGTACCAGCCTTTCAGGGTCTAACAGCAAGCTACTCCTGCTGCCGACCACAGACACATTTCTGCCCTCCTGCTGCTGTGCCAGGCTCGAGCAGGGAAACGTAGAAAAATAGGTTTCCTGTCACAGGGAGGTGTAACTACCTCCCAGACAGGACTTAGTGTATTGGGATGGAGTGGGGGCACTTGCCAGCGCCACCAGACTGATTTGAAGGGCACATTTGGTGCCCTCCGTGCATATTCCAATTGGAACCAGTTCAGAGAGTCGTTGGCTCCCGCTCTAGTGCAAAACTGGACAAAAGACATGGGAGTATCCTCCCCACTGGTCAGACCCTCCTCTTGGAGGGACCCCTGAAGCGTCCCAACCCTTTCCTTTGGGTACTTAAGAGCTTACCTGAGGGTGGCTCTTCAGATTCGTCGTGGGACAAGATTCAGATCCGAAACCACTTAATCTTCAACCGTCTGGGCATGTTGGACTTCGCTTTGGGAACCGAGACTGCACCTGGAAGACTCCTGCTGCTCCTGGTCCCATCGTCATGCCCCCTTCTGCGTTGTCTGTGCCTGTGCTCCATCCAGGTTCTTCTCCAGGCCTGTGAGCATTAAAGACACCCAAAGGAGTCCCCTTGGAGTGAAGAGTCACTCTGCTGCATCTGCAGGCACCGCAACTAAGCGGACCTGTCTGCTGCTCCTGAAATCCTACAGACTCCAAAAGGCTCAGCAACACAGGTGGTGGTTCTGCAACTCCCTCGACGCCTGCACTGTCTTCTCTGCAAGTTTGAAGCCAGTATCGCTCGTCGGAACCGCTGGAGCAGTACCCCTGTGCACAGCATCAACTTGCCTTTGCCAAAGCTTGTTGACTCTCTTCTCCAGAGATCTTCGGGCTCCAAGAAACTCCAGCCTCCAGCATCTCCTGCTACCAAGATCTTTGTCCTCACCGCATCCTCTGCACCGTGGGCTTGCATTCTTGGTGAGCTGCTCGAGGTCCTCTTGCGACTCCTGTGCCTTCGGCCTGTGGGTCCTCTTGAGGGTCTTCTTTGGCTCCAGTGGGCTCCCCTGATTGCTCGGGCCTGCTCTGAATCTCCTGTGCTAGGTGAGTCCCTTGGATCTTGCTGGTCCGGACACTGCACATTCTTCGTTTTCCTCGTCTGTTGCTGCTGCAGACTTGCTGGTGCCCCTGCCGGACACCGACTCCCTGGCTCTCGATTTCCGACGTGGGACAGCTCATGAACGGCTCCTGGTCTTCCACAGCGTCGCCTGGTCGCTACAGCGACAGGGTCACCGTCAACTCTCCTGCATCTTTGTTCATCGGTGGTCATTGGTCTTCGTGCCTCCTGGTCACTCCAGAGTGGCATAGCCTCTGTCCCCTCTGCTTGCAGGTACTCCTCTTCAAGAATCCACCCTTGGATTTCACCTGAATCTTTCGCCTTCTTCGCCAGCGGCATCTTCACGGAAGTCCTCCATTGTGGTCTACGGCAGTTTCCAACTTCAATTCACACATATGCACCCGGCTTCCCTGGTATAGGTATCCTGGTTCCTGGGGTATCCACGGGTGGGGTGACTCTCCAACCTTCCACCTTCCACAGGGTTTCTTCAGGGTCCTCTGGGAACGGCCCTTCTTCTTGAAAATTGCAAACTCGACTTCCCCATTCACTTGTATTGAGCACTCAGTCGTGTTTCCACTCTGCAAACGGCCTCCGTGGAGTCCCTGGGCAGTTACCTTGGGTGGTTCCTTGCATTTCCAGCTCTTCTAAGTCTTCTGGGTCCAGTCTCGACTTCAGTTGCGGTTCGCATTCCACTTTATTAGTATATGGTTTGGTCTTCCCCTGAAGACCACTGTGTATTTGTGCTACTTACCTGTTCTACTGTTGAAGTATTGTGTGTATTGTGATTATATCTCCGGGTAGGAGATATACCCATGTGTTAGTGAGTGTTTATAATACATACATATTTTTATAACTACACTGCGTTCTTCTTTTTCACTTAACCTACACTATATGATTAGTACTGGTAAAACAAGCTGCTTTACACTCCTTCTGGACTAAGCCTGAAGGCTGCTTTCCACCGCTACCACTTAGAGAGCGTTCTATGGTTCTCTAAGACCACTAAAATCACCATAAGGGTTGTCTGGATTAGTGCAGGGTGCTTCACTTAAATAAGTGTGCACCATATACTAAGCCAGCCTCCTACACTGCGTAAACTAAAGCTCTGGCTTAGTTGTAGAAGGTTTGACTTTCCCACCCGCAGATGCCAGAACTTGGATCAGTTCACCAACAGCTGAGCGTGAAAGTATAGGTTGTTATAGCCCCACACAACTCCATTCAATACACTGTTGATGTGGTGTACATGATTTCTTGGTTACTAACAGTCCCTAAAAAAGGTATCAGGGATGCAGTGGCAATTCAAACCCAATTTCGTTCTATATAATATCATACACAAGTACTGCAGTAAGAAAAGACACTTTATGCTTAAAAGTGTTTATTTCAACACCATCATCCTGTTGCTTAGCACATGAAAAATAACACAGAATATTATTAAAACAGCACTAATGCATGTTATTAACAATGAGAATAATATGAAAATTTCTTACATGTTTAGAATGTAATTTGGCATCACTAAAGACACCCTGAAGACTACTTCGATACACTACACTGTGAGTGCATGGAGTAGCTTAACTTGCATCTAGAGTTTCTTGGGATTCAGGCTGGGAGAGAGTGTTCTCTCAAAAGGAAAACACACATCAGATAGGCTCAGCTTCTCAGCTCTTGGAATTGGTTTAGCATCAGCTCTAAGCATGGGGATAGATGTTGCAGCAGTACAGCTGTCTGTCAGGATCTTTGGCAGAATCTTGTGCAATAATCTGGGGAGAAGATGACTATGCCTTGGTGGCTACTTGATGGGCGTTTTATAGATTAACACAATAAAAAATAAGGTACGACTGGCTGAGTGTGAGATGAAGGAAAGGAGGAAGAGAATAGAAAGTGATGCATGTCAGAGAAAGCAGGAAGGAGTAATCCTTTCAGGACGAGAAACCTCACTCACCGTTAGGTGATATGCTTCATCATCTGGGTTCCCATCTCACACCAAGGTGTGGGCTACAACTCCCCAACGGGAGGAGCCGAGGTGTTTTCTCTTAGATAAGCGATGGTTAAAAGATGAGTGGGGGGCAGAATGCAAAAATATATTTATATATAAGGAGTGGTGATTAAAATTGTCTCCGTGGATCCACTAAATCTTTATTGGGTGGTCTCAGGGACAAAGGTTAAAAGAGAGGACTAGGGATTAAACCAAATATATCCCTAACAATGGTCAACATGTTTCTGCCTTAAATCGGTCTCCTAAGGGAATCCAGCGGCATTCGTCAGGACCTAAAGTGTAGGAAGCCACTCTGCATGTGTTTTTTCAAAAAAATTAATATACTGTCCACCACAGGAAGAGGGTGATCAGGTTGTCAACGAGCAATGTGCTTCTAGGGGTTCGTCTAGAAGCACACGGGTCTCACTCTCGCCTGGACGTCCGTAGGTTGTGCACCGTGCTAAGATAGCTGGGCACTAGGAGACGTACCTAGAGCATGGAGAGTTGGCTTTTCACTTCCACTCATAGATAGTCGAACCCCTAGAAGCACACACGTCGTTGACAACCTGACCGCCCTGTTCCTGTTGTGATCCACAAAATGGTAAGTGTATAACACTTCTCGAATCTCACAGATACAGTAACCGTTGGTTTGCACCTGACCATGTACAGTTTTGCATATGAGGGAGCAAATAATGCCTCCAAAGCCACGAATCTTCTCTCTGGAAAACATTTGTCAGACACCGAACACAAATGTGAGACAGTTTGAAAGTGTCAATTACAAAATCACTTTTTGTGTTACCCAGTTAATTTAATGACTGTGTTTATAGGAAGCAGCGTACACCATTTAAGCCTAACATATATGTTATTCTGGTATTAAGAATAGGCACATTTAGCTTTTGTGACAAGTCATTTAAGCGTGCTACCAAATCTATGCCACCTTTCACATAATATGTGTGTCTACAAAATCATGAAAGAATTATTTAACACAAAGCAGGCAGTGGCATTGTCGATTTTACTGCTAAGCAAAGACCAACAAATACTGTGAGGTAAGAACCTTGACTGATAGACATTAATAATTTTATTCACCTGAGGGAAAAGAGAAATAGAGGAGCAACTGGAAGGTTCATGTGGAACACAGGATGGCTTTGTCACAAAGTCATAAGAGTGGCTCATTATATCACTTTAACACAAGCTCCAAGTGCAAAGAAAAATTGAGAAACTGTAAAAGTGGGAAGCTAGAGTAGAAAATAAATATATACATAGTCAAATCAGACAAGGATCTGTTGGGAAGACACGTTTAACACTTTAAGTTGTATAAGTTAGCTGTGAAAAAGTGATGGACTCAAAAGTAGAAAATACATAGGTCGTCTGCTAATTTAATAGCCTTGGTATTGGTAATGAAGTCACTTGATGTTGCTCCCGATATTAACAACCTTAGTATAAAGCAATAAGTCTTGACTATTTTTTAGTTGAAAGAGAAATAATGGCTTGGATATTTGTAGGTACATCAGTTTGTTAATATTCAGAAAGAACTCTTTTGGTTTACTGGAGGTACAAAGGAGTATATGTTTTCAAAAATAAGAGAATGTAATCGATTGGAGATGTTTTCGATAAATGTTAAGATACTCCCTATATTTAGGTTCCTCTGATGGGTCATATTTGCGCTGCAAGGCATTTACAGCCACTTTGATACCTGGATACTGAGATACAAATGCAAGAGAAAATGACAGAGTAGGTTTCGTGATTTATTCTGTAGTCACTAAGAGCCTGAGAATTCAATCCAGTGAAGGCTTGACCTGGGAGTTTACTTTTTCTATCTTCGATTCTATCTTCGTATATTGGTCTGGCAAAAGGTCTTTATGCTGGTTTCTTATGCTTCGTCCAATTTGATTTTATTGGAGAGGCCAGAAGGTCCTGAGAATACTAGGGAGGTGAGAAAATATCAAACAGTATGATATGACTGGCCCAAAAAAGGTGCTGTAGATAGTCAATAAAGCCATAACAGGATATCACATTTATACATGCATTACAAAGAAATGTCTATTTTGTTCAGCAGTGTTTATAAAAGATAATAGTCTTCAGGAAACAGAGCAGGTCTGAGACATCTGAATTTGAGCAGGAACCAATTTTAGAGCTTAAGACCAAGACAAAAATAGAACATGATTAAGATCATTTATTTGAGAGCTTACCATTTTTTTTGCTTCAGAAAGGTCACTGGTGCCATATGCAGGTGTAAGAATGGCTTCTTTTAGACCCGTCTTCAAACAATCATCAAGATACTTTCCTAACTTTCGTTCATTGATGGGAAGTCGTGTTTTCCCCATGTACCTAAGAAATAATGTTGCAGTAAAAACAAAAAAACATACATTACCAAGCTTCTTGAAATCACTTTCATCGTTGTATATATGTATTGGTATTTACATAGTGAAAACCTAGCTTGGAATCAACAAAACGCTGTAGGTTACATGTGGAGTTCAGAGAAAATCTTAGATTGTGTACATCAAGTGGGGATTACACAAATATATTTCACACAATATATATTTTGTTTAATAGATCAACGTTATTGTTTTTTTCCACAATGACACTCAGCACAATTAGCTCCAGCATCAGTATACAACAGATGTGTACGTGGCCTGGATGGGCAAGATGGCAGACGCTCACTAACGGAGCTCCGCGAGGCGATCCTGTCATCCGACAACATCTACTGAACCTTGCTTGCCATCGTCCCCCCGTAGATGCTGATACGGGCGGTGGAGGTGCTGGGGAGGCAGGAGCAGGACAGCGGGCAGCCATGAGAAAGGAGATATAAATCGCTGCCCGCTTTGACTGGCTGCGTTGCCTGCCGAGGCCTGGCTGGAGGGGAGACCTTAACCGATGCTGACGGGCGGCGACCGCCTTCCCCACTGCACTGAATGGAGGACAGCGGGCCCCCAGAAGACAGGTGGTGCACCATCTGAGTCAGCTCCCCGGAAGCCCCATAGAGAGAGGGGCCCGGAGCACTTGCCCGCTGCAGACATGAACCTGCCCGTGTTGCCAGGGACGTTAGGACATGTCTCTCCTGGAGACCTGGAGGTCCGCGGGGTTCTGGGCGGGACTACTAAACACGCTAAAGCACAGAGGAGACGGGAGAGAATGGGATTAGTGGCCGACACCAGAGGAAATGGCGTGTGAGAGATCCCCATAAACCAAGGCTGCAGCGCAGGTGATTGCACGAGTGACCACACCCTCGGGTACAGTTTGGATCAGTGGGGGTGCAACTCGAAGTATTGCCCTAAGCCAGAGACAGCCGAGGCCTGGAACTTAACACCCCGTACTCCTTGAGCCGATCGCAGGTGTTGGAACACGCACCAGAGCCCCAGTAGCACGGGGTGGATCTTGCACCACTGTGCCCCAGAGGAAAGGGGTGCACGGGGTGAACCTGGGCCCACTACGAGATCCAGCACATGGACAAGATGCCCCTCCCATGGAAGGCAGGGGGCTATTCTGTGGAGGGCCCACAAGTACAGTAACACTTTAGGAGTCAGAAACTCTATTGGCAGGACCCTGCTGGTGCGTTGTGTAGAAGGGCTGTGCTGAGCCCAAGGTGTCCCCACTCCTTTGGAGGGCACTGGCCCCCTCGTGATCATTGGTGCGGTGTCTGTGTTGCCTAACCACCAACCCCTGTACTCACCAGACTGCTAGGCTGCGCGTGCTGCACGTGCTGCACGGCACAACAGTTCCACCATTCGCTCGCAAGCGGGCCCATACAAGAGGTCGGTCATCTCTCCCCTGGACAAAGTGGGTGATCCAATGGCGGTCATGGGGCTTCTTGGATCCGGAACTCAACCCATACAGCCACACCCCTTGGTGCTGCCGCCAACTATCCTGCAAGTCATGGATCCCACAGACCAACCTATTGAACCTACCTCGGGGGAGCTTGATGTAGTTTTAGTGGCTGCAGAGCTGTCTTGTGCGCCCCTGGCGAATAAAATAGATGCAGTAGGGACGGATCCCACACTGCTGAAAGAGACTACAGTAAGCTTGCAGACAGGTCCACAGTGTGAAGCAGTCACTGGCGACAATCCAACCGCAAACATAAGTCTCGCAATCTCAGCAGCACATCCTGAGCGAACATTTGTTTGGTAGGCTTACCTGAAAATGCAGAGTGATAGGATACAGCGTACTACCTTGACTCATGGATCTGTAGCTTTATCCCTGCCTCGGTCCTCTTTCCCTTCTTTTTGATCGAACGAGCACACCGAGTACCGGCACGGAGGCCTCCTCCCTGGTGCACCACCCATGCCTCCTCCCTGGTGCACCACCCAGGCCGCTAGTGGCACACCTCTAGCACTACAAAGACAGCGACATCATTCTGCGAGAGGCCCACAAGCTAGACAACCTGGTAGTAGACAATGTTGTTCCCCGACTATACACTGGCAGGTCAGTGCCAGCTTCACACTTTCATTGCGGTCAAACACAGACTGAGGGACCTCAACATCAAGTATTTACTCCTTTTTCTGGCCCATCTCTGGGTCCAGGCAGATAGCAAGTTGCATTTCTTCACAGACCCCAAGGAAGGGATGTATGACGTTACAACGCATGCCTTTACAACACAATCTTTACATCGCAACTACCATTACATTGCATGATTTTACAACGCATGTCATTACCACGCATTTTTAGAAACTACCATTACAACGCATACCATTACAACACATACCATTAAAACGCATAATACTTTTAGGGCAACAGTAAGGTAAGTGTTGGACAGTGTAGGGGTAAAAATTACCATCCCTACTCCAGTGAGTGCAACAGTGTGGTAAGTGTTGGATAGTGTAGGGGTAAAAATTACTAAGTGTTGGATAGTGTAGGGGTGAAAATTACTATTACCACTCCAGTGAGTGCAACAGTAGGGAAAGTGTTGGATAGTGTAGGGGTGAAAATTACTACTCCCAGGTACCCCAAAACCCATACCCACCCTAATACTAAAACAAATCTCTATTACTTACCTTATAATGCGTTGTAATGGCATGCATTGTAATGGTATGCATTGTAATGGCATGCGTTGTAGTGACATCCGTTGTAATGGCATGCATTGTAATGACATGCGATGTAAAGGCAGTTGCCTTGTAAAGGTAGGTCGTTGTAATGACTGTGTTGTAATGGATGTTTCCCCAAGGAAGCATGGAACTGGGTGGAGAGTCGTGGGACTGCGGAAACCACCTAGAAACAGAACATGACCCGGGGCACTCGGCCCACCGGTGGGGGCCGACGGAGACGTAGGGGTTGGGGATCGCAGACTGCTCCTCCCTATTCCAAAGACCTGGACCAGGTTATACAAGAGAGGAGAAGAGCATTGCAAGCGGCTGCAGAATTTCGAGATCCCACCCTCAGAAACAGATGGTGACGAGTCCAAATCTTCCGGCAAAGAGAGCTTCCCGACATCAGTCCTTTTCCCTCCCGGCTCCAATACATCGCGTAGTGTAACCCCACAAACTGTGGATGATATCCTCTAAAATACACTAGGGTTGATTTATTCATATGTTGGCCTTCCTTAATCTCCCCTGCTGGTGTAGTCAACCATATACTTTCCTTCAACAGCTGATCCAATGCTCTCCCTGTAGTGGTGGGAGCTGCAGATATGTTGTGCTGTGGATCCTGTCAAGGCCCATGGATGAATGTCCGCTAGGCAGCACCTGCGGCCTTTGGGACTGGCGAGGGATGTTGTGCGGCATGGTCACAGACACCTCCCGATTCATACTAATGCAAACAAGGACCCAACGTAGCATGATTTCCTTGTGGCCCTGCACACACTGGCAGCGAGACACTGCAACAGTGTGGGGACATCCAAGTGTTCCTCTCCGAGGGACTAGTTCCCACAGCGGAGTTTAAGACCCGAAGGGGCTGCACTGGCACACATTACTTCTTTCCGTCCCTCAGTTGTGCTGGTGACAGAGCGCAGACCATCACACTCCAAAACCCAGCCGGTGCATCCTACATTAGACACTTACGTGGCGGGTACAGCAGGGACTGGGGTCTGCTTAACCACCAGATAACATTGGATCTGTGCATCTATACACTATCCATACTGTCCCTTACCCCCCAGCCGGTTTGCCAGCACAGGCACAAGTTGATCGCATGTTTGGGCGGGTACCCGTTGTATCCCTGCTCCAGATGGTATTCTGTGTTTCCTATTGTTGTTTTTTAATTGGTTTGTTGCTGTTGTTTTTGCCTGCACCTGCCTGGACTATTCTCTTCAGGGTGGAAGTGGCCCTGCTCGCCCGGCGGGAGTTGGACTCTACCCATCCAGATGCAATAATGATGTCTGACACTAACATATCAACATGGTATGTCCGGGAGATGCACAGCCCCTTCTCGGAGATATGCTGTGTAATCCTATTTGCCCTGCAGGATGACACATATAGCACTCCTACAGGACTCCCACCTCACTCAGGTAGAGGCCGTGCGGTTACAGAAGTGATGGAGGGGCCAAGAATACTCTACTAACTACTCCACTTACACTTGCAGGGTTTTGGTGTAGATAAAGACTGGGGTCCCCTTCGTTGCAGATAGCACGGTCATAGACCCAGAGGGTCACTATGTTTTTGTGGAGGGCCGACTGGAAGGCCGACAGGTACTGCTCAGAGCACTTTACGCTCCAAATTTTGAGTAGGTGGCGTTCTAGGAGGTTCGACTGGGGTTTTGTAGCGATGGAGCGGACTCCCCTGGCTCTTGGACGGCAACTTTAACAGCGTCCTTAACGTAGATTTAGACCAATTCTTTCCACCAAAAAAAGCTCATACCTTAACTAGCTGGTTACAACACTAGAGCCTATTAGACATTTGGCGCCTGCATAATGCTACCAAAAGAGTCTACTCGTTTTACTCTCACGCCCATGACCTACATGTCCGAATAGATCGTTTTCTCAGTAAATCAGATATAACCACACACATTACGCACATTGACTACCTTGGCAGGACACAGTCCCATCATAACCCACTGCATTTATGACTCACCTGGGAACATTGCCCTCCCTTAATTCCAAAGTGGCGACGGCAAGAGACAGCGCTGGAGGATCCTCCATTCAGGGCTTCCCTTAATGGTAGCTTCACAGAATATTTTGATACAAATGCTGACACAGTCACCTCCCGGCTGATTGAATGTGATGCCTTCAATGTGACAGAGGACAATGCCTATGCAAAACCCTAAACACAGGCCGTCATATTGACGGTGAGGTCTTACGAGTGAAGCGGACGTTACTCTGACTTGAGAAGCAAGCGCAGTCTTCCACGGTGGGTCGGGAGCGCCTGGGTCAGACGAAGCACGAACATGCTGCGCTGCTGGAGACACTGCAATGTCTTAATTATGAGGCCCACAACGCGAAAATGCACATTGATGCGGACAAACTAGGAGCACTGCTAGCATGTTTATTCTGGCAGGAGCAGCCAGGGCAGCCCATACTGTCCACACATGCTGATACTGGGGTCCTCTTACACACACAAAGTGTCATAATCTGCATTCACACACCACTACGCTTCATTATACACATCCTTGACTGCAGTAACAACAGCAGAGATTGGGTCCTTCATGGCCAACGTCGTCCTTACCCAGTTGACACCTGAACAGAGGGAGGAACTCAACGGAGACATTACATGCTTTGCAATTAAGGAAGCCATATGTGTGCTTGCCAAGGGCAGGACCCCAGGACCGGACGGGCTATCGCCCAAATTTTACAAGGCCTAAGTTACTTTACTGGCACCCATGTTGAAAACACTACACGACAAAGCCATGGCAGCAGATTGTCTCCCACTCATGCTGCGCGATGCATTGCTTATATCGTTGCCCAAGCCCGGTAGAGACCCAGTGGAGCTGGAATCTTACAGACCCCTAGCGCTCCTAAACACCTATTATAAAATATTCACAAAGATCCTGGACGAGCGGCTAGCCCCCCTGGTCCCACGGCTGGTCCATCCAGACCAGATCGGATTTGTACCGGCCAGGAACACCTCTGAACCTGCGTCGATTTTTCTGGGTACTGGAGTATTTTCCCATCTCATGGACACAGTTGGATTGCTTGACACTTGACATAGAACAGGCCTTTTGACTCACTGGAGTGGTCCTACCTGTTTGAGGTGCTTTCTAGATATGGTCTGGGGACATGCTTTGTCCATTTGATCAAACTCCTCTACACTAATCGTTCTGTCAAAAACAGCCCTCCTCATATCTGATCAGATACTGATTCAGAGAAGCACTCGTCAGGGGAGCCCGCTGTTCCCACTGATCTTTTCCCTAGAAAGAGAGTCACTGTCCCACACCCTCCGAGAACAAGGCCATCAATGGGGTATGCCACTCAGTGATGGACTCCACTCCATTTCGCTTTATGCGGCCGGCATGCTGCTATACCTTAAAGACATCAATGCAGACCCAGCAACCATAGCACAACTACTTAACTGGTTTACTGAAGTGTCGAGCCTTACAATTAATTAGGCTAACTCCTGCTTCTTCCCATTTATTACCACTACACCAGACCCTCCCCTTTAGATCAATGGTGTCTGATTGGAATGGCAGCCCATCACATTCCGTTACCTGGGAATCTGAATTTATCACACACAAACAGATTTTATGGACGGAAACCTTGTCAGGGCACTGACCTCCTTGAGGGCGCAGATGTTATTCTGGCAGACTCTTGTCACTAGCAGTGGCGGGCTGAATAGCCCTCAGGGAGATGGTCATGCCATCGTGCCTGCTGTACTACTTCACCAATTTACCCCTATATGTCACCAAACCCTTCTTCCGCACTCTGGAATGGTTACCAGGCACCTTTATTGGGTATGGGATGCGCCGCAGAGTGGCCCTCGCCAGACTATCTTCTGTCTGATCAGGGTGGATTAGGAGTGCCAAACTTCGAGCACTATTATTTAGCCTCCCTATTACAATGGGTGGCTCGTTGGTTCGTGGGTTGCCAGTTGGAAGATACCACGATTACCTCCTCTCCATGGGATCCAGTTTGTATACTGCACATATTTCACCCCCTCTTCAAAGCACCGCTGCTGCCTCAAACTCTCCTAGTGTGGGTCGCTGCTTCCATAGAAGTCTCTTCCTCACCCACTCAGTAACACCTTACGCCCAAGAGCTGCAGCTGCTTGGTATGCCACGGGGAGGAGTGGCGACAACCATGAGGGAAATGGGTCCCTGGCACAAGGTGGAACTCTGCAATATGGGAGACCTGTACCGTGACGGTGTTCTCCTCTCTATAGAGGAGCTTATTGCAGATGCTGATTTCCCTCCGGGACAATTTGTACTATACACTTCGTTCATCCGGTTGTTGGACATACACTGGGGAGACATACAACAGGAACAAACCATGCACCTCACACTCCAGTACTTGCATGTAATGGGAAGGGGCCGACACATGACGGGATGGTTAGCCAGCTCTTTACGCACACATGCTATAGTAACACTTACCATGCTGCGACAACACTGGGCCACAGACTTGGGCTGCCCTTGCATGGATAAAGAGTGGCAGGATGTATTGGCATACCCTACCCTGGTGTCCCGCAATGCTTGCTTCAAAATTATGCAATATTACAGAATGCACAGGGCCTACCTCAATCCCCACAAAATCAACTGATACTTTCATCGTACAGATGCTGCATGCCCCCGCTGCCATATGCTTGATGCAGATTTCATGCTTATGTTCCTGACGTGCCCATCACTTTCCCATTACTGGCTAGGAATTACAGCTCACTTAACGCGCTGCACGTGCCACTCTACAATACACACCTGGGAGGTATGCCTGCTAGGACTGATACGCCGAACCAAGAAAAATAAATCAGTGGCACGATTTAGAGGCCTGGCCCTATCCTGACTAAATGTCGGATCACCCGCAGATGGAAGTCGCCCAGCTCCACTACTCTCGCTACCTGTGCGCTCGCAATGGAGGCCTGGGCACAGGCTGTAAGCGCGCCCTTACACAGAGAGGACACGCCATCCCATCTCCAACAGCTGAGACACTCCTGGCGGAATTGCGCGCTGGCCTTAATACTGATGACCCCCCTCCACTAACATTACTCGTTGTTCCTCTGCTAAGTAACAGATCTGGCTGTTAAGCGCAACACACAAGGAGTACCGTAGCTCAAACCCGCAGCCCCACAAATACACTTACCTATGCTCAGTTGTCACATCGTTAATTCTTGTACATGTGGTGGGTGCAGGCTCGTTATAGCAATTGTAGTTACAAACAGTTTCATCTGTTTATTGATTAGACAATTATATGTTTCGCCTATGCTCAGGGGAACCCATCCACGCATCTTAGTTACCAGCTGTCAAAGAGGTTTATGAAAAACCTACTCTGTTATTATTGTAGTTGTAATATGCTGTGATATGGTAAATTGCCTGGTATATTCATAATGCATTATAAGATGTGCAAGTATTCGAAAATGTCAAAATGCCAATAAAAAGATTTATTTTAAAAATCAGTGTACAACATCCAACAATACATTTGAAATAGCTGCACTCATGTCTACAAGCTAAGTCTCGGTTTCCCTCCAGCCCAAAGTACGACCACCATGTACCCCAGATTTTGGAAGTTTTTGAGGACACCCTCTTGCTTGGTAGATTGACTGCTCCAGCTTAGCACATCAGTCCACCTCGCCCGCAATTCTGACAGTGTGGGGGGATGAAGGGACCTCCATTTATGGCCAATGTTGTGCTTAGCAACCGTAGTGGCAACTCCCACCATCAACGCTCACACTGGAGTCTGTCAACATCCTCCAGTATACCCAAATGTCTCACCCTTGGGGTTAAGCCAGTTGGCCAATCTAGAACTTGAGACAGTATTGTTTTAATTCCACCCGAGAAAGGGGTTATCTGGGGGGACAGAACCACACTATATGAAAAAAATCAGCATCTGTGTGCGAAGCGGAAGTGGGAAGGGGAATCCTGCGTGCGCGCAATAGGCGCTGGGGTGTGAAGAAGGTGGTATACAAGTAGATTGGATGGTTCATTCTAAGCCAGAAAGAGATGGCTATTTACCAGTGGGTCATTCGGGTATCCCGCCAATCTGCATCTTCGAGAGGGCCTATCTATCCATGCCTCCCATTCCTGTTTGATATTTATGAAAACCTCGGGTGCATTTCACACAGTAAATTGTTTTAGGCACAGGCAGACAATGTAATTTGCCCATGATTACATGATGCTGCACCTGCTGCCAGCCAGGATTTCAACCTATAGTCATAGGTTCCGTAGTGGAATGAGCTCTAATACCTTTTGGTGATTCTTTGTTAGCCAAGGCATAGCAGATTTTTATGCACAGGATGACCCTCACGGATAATGTCTTTTATGCTCAGCTTTTCCTTTCGTCTAGCCCACATAGCCAACAAACAGCTGATCATCCAGCTGGAGATCACGTGTCCTCTCTTTGTAAAAGCTAACAGCCCTTTTAGGGTCTAATCAATGAAGTCTTTCCTCCTCTTTAGATGGATGTGGAGGAGGATAGAATGTAGGAAAGGTGTTAGACTGGCCCCAGTGGAAGGGAGTAAACACCGTTGGCAAGAAAGCAGGCCTGGTTCTCAAAACCAGCTTACCGCATAGAAAGAAGTGAAGGAAGGCTCAACACTAATGGCCTGCAACTCACTAACACGCCTAGCAGACGTTATGGAAACAAGAAAATTTGCCTTAAACGTAAGTAGTCTCAAAGGACAACTATGTAAAGGTTCAAATCGAGAATCCATAAGATAAGTTAGTACCAAATTAAAATCCCACTGAGGCATGATAAACGGCATGGGAGGGTACTTGTTAGTAGGTCTGTTAATAAACCTTGACACTATAGGCTACTTAAACCGAGAAGGTTGATCAGGTAAACAAAGGAATGCCGAAAGGGCAGATAAATATCCATTATCTGTTGCAACTGCACAACCCTGCAGTGCCAGGGAAAACGTAAAATATCAGACAAATGGGCTCGTAAGGGGTCAATAGAACTATCTTCACACCTCTTTACAAACCCAGCCCATCAGCCAGCATAAACGAACTTGGTGGAGTGTCTTCTGGCCAATAAAATAACATCCACCACATCAGGGGGGAATGAAGGGGGGGCGTGGCTAGACGCCGATGTGAGGGGAAGCGGACTCCGGAGCTCCGCCCGCGGCTTTCCCCCAACAACAATGATCCTGGCTCAACTGTGAGGCCCCGTACCACAATACTGGTGGCGGAATTGCTGGTGCTCAGGCTGGGCTCCCAGGGGGAAATCTTGGCGGCTCTGAAGAGGTGAAATCGCCGTTAATCCCCCGACTGCGCGCCGAATGCAACGCATCCAAGATGGCGGCCACGATCTGAAGCGGCGGCTTCCGGCGCAATCAGAGGCGTGTGGCTTGATCTGGTTGCCCGAACTGTCCAGCGGTGGTGCAGAATGCAGAACTACGGAGGAGAGCAGCGGGAGCGGCGGCCCCGGAGATGAGGTAAAAAGGCGCGGACTCCCGAACCTGGTTGCGCTGTACTGCCCATGCAAAATGGCGGCTGAGGGCCGTAGTAACGAGCTCTGACGGCAGCGGAGGTGTGCGGCGGGCTGGAGAAGTGTGGGGAAGGAGCGCCGGACAACAGAGAAGTCGCCATATGATGTGCAGGGGGAGCGCTGGAGTATACACCTCACACTCTGAGCTGCAGCACTAGGAGGTGGGGAGTCAGCATTGAGCCCGCTCTGCCAGGCCTGATAATCAGGGAGGACTGAGCGGCAACTCTGAGGGGCGAGAAGAGACCGACGGCCCTTGAATTCGTGCCCAGGCAGCCTACGGGGATGTGAGCCCGCTGAGTCGCGCCGGGGGCTGGATAGGAGTCTCACTGCAGATAAGGCGCACGACGAAGGCGCAGGGTTGTGCCGGGGCACCTGCGATCACCTAGCTGGCACGTATCGCTGCACCTCCGAGCTCCATCCCTGAAGGAGGACGCTTGTGGGGAAGCAGCGGTCTTTTTCCAAGCAGAGCACTGACCCGGAGTGCGTAGGATAACGGAGATCACCACGCTGAACACGAAGCGCCGCTGAAATGCCGCCTGGCTGTGTATGGCAAGCGCCGGGGAGCTGGGGAGACGGCAAACGGAGTGATTATGAGCACTACTTGAAGACCGACATAACTGAGTGGAGCCTCGGAGGGCCGCGTATACTGGAGAGAGCCCGGAGGGTGGGAAACCCATTTGCTTGCAGCTCGACTCTAGGGCCTGTCCCACGCTGACACTGAATCGGTTTCCAGTGCTCTGCGCACATTGCTGAAATCACTCTGCAATAGCCCCCTGGGCACGTGCAGGCCAATAATAACGGGGAGAGTGTCCAAAAAGAAGGGCTATGCGGTCCTCAACGCGGAGGATGAAGGGCATCACACTGATGATGACGACGAGACGTCAGAGAGGAGGAAGGACGCTACCCTTGAGGGACCTACCCTAGCGGACATTATGCAGGCCATCATCTCCTCAAGGGAAGCCCTGGAGACGAAGATTGATTCCATTGGGGCAGACCTCAACTTGCTGAAAGACGACCACCGCAAGCTTAAAGAGAGAGTGAAACTCAATGAGAAAACTCTGGAGGAGGTCCCGGAAGCAGGTTCCGCATTGCAACGGTCCCTGAAAAATGTAGAGGCCAAGATCAAGGTACTAGAAGTGCGAGCGGAGGACAGCCAAGGTCGATCCCGCAGAAATAACTTACGCATTGTGGGAGTTCCGGAGCGAGAAGAAGGGGCTGATGCAGTGCGCTACCTGGAGAGGTGGCTTAGAGTGGAGGTGGCCCCGGAGGGTCTTTCCCCCTTCTATGCGTTTGAACGTGCTCACAGGGTCCCAGCTAGACCGCCCAAACCTGGAGCCCCTCCTCGACCGCTGGTGGTGCGACTTCTTCATTTTCGAGATCGGGACCACATACTGTAGCAAGCCCGAGAGAAGCAGAACTTGCAGATTGGGAATAATAGAGTGATGATATTCCCGTATTTCACCAGGGAGGTACAGCGCCAACGTGCTTCCTTTATGGCCATCAAGCAGAAACTGCGCCAATTGCAAATCCCATATGCCATGCTGTTCCCGGCGCGCCTCCGGGTGATCGACAAATCAGAGACACATTTCTTTACTGCCCCGCATGACGCATGGGAATGGCTGGAGACCCGTCAGAACACAGAGACTCGTAATTCATCACCGGACTTGACCCAGCAGACACTGACCACTTTTCAGCAGCTTCCAAGGGCTCCTTCACCTAAAGAACGCCGACTAGAGAGGCACAAAGCTTTGCAGGCAGTTGCGGAACATAGTCATGGAGGCACTAGCCAGAGATCGACCACCAGCAAGCACGGCATGGACAGGTCCGAAAGCTCGCAACCAGGCAGCGCAAACGAAGACTCTGAAATTGACCTCCCGGACGTTACTCCTCAAACAGCGGATGACATAGCCTGATGGTAGCACCCCAGGTCGTATGTAAGAGGGTCTTATGGTACTGGGGGTTGACTTCTGCTGCGATTCAGGCATTATAGCAGCCACCTGAGAACACTGAAGTGGATACTGGGACTATCAACGGAACTAAGATGTTGGGGGGAGATATCCTGGGGGAGATCTGGGTCCAACAGGGTCAGCTTACGCACCACCACTTTCAGTGAATTGCTGTTCACACGTTACAGTTTGGATGGGAACTTGTTTGTTTCTACCTGTGTTCTGGGGAGGGGGAGTTGGGGGGTTCCTATTGTTGAGGGGTTTTTGTTTGGGGCCAGGCATGTCGCTTCGAGGGAAATTGCAAAAGGTATGGCATGACTGGTGCAATGGGACTCACCATAGGTCTTAAATGTTGTGAGAAAGTGCCCTCTTTCTTGCATGGTATGCCCCCACTTTTTGCTGAATTGCTGATGTGCTTTGACTGAGTGTGCCCTGGGCTCCTGCCAATCAGTACCCAGGGCCTGTGTTCCTTCCCTAAAACTGCATTGAAGCCTAAACCCAATTGGCATCTCTGGCCACAGGTAAGCCCCTGGTAAATGGTACCACAAATACCCAGGGCACTGTGACCAGAGAAGGCCCCTAAAGGGCTGCAGCACTTATTTGTGCCACCTTTAGGGGCCCTGTACCCTGACACACACACACTGCCTTTGCAGGCCGCGTGTCTTGGTGCAGAACAAAGTGAAGAGTCGACATGACACACACCCCTGTGTGCCATGCCCACAAACCACTGCCCTGGCATCCATCAGTCACCCATCTAGCTGGGTGTCCTATGCCAGTGGTGAGGGTACAGGTGCATGAGCCCTGTACCCCTACAGTACCCAGGTCCATTCCTGGGCACTGTAAGTGCAGTGCTGCCATTAAGAGTACATGGTGCTGGGAGCTTGTCATCACGAACTCCACAACACCATAATGGCTGCACTGAAGACTGAGAAGTTTGGTATCAAACTTCTCAGCACATTAAACCCACACTGATGCCAGTGTGGGATTTAATGTAAAATGCACGACAGAGGGCATCTTAGAGATGCCCCCTGAAACTCGACCAACTCCCAGTGACCTGACTGAGTGGCTGCCGAGGCTGCCACCACCAGACATGTTTCTGGACCCCTGGGTCGAGAGCTTGCCGCTCTCGGGGGCCTGAAACAATGCACATCCTGGGACGAGGTGCCAAGCCTCCTCCCCAGGATGGGCAGGGTTCACGAAGGAGAAGCTTCAAAGGCATACCGCCTTCGTGAGCCTCTCCAGACCACTTGCTGTACTCAGCAACTGGTCCCCACTGGTTCTACCCCCCACTTTGGGCGGGAGACCCGGCGGGAAAAACAAAGTGAGGAAGAGAGGTGTGCCCACCTCTGCCAACTCCACACCTAAGGTGGGGGAGGCGAGGTGAAGCACAACCTCGAGTCCCCGCCATCTTGAGGATGGGGGGACCCAGCCAACCAAGGACAGGCTCCTGCCCCCCTCCCACTGGAGAGTGGCAGAAAAGGGGGTGCACCCACCCCAGGGAAGGGACCCATTGGTCCCTGCCCTTTACCTACCTGTAACGCCCCTAAATTTAGTATTTAGGGACACCCTGAACCTTCCTTCCTCAGATCCAGCAACCACAAGAAAAAGAAGAGAAGAAGAAGGACGAGAAGCCGTGCAGAGCTAACAAGAGGACGACGCCCACTGACTTGGTCCCAGCCCTACAGGCCTGTCTCCCCTCGAACCTGCTCCTGCAAATCCCCGGCGTGTCCAGCGGCCAGCAACCTCAAAAACCCCGGAGGACCTGCCTGCATTCACTTTTCAAGCTGTTTCTCCCGTGAACACAGGACGTGTTTAAACTGCAGCTCCTGGTGCCAACCAGGGACCGCGAATCCAGCCCACTCTGCACCCGCCGAGCCCGGCCCGAGCTAGAGTGGACAAACACCACGAGGAGGTCCCCCCGGCGATCCTGACCCGAGATCCGGCAACCCCTGACCTGCCTCAAGCCTCCAGACGACACCTGCAGCCTCAATCCAGAGGACCCCCCCTACCGCGACCAAAGCGGGTAAGAAATTCCGACGTCCAAAGGCACCCCTGCACCCGACGTCCCACGGCCTTGTGTGCCCAACCCAGCGGTGCCTAACCATCCCTCTACACCCCAACTTACCCCTCGAAGCAGTGGTCACTCCTGGAAGATCCTCGTCCCCGAGCCTGCAGTGTTTCTTTGTCCCGGAGAATCTCCATTGGAAACAACAGGGCACCCGACCTCAAAACAGCACCCTGCACCCGGCCGCCCCAGTGCTGCCGAGGGTGCCCCTTCGGTGCTAACTTGGTCCCCAACTTGCCCTGAGCTTAACCCTAGGAGCTTTGCTCGCACAACCCCATGGCCTGCTTGCCAGCAGCCACCAACCGGAGTCCCCCTATCCTCCATAGGATAACATTGGGCCTCAACACTCTGCACCCGGCCGCCCTAGTGCCGCTGAGGGTGCAACAACAGTGCATCACTGACCCTGGGAGACCCGTGAGTCTAACCCCAGAACCCTAACTCAAAAGACCGATTACTTACCTCGAAACCGATAACTCATTTTTCCTCATAGGATAACATTGACACTTTTTCTCCCAAAAAGTTTCTAAGTGTCGACTTTTGAAAACTACAAATACTCCATAAAAATCAGCCGAATAACAAAAATGCATTTTCTCAACTGTTTTCAGGAAATGTCCCAGCGCTGAATCTAGGATCCAGCACTGAGTAAGAAAAAGTATCGATAACCTAACTTACCTGATAAGTGAATTTCCTCCCATAGGATAACATTGGTGATTCTACGTGAAAAAGTTTCCAAGTGTCAACTTTTGAAATGCAATAATATTCTTGAAAAATCGTACCTTTAACCAAAACGCATTTACTCACCTGTTTTCAGGAAATGTCCCAGGGCTGAATCTAGGATCCAGTCCTGTGTTAGCAAAAGTAATCTGAAAAGTAATTAACTGCATTTTACTTAAAAAGCCCATTCAATTGAATGTACTATATCTGCAATGTGTTGCAAACTGCTTACTTAAAACTGTAAGGAAAACCAGTACAAGTTACCCTGCAATTTTGAACTGTGTTCATACAAGTAATTTACTACTGAAAAATATTTCTATGCTTACCTGTACCAGGCTTGCTTGGTTCTAGAAATAAAACAACAGTATATTTTTTATACAAAACAATTGGCCTAGAGTTCAGTTCTTGAGTGTGTGGATTCATTTGCTGACTGAGTGTGTACATCAAATGCTTTACACTGTCCTCTGATACTGCCTTACTGCTCGACCAAGCTACCACTTTAGAGAGTAAGGTTCTATCTAACTTTAACCTCTGCCAAACCTCTGGAGACCCTTGGACTCTATACACACTGTACCTCACTTTGGTGCAGTATATATAGAGCCAGTTTCTTACATTGGTGGATCAGCGGTGGGATACAAACTTGCATTTGTTGGACTACTTGGTTACAATCTGATCACACAACAGAACTCTTAAATTGCCTTTAGAATTCTGATTTTTTCAAATTGGCATTTTTTTCCAAACTACTAAAAGTCTTGCTAGGGCCTTGCTTAAGTCCCTTTAGAATTTTAGAAAATAAAAAGTCACTATAGTCAAGGGTAGAGGGGTTAGAACTTTTTGTTAGAATGTCTCAAGAAAAGAACCCAGCTATTAGTGAAGATAATAATGACATGCAGGACATGGTTGAGGAGCTCGACCTCACCCCTTATCTTCACTTGTCTTTCAAAGAGATAAGGTCCTTATGTAAAATTAAAAATATACCAATGGGCCAGCATCCAACCAAACAAGGGCTCCAGGAGCTCCTGGCTGAGTATGCCAAGGCCCACCCATCTGAAAATGGTGATGACCAATCAGATGAGGAAAGGGATGAGGATGATAGGGCTGGTAACCCACCTCCAATAATCCCTAGGGAGGAAAGGGTCCCCATACCATTAACTCCAAGAATCAACCTCTGGGGACCTAGAGGACACACAGGTGGTTCAGGTTCCAGGGAGGACATTGAGGACAACCTCAATGAGGAGGACAACCTTTTAGCAAGGTTGGCCAAAAGACTGGATCTAGAGTCCAGACTCCTGGCTCTAGAGAAAGAAAGAAAGGAGATGGGTTTAGCACCCATCAATGGTGGCAGCAATACAAATAACAAGGATAAAGAGCAATCTTATGATCTAAAATCCCCAAAGGGATTGTCCCTAAATTTGAGGAGGGTGATGACATCACCAAATGGTTCACAGCCTTTGAGAGGGCCTGTGACATGAGAAAGGTGAAGAAAACTCTCTGGGGGGCACTCCTGTGGGAACTGTTCTCTGGTAACTGCAGAGACAGGCTTCTGACCCTCTCTGGGCCAGATGCAGGGTCCTATGATCTCATGAAGAGAACTCTGATTGAGGGATTTGGATTCACCACTGAGGAGTACAGAATTAGATTCAGGGGGGCTCACAAAACCCAGAACCAGTCCTGGATTGATTTTGTAGACTACTCAGTAAAGACACTGGATGGTTGGTAAACTGGACACAATGTGCATGACTTTACTGGACTTTACAATTTGTTTATGAAGGAACATATATTAAGTAATTGCACAAATGAAAAGTTACATCAGCATTTGGTAGACCTAGGTCTAATTTCTCCCCAAGAATTGGGAAAGAAGGCACACCACTGGGTCAAGACTAGGGTGACAAGGACAACCACTGGGGGTGACCAGAAGAAAGTGGTTACAAAACCTCCCCAGGGGAAAGGTGGTGAGAATCCCCAAGATAAAAAGTCTGAGTCTTCCAAAGGGCCCCAAAAACCTGTACAGGGGGGTGGGTCCCAAACTACTCCCTATGTGCCACAGCCCTATAGGGGGAAGAACTTTGATCCCACAAAGGCCTGGTGTAACAACTGTAAGAAGTTGGGACACTTAACTGTAGACAAGTCTTGCCCTCACAACAAGGCCCCTAGTTCAACAAGTACAGCTACGTCTGGGGTAGCAAGTCTACAGATGGGATCAACAGTGTGCCCAGAGGAAATCAGGATGCACACTGAAGCAGTTCTAGTTTCAGAGGGGGAAGTTGAGTTTGCCACTGTAGCTGTGTGGCCACCCAACTTAAAGAAATACTTACAGTACCCTTGGATCAATGGAACTAGGATAGAGGCTCTGAGGGATACAGGTGCCAGTGTCACTATGGTGAGAGACACACTGGTTTCCCCTGAGCAATATTTGATTGGGCGTACTTACCCAGTCACCAATGCTGACAGTGTTACCACTAATCATGCAATGGCTATGGTGACATTAGACTGGGGGGGGGGGTTACTGGGCTGAAATAGGTAGTGGTCTCTCCAAAGCTATCAGCTGCATGTCTGCTTGGCAATGACGTGGAAACCTCAGATGGGCTGAGGTTGAACTAAAAACCCATGCAGCAATGCTGGACTTCCCTGAATTGGTGTGTGTAAAAACAAGAGCAGAGAGCAAAAGGCAGGGTGAAGAAGTAGTGTTGGAGCCTGAAAGAATGGCCCAACCTACCAAGAGAAAAGGTAAGAAGACTGGGGGACCAGCTTCTATACAGCCAAAGGATCAGGACCCCTCTCCTCAGGGAGATGACTTGGACACCCCAGAGGGAACTGAGCCCAAGGAGCTTGACCCTTACCAGGTTGAACTCTTGGGCCCAAGGGGACCCTCTAGGGAAGAGCTGTGCCAGGGGCAGCAAGACTGTCCCACTCTTGAAAGCCTGAGGCAGCAAGCTGTTTCAGAAGCAAAGGGAGATGTCAGTGGTACCCACAGAGTTTATTGGGAAGAGGGATTACTGTACACTGAGGCAAGAGACCCCAATCCTGGAGCCACCAGGAGAGTGGTAGTGCCACAGAAGTACAGGGAGTTCCTCCTAACTTTAGCTCATGACATCCCCTAGCTGGACATCTGGGCCAAACCAAGACTTGGGAAAGGCTAGTTAGCCACTTTTACTGGCCCCAGATGCACCAAAATGTGAAGGAGTTTGTCAGCTCCTGTGTTACCTGTCAGGCCAGTGGCAAGACAGGTGGCCACCCAAAGGCCCCCCTGATACCACTGCCTGTGGTGGGGGTTCCCTTTGAAAGGGTAGGTGTTCCACTTGAACCTCCCACAGCCTCAGGGAACAAATTCATACTAGTGGTAGTGGATCATGCCACTAGGTACCCCGAGGCAATCCCACTTAGGACTACTACAGCTCCTGCAGTAGCCAAGGCCCTCATTGGTGTCTTCACCAGGGTAGGGTTTCCTAAGGAGGTGGTTTCAGACAGAGGTTCTAACTTTATGTCTGCGTACCTGAAACACATGTGGAAGGAATGTGGAGTGCAGTACAAGTTTACTACACCCTATCATCCACAAACCAATGGCCTTGTTGAGAGATTTAACAAGACATCGAAAGGCATGATTATGGGGCTCCCTGAAAAACTCAAAAGGAGATGGGATGTCCTCTTACCATGTCTGCTTTTCGCTTACAGAGAAGTGCCACAGAAGGGAGTAGGTTTCTCACCCTTTGAACTTCTGTTTGGCCATCCTGTGAGGGGACCCCTTTGTCTTGTAAAGGAGGGCTGGGAGAGGCCTCTCAAAGAACCCAAACAAGATATTGTGGACTATGTGCTTGGCCTAAGGTCCAGAATGGCTGAGTACATGGAAAAGGCATCCAAGAATCTTGAGGCCAGCCAGAAGCTTCAGAAGCACTGGTATGACCAAAAAGCTGCACTGGTTGAATTTCAACCTGGGCAACAGGTGTGGGTTTTGGAGCCAGTGGCACCAAGGGCACTCCAGGACAAATGGAGTGGCCCTTACCCTATCCTAGAAAAAAAGAGTGAGGTCACCTACTTAGTTGACCTGGGCACAAGCAGGACACCCAAAAGGGTTATCCATGTGAACCGCCTAAAGCTCTACAATGACAGGGCTGACATCACCATGCTGATGGTGACTGATGAGGAGCAGGAAGCAGAGAGTGAACCTCTCCCTGACCTCCTCTCATACAGCCCAAAAGATGGGTCAGTTGATGGAGTTGTCTTTTCAGACACCCTCTCTGCCCAACAGCAGACTGATTGCAAGCAAGTCTTGCAACAGTATGCTAAGCTCTTTTCCTTCTCCCCTGGTCTGACAAACTGGTGTACCAATGAAGTGGACACTGGTGACAGTGCACCTGTCAAAAACAAGATCTATCGACAATCAGACCAAGTCAAGGAAAGCATCAGAGCTGAGGTCAGCAAGATGCTGGAGTTAGGGGTTATTGAACCCTCTGAGAGACCCTGGGCTAGCCCAGTGGTTCTGGTCCCCAAACCTCACCCACAGGATGGAAAGAGAGAAATGAGGTTTTGTGTGGATTACAGAGGGCTCAACTCTGTCACCAAGACAGATGCTCACCCTATCACAAGAGCAGATGAGTTGATAGACAAATTGGGTGCAGCCAAATTCTTAAGTACCTTTGACTTAACTGCAGGGTACTGGCAGATTGGCATGGCACCAGGAGCAAAAGAGAAAACAGCATTCTCCACACCTGATGGGCACTATCAGTTCACTGTTATGCCCTTTGGTTTAAAGAATGCCCCTGCCACCTTCCAGAGGTTGGTGAATCAAGTCCTTGCTGGGTTGGAGTCCTTTAGTGCAGCTTATCTTGATCATATTGCTGTCTTTAGCTCCACCTGGCAGGATCACCTGGTCCACCTTGGGAAGGTTTTGAAATCCCTGAAAACTGCAGGTCTAACTATCAAGGCATCCAAATGCCAGATAGGGCAGGGCACTGTGGTGTACTTGGGCCACCTTGTTGGTGGAGGCCAGGTACAGCCCTTACAGCCCAAGATCCAGGCCTTCCTGGACTGGGCAGCTCCAACCACCCAGACCCAGGTCAGGGCATTCCTTGGCTTGACTGGGTACTACAGGAGGTTTGTGAAGGGATATGGGTCCATTGTGACTCCCCTCACATAACTCACCTCCAAGAAGATGCCCAAAAAGGTTAACTGGACAGTTAGTTACCAAAAGGCTTTTGACACCCTGAAAGAAGCAATGCGCTAAGCACCAATTCTAAAAGCTCCAGATTATGCCAAGCAGTTCATAGTGCAGACTGATGCCTCTGAGCTAGGGATAGGAGCGGTCCTATCCCAGACCAATGATGAATGCCAAGACCAACCTGTTGCTTTTATAAGCAGGAGGCTTCTCCCCAGAGAGCAGCGTTGGAGTGCCATTGAGAGGGAGGCCTTTGCTGTGGTTTGGTCCCTGAAGAAGTTGAGACCATACTTGTTTGGTACTCACTTCCTAGTTCAAACGGATCACAGACCTCTCAGATGGCTAATGCAAATGAAAGGGGAAAATCCAAAACTTTTGAGGTGGTCCATCTCCCTACAGGGAATGGACTTTGAAGTGGAACACAGACCTGGGACTGCCCATGCCAATGCAGATGGACTTTCCAGGTTCTTCCACTTAGACAATGAAGACTCTCTAGGGCAAGGTTAGTCTCATCATCTTTCGTTTGGGGGGGGGGTTGTGTGAGAAAGTGCCCTCTTTCTTGCATGGTATGCCCCCACTTTTTGCTGAATTGCTGATGTGCTTTGACTGAGTGTGCCCTGGGCTCCTGCCAATCAGGTACCCAGGGCCTGCGTTCCTTCCCTAAAACTGCATTGAAGCCTAAACCCAATTGGCATCTCTGGCCACAGGTAAGCCCCTGGTAAATGGTACCACAGGTACCCAGGGCACTGTGACCAGAGAAGGCCGCTAAAGGGCTGCAGCACTTATTTGTGCCACCCTTAGGGGCCCTGTACCCTGACACACACACACTGCCTTTGCAGGCTGCGTGTCTTGGTGCAGAACAAAGTGAAGAGTCGACATGGCACACACCCCTGTGTGCCATGCCCACAAACCACTGCCCTGGCATCCATCAGTCACCCTTCTAGCTGGGTGTCCTATGCCAGTGGTGAGGGTACAGGTGCATGAGCCCTGTACCCCTACAGTACCCAGGTCCATTCCTGGGCACTGTAAGTGCAGTGCTGCCATTAAGAGTATATGGTGCTGGGAGCTTGTCATCACGAACTCCACAACACCATAATGGCTGCACTGAAGACTGAGAAGTTTGGTATCAAACTTCTCAGCACATTAAACCCACACTGATGCCAGTGTGGGATTTAATGTAAAATGCACGACAGAGGGCATCTTAGAGATGCCCCTGAAACTCGACCAACTCCCAGTGACCTGACTGAGTGGCTGCCGAGGCTGCCACCACCAGACATGTTTCTGGACCCCTGGGTCGAGAGCTTGTCGCGCTCGGGGGCCTGAAACAATGCACATCCTGGGACGAGGTGCCAAGCCTCCTCCCCCAGGATGGGCAGGGTTCACGAAGGAGAAGCTTCAAAGGCATACCGCCTTTGTGAGCCTCTCCAGACCACTTGCTGTACTCAGCAACTGGTCCCCACTGGTTCTACCCCCCACTTTGGGCGGGAGACCCGGCGGGAAAAACAAAGTAAGGAAGAGAGGTGTGCCCACCTCTGCCAACTCCACCCCTAAGGTGGGGGAGGCGAGGTGAAGCACAACCTCGAGTCCCCGCCATCTTGAGGATGGGGGGACCCAGCCAACCAAGGCCAGGCTCCTGCCCCCCTCCCACTGGAGAGTGGCAGAATAGGGGGTGCACCCACCCCAGGGAAGGGACCCATTGGTCCCTGCCCCTTAACTACCTGTAACGCCCCTAAATTTAGTATTTAGGGGCACCCTGAACCTTCCTTCCTCAGATCCAGCAACCACAAGAAAAAGAAGAGAAGAAGGACGAGAAGCCGTGCAGAGCTAACAAGAGGATGACGCCCACTGACTTGGCCCCAGCCCTACAGGCCTGTCTCCCCTCGAACCTGCTCCTGTAAAACCTCGGCGTGTCCAGCGGCCAGCAACCTCAAAAACCCCGGAGGACCTGCCTGCATTCACTTTTCAAGCTGTTTCTCCCGTGAACACCGGACGTGTTTAAACTGCAGCTCCTAGTGCCAACCAGGGACCGCGAATCCAGCCCACTCTGCACCCGCCGAGCCCGGCCCGAGCTAGAGTGGACAAACACCACGAGGAGGTCCCCCAGGCGATCCTGACCCGAGATCCGGCGACCCCTGACCTGCCTCAAACCTCCAGACGACGCCTGCAGCCTCAATCCAGAGGACCCCCCCTACCGCGACCAGAGCGGGTAAGAAATTCCGACGTCCAAAGGCACCCCTGCACCCGACGCCCCACAGCCTTGTGTGCCCACCCAGCGGTGCCTAACCATCCCACTACACCCCAACTTACCCCTTGAAGCAGTGGTCACTCCTGGAAGATCCTCGTCCCCGAGCCTACAGTGTTTCTTTGTCCCGGAGAATCTCCATTGGAAACAACAGGGCACCCGACCTCAAAACAGCACCCTGCACCCGGCCTCCCTAGTGCCGCCGAGGGTGCCCCTTTGGTGCTAACTTGGGCCCCAACTTGCCCTGAGCTTAACCCTAGGAGCTTTGCTCCCACAACCCCGTGGCCTGCTTGCCAGCAGCCACCAACCGGAGTCCCCCTATCCTCCATAAGATAACATTGAGCCTCAACACTCTGCACCCGGCCGCCCTAGTGCCGCTGAGGGTGCAACAACAGTGCATCACTGACCCTGGGAGACCCCTGAGTCTAACCCCAGAACCCTAACTCAAAAGACCGATTACTTACCTCGAAACCGATAACTCATTTTTCCTCATAGGATAACATTGACACTTTTTCTCCCAAAAAGTTTCCAAGTGTCGACTTTTGAAAACTACAAATATTTCATAAAAATCAGCCGAATAACAAAAACGCATTTTCTCAACTGTTTTCAGGAAATGTCCCAGTGCTGAATCTAGGATCCAGCACTGAGTAAGAAAAAGTATCGATAACCTAACTTACCTGTTAAGTGAATTTCCTCCCATAGGATAACATTGGTGATTCTATGTGAAAAAGTTTCCAAGTGTCAACTTTTGAAATGCAATAATATTCTTGAAAAATCGTACCTTTAACCAAAACGCATTTACTCACTTGTTTTCAGGAAATGTCCCAGGGCTGAATCTAGGATCCAGTCCTGTGTTAGCAAAAGTAATCTGAAAAGTAATTAACTGCATTTTACTTAAAAAGCCCATTCAATTGAATGTACTATACCTGCAATGTGTTGCAAACTGCTTACTTAAAACTGTAACCAAAACCAGTACAAGTTACACTGCAATTTTGAACTGTGTTCATACAAGTAATTTACTACTGAAAAGTATTTCTATGCTTACCTGTAACAGGCTTGCTTGGTTCTAGAAATAAAACAACAGTATATTTTTTTATACAAAACAATTGGCCTAGAGTTCAGTTCTTGAGTGTGTGGATTCATTTGCTGACTGAGTGTGTACATCAAATGCTTTACACTGTCCTCTGATACTGCCTTACTTCTCGACCAAGCTACCACTTTAGAGAGTAAGGTTCTATCTAACTTTAACCTCTGCCAAACCTCTGGAGACCCTTGGACTCTATACACACTGTACCTCACTTTGGTGCAGTATATAAGAGCCAGTTTCTTACAAATGTATATCTTGGAACGTTAGGGGGATGCACACCATGATGCGCCGCCATAAAATTCATGCATACCTGGTCAGGAGATGGGTGCAGATCGCCCTTTTGCAGGAGACTCACTTATCACAGAAGGAAGGGGCTGCGTTACAGCGAAGGTGGAGGGGGCAGGTGTTTTATACTACTTACTCGGCCTTCGCCGGGGGAACTCTGGTCTGGGTGCGGGCGGGAGTCCCTTTTCAGTGTATCAGGCAAATAATAGATCCGGAGGGCAGGTTTGCGGTGGTTTCGGGGCGTTTAGACGGAAGGGACATAATGATAGGGAGTCTATATGCCCCTAACGTAGACCAGCCTAAATTTCTAGCACAGCTCTCACGGACACTAGCGGCAGTATTGACAGGATTGGTACTGTTGGGGGGTGACTTTAACTGTATTACTGATGTTAGATTGGACCGATCTCACCCGCCACTCCCTGACGCTCCCACACATAGAATTGCAGAGGCCAGACGTGATTGGCAACAACGATGGGGGCTGATGGACACTTGGAGGGCCCAACACCCGGAGGAAAGGGATTTTTCTTATTTTTCTGCTTTAACCGAACTACACGTTAGATTAGACTCGATCCTGTGCTCCCCAGATGTGCATGGAGGGGTTAGACTGAGTGAATACCTGGCTAGAACGATTTCCGATCATAACCCACTGTTGATGGCATTAGATTGGATATGTGTTAGACCCAAAATACCTGCTTGGCGCCTACGGCTGGAAGCATTGGAAGATCAGGTGTTCCGGGCCACAGTAGGTTCCGCTATCGAGAATAATTTTTTAGACAACACCAATACAGCGACAAGTCCACTCATCGAATGGGATGCCTTTAAAACCGTTATAAGGGGCCGCTGCATTGGGGAAGTGGTGGGAGTACGGAAGGTTTTTATGCACAAAGTGCAAAGTGCAGAACAACTGCTCCGTGAGGTGGAAAAGGATAGACCGGAGAGAATGGATAAACAAGCGGACCTTCTTGCGGCTCGGGAGGTATTGGCAACACAGGTAGAAAGGTTGCATTGCTTTGATTACAAGGCTTACATTGCCTGGGCCCATGCTGAGAGGGATATATCTGGGGCGCTGCTCGCCTGGTTGGCCAACCCAGCGCGTAGAGGGGCGACGATACTCGAGCTACGAGGGCGGGAGGAAGAGGTCTATTATAGCCAACAAGATATTAATGCCCAGTTTTTGGAATATTACACTGCCTTATATCAGAGCAGGCTCGACCCAGGAGAAGAGGGAAGTGGTGAGATTCCTGGGAGATGTGGAGCTTCCAAGGGTGGATGCAGAGGCGGCAGAAGCTCTGGGTAGAGAGGTCGAGGAGGTACGTAGGGCCATTAAACATATGGCCAGGAATAAGACACCGGGGACGGATGGGTTGCCAATAGAGTTTTATTCGACATATGTACATATTCTAGCTCCTCAAGTAGTGGCGCTGTATGGCAGGGCAAAACGAGAAGGCTGTCTACCTGCTTCAATGAGGGAGGCGGTAATCATTCCACTTTTAAAGCCCGGCAAACCGGCTTGGGATCGAACTGCATATCGCCCCCTCGCTATGCTTAATTTGGATTATAAAATATTGAGCCGTGTATTAGCCAGCCGTCTACTCGCACATATGTCGACGCTAATACATAAAGATCAGGCGGGATTTTTTCCAACCAGGAATACAGCGATGAATATACGCAGGCTCCTACGAGTCTTAGAAGCGGACACATACCGGAAGGAGAAGGCGTGCATTTTGGCAGGTGACATCGAGAAAGCTTTTGATAGCCTCGAGTGGCCAATACCTTTTTAGGGTTATGAGGGCGTTTGGGCTGGGGGAACACTTCGTGGAATGGACGGCAATCTTGTATAGAAATTCTACTGCTAGGGTCAGGACCGGAGGGCTGATTTCGGATGCCTGTATGGTGAGCAGAGGAACAAGACATGGCTGCCCGTTGTCGCCCTTGTTATTTGCGCTGGCAATGGAGCCTCTGGCCGTGCACACTAGATCAGGCCGCTATTATCAGGGGTTGGAGGTGACGGGGCAACTCCAATATATAGCGCTCTATGCGGACGACCTCCTGATGTTCCTGGCTAATTCAGGAGAAGCCCTTCGAGGAGCCAAAGATCTCCTGAGTGTCTTGGGGAGAGTAGCAGGGCTTAGGGTAAACTGGGCCAAGTCGTGCCTTTTCCCTACGCACTCGGACAGAGTTGGGCCGCCGCAAACGGAAGATGTGACATGGGAATACAGATGTCTGCCCTACTTGGGCACTCAAATATTCCATGCCCCTGGAGATCTGTTCGAGGGCAATATAGGGCGAGCAATACGCAACACCAAAAGCAACTTCGAGTTCTGGGGGACTCTCCCACTGTCCGTAGCGGGCAGGGTGGCATTATTAAAGATGGTGACTCTGCCTAGGCTCCTCTATTACTTTGGGTCGCTTCCACTCTGGATTCCGCCCAGAATATTTGCTCAACTCAATACAATGATTACGGGGTTTCTGTGGGGCGCTGGAAGACGGAGGGTGGCGCTTACCACTATGATGAGGCCCAGAGCGGAGGGGGGAGTTTGCAGTGCCAGACCTTGAGGCCTATTACCATGCAGCGCAGCTGCAGTGGTTCACGAAGTGGATGGCGGGGCATCTCAGGAACGCAGGCGATCTTGGAGGTCGAGATCTGAGCTTGCGGCTCCTCTCTCGTGTGTTGTTGCGACTCCCCATGAGGGAACGTGCGGCCCCCTCAGACCTGCAGGTGCTGGAATCGGGCACTTAGACGAGCGCAGATACGACGCCCCTACGCGCCGGACATCCCGCTGGTTATATGCGAGGCATTACCCCACGGTGGGGATTGGCACAGATTGCAGGCATGGGGTGAGCTAGGAATCTCCACAATAGGAGATCTCTATGAGGAAAATACTTTGCTCCCTTTTAATGATCTCTTAGAACGATACGACCTCCCAAGAGGAGATTTTCTTCTACATGCTGCCCTGACAGCAGCTATCCAAAAGCATTGGCAGGAGGGGATAGTGGAACCCCAGACTTCCATGGTTTGTCAATATATAGTGATAGCGGCTGGAACTTTTAAGGCGGTTACTTGCCTATATAGGCGCCTCACGCAGGGGATACGTCGACCCCTGACAGCCTTACGCATCAAATGGGAGGGGGACTTGGGTGACACTATAGATGAGAAACCGTGGGGAGAACTTGTGGAAAGGGCCTGGAAGAGCTCTAGAAATGCACGATTCCAGCTGATTCACTTCTATGTATTGCATAGGGCATACCTCACCCCGAGTAATATTAACGAGTATTTCGGGGTCTCGACCGCCTACCCGAGGTGTAACATGGAGGGTGCGGGGTTCACACCTAGGAAATTTCTGGAAGGGGTAACTGCAGGATTAGCGACCACGACAGAGAGAGATGTAGCACTGACCCCAGGCTGTTGCTTGCTACACTGGTTCCCTCACACTGCCAGAAATAAGGTCACTAGCAAGTTCATAGACTTGGGGCTGGTGTTGGCTAAGAGAGAGATCACTAGCCATTGGAAGGCGAAAAATGGCCCTAGTATCCCAAGATGGACGAGGGAATTTGTGAAGTGGGCAGAATGCGAGGGGACATTCAGACTGCAAATGGCCCAAAGAACCGGGAACGAAAAGACGTTGGAGGCAGCGAGGGCATGGGTGGCTTTAGTGGAACTCCTGCGGCAACCGACTGATGAAGGGGATGAAAACCTTGACGGGGAGGGCCCTAATGCGGGCGATTGATCACTTGGCACATCTAGCGTCCCTGACTGTTGACCACATAGTAGGTCTGACTGATATCACAAGCACCCCACACTGCTTCACCAGCAGTTCAGGTTCGATGGAGTGGCACATACTGTGTACTATTAGATTGGCCAACGGCCACATGTGGTGGATCTGATCATAAAGCGGCATGCCTGGGGGGTGGGGGGAGTGGGAGTTTGGGGTGGGGTGGGAGAGAACTTTGCTGGGGGCATTGTTTGGGAAGTTGAACCTCGAGGAGATTCATAACTGATAGATAAATTTGTCATCAGAGCTGCTAAAGTGTTGGAGAAAGAGAAGGCAGCAATTCCTCCGCCGGTTGGCCTTGCAATTTCTCTGTAATAAAAACTCTAGCTGCCATCCGGCTCCTCCTACAAGGTCTCCATGGACACTGTTTTTAGCATTTTAAAAAAATTAGCTGTTATATTTATTTGTCTCTTCTTTCTAGATTATCTTAAAATCATTCCGTGACTGTTATGTCATTCTAAGGAGCCTGATCCGCAAAAGACAAATGCATATTCGGACAATTCTTAAAAAAATTTAATCCGCTTTTATTGCAAGATTATTGCATTGTTTTAGAACTAATCGGGGCTCCTTGTATTTATGAGTCACATGGTTTTAATATTTTGTTATGGTTTTTAGTAATCAAACAATAAACTTGAATTTGAATTTGAATTTGATAGATTGATTTGCAAAGCAATAAAGGTCAAGGGTTAGAGATCAACCCGGGACTTTGATGAACACTATTTTCCTTGCTCACTAGCGGGACTGATGATCGATTGCAGCTGGACGTCCTGAGGTTACTATGTTTAACTACTTCACAATGTATGATGAGACTCATGTGCAATCCCAATAATATTTGGGAGATGGTTAAGTATGACACCTGAAAAATCAATAAAATCTGTTTAAAAAAAAATCAAGGGGGAATGAGAAAGAACTCTGGTTACCCTGCTCAATCTCCAGGCATGTAGGTGCAGTCTCTGGAGGTGGGGGTGTAGAACCTGCCCCTGCGACTGGGAGAGGAAGTCTGCCCTGTGAGGGAGATGGAGCGGAGGGCACAGTGAGAGGTGAAGAAGGTCTGTGTACACCCTTCGCAGCCAGTCCGTGGCTATTAATATGATTTGGGCCCAGTCTTAGCGAATCTTCCTCAGAACCAGAGGAATCAAGGATATGGGGGGAAATGCGTGAGACAGTTGGGAGCCCCAGTCCAATTGAAACACGTCCCCCAGTGCTTCCTGCATTGGATACTGGAGGCTGCAGAATGACGGGCAGTGCGTGTTCTCATGAGTGGCAAAAAGATCTATCTGAGGGTCCTCCATAGCCAGAAAATGTGAACAACCACTTCCTGATGGAGATGCCACTCGTGATCGGCTGAAAAATGCCGACTGAGACTGTCCGCACGCACTTTTAGAACTCCGGCCAAGTGATTTGCCACAATGCAAATTTGATGGGCCTGAGCCCAGGACCAGAGTCGGAGAGCTTCTCGGCAGAGTAGATACGACTCTACTCCTCCAAGTTTGTTTATATACCACATTGCGGTAGTATTATCTGTTAAGACCTGCACTGACTGACCGGATATGGAAGGAAGGCCTTGAGAGCCAGACGTATCGCCCTTAATTCCAACAGATTGATATGAAACAATCGTTCTTCAGAAGACCAAAGTCTTTGATCTCCAGATCCCCCAGATGAGCTCCCCAACCTAGAGTGGAGGCATCCGTTATCACTGTGGCCACCGGAGGTGAAGTGTGAAACGGCTTCCCTTGAGACAGATTGACGGACACACTCCATCATCGAAGATCCACTGCTGTGTCTCTGGAGGTCCTGACCGACTCTTTGAGATCCCTGTTGTGTTGAAACCACTGCCTGCGGAGGCACCAATTGAGGGCCCTCATATGCCAGCGTCCATGGGTGACCAATAGAAAGCAGGAGACTATCAGACCCAGCAAGAGTAAGACCTTCAGGACTGGAACCATAGCTCCATTCTGAAACATTGGAATCATAGTCTGAATATCCAGAATCCTCTGAGGAGGAGGGTAGGCTTGATTCACCATTGTGTCCAGTATTGCCCCTATGAACCGGTTGCACTGAGAGGGCTCTCGGTGGGACGTGGGCTTGCTGATGGAAATGCCCAGGTTGAGCAACAACTGATTTGTCAACTGCAAGTGATACAACACCAACACTGGAGACTTGGCTTTAATCAGCCAATCCTCCAGGTAAGGAAAATACTGGTACTTCCCACCTTCTGAGATGTGCTGCGACCACCGCCATCACCTTCGTGAAGACTTGAGGTGCAGAAGTAAGACCAAATGGAAGGACAGCAAGCTGGTAATGTTGAGACCCCACCGTGAAACGGAGATACTTCCTATGTGATTGCAGAATGGGGATGTGAAAATACACATCCTGCAAATCGATTGAGACCATGCACTCTTCCTTCCCCAGAGCAAGAAGCACCTGTGCTAGGGTCAGCATTTTGAACTTTTCCTGCTTGAGGAACCAGTTTAAAATCTGGAGGTCTAGGATCGGACGTAAAAGACCATCCTTTTTGGGAATTAGGAAGTAGCGGGAATAGTATCTCTGACCCTGTTCCTGCACTGGAACCAACTCTACTGCACCCTCTTGAAGTAGGGATTGGATGTCCTGTTGAAGGAGTAGAAGATCATCATCGGAGCAAAAACCGTGTTGGGGAGGAAAGGATGGGGGGGAAATCTTGGAAGGGTAGGGCGTACTCAGTCTCTACAATATCCAAACCGACTGATTTGATGTTATGGATCTCCATTGTGGTAGAAAATGGGACAACCATCCTCCCACTGGCAAAGCATGCTCCAAGATGGTGAAACTAGGATGTTGGCAGGGAAGGAAGAAGAGGAAGAGGAAGATGGCTGATGGGCGGGCTCCTCGTTGTCTACCTCTGTCCCGCCCTCTATAACTCCTACAGGGGGACTGGACGACTGCCGTTGCTGCTGGTATTGCTGCCTTCCACAAAAGAAGAAGTTCCGGAACCTAAGAAACTGCCTGTAATCTCTGGGCTGTGATTGAAGGCCCAAAAGATCTTGCCGTCCCCTTACTATCCTTGACTCTCTCCAAGGCGGAATCAGCTTTGGCGCCAAACAGTCTTGAACCATCAAATGGCAAATCCATCAGGGTAGCCTGCAAGTCTGGCAAGAAACCAGACCCTCTCAGGCATGTGTGCCTCCATGTAGCCATTGAAGTCCCCATCGCTCTTACCACCGAATCAGACGTATCCAGGCCCGACTGAATAACCTGCCGAGCAGCGGCCTTACTGTCTTTCAACAGTTCTGTTAAGTGTCCCTGAATACCCTCCGGTAGTTTCGGGACCACCATCTTGGCTGATTCCATCAGAGCATGAATGTACAGTCCCAGCAAACAGGTTGCCTTGGTGGACATACCAGAGGAAATCACCTTTTTCACAGACTGTTCCATTTTCTTTTATCCCCTGTCCGTTGGGGACGTCAGAAAAGAACCAGGAGTTAACGTAGAAGAACAGGAAGTTTGTAACACCAAAATCGCAGGTGAAGGGTGAGTGGATAAAAACAGAGAATCCCCTGGAGCAGGCTTGTATCTCGCAATGGGTGTAGATACTGCAGAGGATGACATAGGCTTCTGCCAAATCTCCAGAATAGGCTCAGTCAGTGCCTCATTAAAAGGCAATAAAGGTTCTGATGTAGAAGAAGTAGAATGCAGTACTTCTGTAAGTAAATTAGATTTGAGTTCAGTTGAAGGAAGAGACAGTTCCAACATATCAGCCACCTTCCTTATCACTGAATATTACAACATAACCTCAGATGGAGGAATGCCTTTTGGCACAACAGTTCCCATTCTGGGGAAGTGTCTAAACCACTTGCCACTTCCAAACCCTCAAATTCCGGATCAAGGGACACTATTTCCCCCTATTCTAGTTCAGGGTCTCTTTCCCCAAAAAAGTACTGCTCCTCTTCAATAAGCCTCTGCACCTCCCTTCGAGACCTATGTCTCGACTTCAACAATGGCGTCGGTGAAGCCAGTACTGGCACCAGTGACATCGGTAACAGCACCGGTGACTTCGGTACAGGTGTAGAAAAGGCTAATGGTACTGGAGTCGAGTGATGTGACGTCGGAATGGATCCAGTCAACATCGGAGAGGGTGCAACTGGCATTGGAGGCTCCTGTTAAACTTCTTCTGGTGAAGGAGTTGCTTTTCTCGGCACCAGAGGAGGCCAAGATACCTGCACCATTGACATAAATGGCAGGAATGGCGTCTGATGAAACTGTGGTGGAAAAACCTCCCAAAGAATAGGATAGTGGACCCATGGGGCCCGCAGGCATGCCAGATGGAGTCATCGCCCACCTGAAAATGCTGTAATTAGCATTTAGAAAATTTGAAGGGTCGGACCCTGGAGCTGGGAAAGTTGGATACTCCTGCTCCTGTCAAGGGGGTGGAGGTGGAGCAGCAGGAGGAACTGGATTTACCTCTGGATCATGACATCCAGTCGAAGTTGGAGGCTGCCTTGGACTCGACGGCGATGCCGGAAGGGCTACTGGAGAGGGGGCCGGAGTTACCTCACCTCTATCTTCATGCGACTTCGGACGTGGAGACACCGACCTCTGAGACTCATGGGTTCACTATCCTAATCAAGATTGATAGTTGTGTTACTGCTTGTGATAAAACATCAATGCGTTTAGACAGAATGGTGAGAGGATAAGAGAAAGGGAGATGGAAACAGAGTGGCACAGGGGAAGAAGATGTGAAATTTCTTTCCAGATTGGGGGTGATGTTGAGGAGTCTAGTTTCAGGAGTTGATTGGGGAGGGGCTTGATATTTGTGAAGATAGGTGGGTGTTGGGGGAGACCCAGCTTGAGATCCAGCAGCAGTGGTAGGTGGGGCGCATTTAGAATGTGTACTGTGATTAGAAGAAGATATTAAAGGCTTGGTGGGATCTAGTTGTTACAGGCTGCGTCAGTATTTGTGGAGAGAAGTGAATGATTAGCAGGTGAAAGCCAGTTGCATGTGTTATGCCTGGTAGAGAGGGGCTGCAGCATGGCAGGTGGTTACATCGGTAGTAGGAAGGGTTAGGTGTAGCATATGAAGGGATGGATAGTTGAGATCAGCTGCGAGTGGCCTATTAAGAAAGTGATACAGGGAGTGAAATAATTAATGCATGAAAGGCGGGTGAATGTGCTATGTCAAAGTGAATAGGGAATAGTGCAGGGGAGGGTAATATGGTGGGAGCAGGGAGCCTGGGTCTGAACTAAGGAAGCATTAGAAGAGAAGAAGGGCGCAGAAACAACTGCAAGTCAGCTGTTCAAGAGAGTTATCAAGAGAGCGAGAGACAGACCAGTTATGTGGGGGAAATGGGGGAAAACGTTAGGGTACAGACACTGAGCGGGTTGTGAATAAGCCATGACATTAACTGAATTAGTGAAAGGGTACTGAGGAGGGGTACAGAAAGGTGGTGACTACTAAGGGATTATCCTTGGTTCTTGTGTCTTCTTTATTTTACTTGAAAGACGTTTTCTCTTTGTTTGACATATTTAAACATTAACAGCCACAGCGTTTCGTTCAAAATATTAATTTTAAATCCTGTGTACATATATACAATACATTAACCCAACGCCATATGGCATAGAGAACCATATATTTATATATACATGGTTCTCTATGTCATATGGCGTTGAGTTAATGTGTTGTGTACATTTGGTATTGTAATTTATGGAATGTATGTATTTGAATATTTATGGTTGTTGTATATGTTTTACATATTGTGTTGCAGTCCTGGAGAAGTTCTCTTTTGAATGAAACGTGTTCGCTGGCCTTGTAAATGTTTTAACATGTCAAACAGAAAGAAAAAGTATTTCAGGTAAAATAAAGAAGATACAAGAACTTTTGATAATTCTACTGGATCTTTTTACCTTATTCTTGTGGGTGCACGGTTATGTTTATAATAATATGTTTTTCTGCAGAGTAACCGTATCATTAAGCGGCTGATATGTGTTGGGTGTGCACCAAATTTTTGACTAGGGACAGTGTGGGATGTGTGATTTGTATGACCTAGCCGCTGTGTCAGGTTGTTTGTGACTAATAAGGGAGTTGAGTCAGTAGAGCTACTAGGAAAAACGAGGAGGAGATGGTTCATAAGGAGAATATAGAGTTTGGGTTAAGAGACTGAAATTGACAATCAAAGAGGGTCATGTATGCATCATTCGATTGAAACATGATTTTCCTCTGTTAAACATGGAGATCCTCCCTAAATTACTGTATGCATTTGAAAAAACATATCCATATTACAGTTCTAAAGTAGCGATAATGCCCTTCACATCGGCCCTCAACTCATTTGGTGGGGGGGAGGACCTGAACGAGTGGCATTCAGTAAGTGTTGCAAGTCTACCTAGGACGGTGGCTTGGTGATGGTTGACCTACTATCTCCTATAGGACCTCCCACCTGCTTGTGCTTAATGACTGGATCTATGGTATGGAGGACAACTCAGGGCCAGATGTACGACTCTAAATTGCGGCCGCAAACGGGCAATGTACCCATTTGCGACCGCAATTTAGGGCATAGCCATGTACAAACCTCATTTTGCGAATCAGTAAATTTTACCGATTCGCAAAATGAGGTTTGCGACTCGATATTAGGAAGGGGCGTGCCAAGGGTGTCCCTTCCTAATAGCGAGTGCAATTGCCATGTATGAGTGTATTGCGACCGCAAAAAACTCGCAGTTTACCACCTACTTCAAGTAGGTGGTAAACCATTCGCAAACGGGAAGGGGTACCCCTTCCCCTTTGTGACTGGGTCAAAAAATATTTTTTAAGGGTAGGCAGTGGTCCGAGGGACCACTGCCTGCCCTTAATAAAATTAAACTGAAACGTTTCATTTTTCTTTTTTAACGATATGAGACTGAGTGGATGCTGGCTCTGATGGGCCCAAGGAAAGCGGCAGTGATATCACAATTCCACCTTATACAATTTAAGTACTTGCACTGCATATACCTAACCCCCAGTGCCTGTGGCGCATGCACAGATCCCCCAACCCCTGCTGCAGTTATGCAGTGGGAGACTTCCACAACGCAGCTGCGAGATCATTCAACCCTTCTGGCTCTCAATCAGGGCCACAATGGGGGCCGTTGTTGGGCACCAGATAGATCTAACCTATAAGATGGCCCATCTCAATATTGTAGATGACGAGGGGCTCTCGCATGCAGAGAAGAGACTGAATTTCGAATTGCTCAGAACAAAAAATTGTGCAGGAACAAATGGGCAAAATTCCCATCCTGACGGACCTGACTGTCAATTCAATAGTGCTTTGTGGATAGGGGCACCGATACCCATGAAGCAGCCTGACAGATATCAAGGACAGCCACTCCACCTGCCAACGCAATGACAGCAGCCTAAGCTCAAGTGGAAAGATCCTTCAGACCTTCGGGAAGCTGCTTCTTAGCCAATGCATAGCAGAACTTAACACAGAGGACTGTCCATCTAGAGATGCACCACTTCTGCACTGCCTTGCCTTTCTTTGCGCCAGAGAATCCAAAAAGGAGCTGATTGTCCACACAATGCTCTCTGGTACAATCAATGAAGAAACTGAGTGCTGCTTTGGGATCTAGCCAATGGAGTCTCTCCTCCTCTTTTGAGGGGAACTGAAGAGAATGTCATAAGGGTGATGGCTTGTCTGACATGTAATGGTGTCACTACCTTCAGTAGGAATGCAGCTTGTGTTCTCAATACAAGTTTGTCCGGAAAGAAGATGGTTGGACCTAGAGGTAACGCTCACTTGACAAGCTGTTGATATGGCGACCAGTTTGAGGCTCAAGAGGCGTCATGGACAACTGTGCATTGGCTCAGAAGGGGTACACATTAGGAAAGTGAGAACCAAACTTAAGTTCACTGTGGCATCACAAAGGGGATGTGGGAAACATATGTTGCAAACCTTTAAGAAATCAAATCACAACAGGTGATCTGAATAAGGATGGCTGGTCTCACAAATGTATAAAGGCCAAAAGGGGCGACAAATAACCTCTAGCAGTGCCAACTAAGTCCTTGCTAGGCCACAGATAAAATGAACAAAACACATCACCAGTTCGACCTGCAATGAGTCTGTCTGACTGGTGCCGCCCCAAGCCACAAACCTATCCAGCACCCAGCATATATCGAGCCTGGCTTCCAAGATCACATCAATGACTTCAGGAGGAAGATCAAAGGAAGTCAACTGCCACTGCTTAATCTCCGTGCATGGATGTGCAGATTGCGCAGACCCAGGTGCAAGACCCGACCCTGCTGCTGCCATAGAAGGTCCTCCCTAAGCAGCAGCCTGATCAGAAGACAGATGCTCATGCCAAGACATTTAGGGTACCACACTCTCCTGGTCCAATCTGAAGCCACTAAGAAAACCTGGGCCCGTTGTTCCTGATCTTCTTCAGTACTCGTGCAGGACAGGCAGATGCAGGAAGACATATAGGAGTCTTGTGCTCCACTTTAGGTGGAATGCGTCTCCAAAAGACAGCCTTCTTCGTAACGCCAATGCGCAAAAGCATTGACATTGCTTTCCCTGCTGTGGCAAACAGATCAAACCAGGGTTCTCCCCTTTGCTGGAAGATGCCCTGTGCCACCTCTGTGTGTAACTGTCATTCGTAATCTGCTAGATGTCTTTGGTGGGGTTCAGTCGCCTTGGTGTTTAAAGATCCTGACAGGTGGTGCGTGACTAGGGACATGCCCTGACGAGTAAGCCAGTTCCAGAGGTGCAGGGGCTCCTACCGTACCCTGCTTGTTGCAATACCACATGGCAGTAGTATTGCAAGTGGGAACCTGAACCCTCCCCCCTTTGATTGATGGCAGGAAGGCCTCCAATACCACGGTAATCAGCCAGTCATTGAGGTAGGGCTAGATTGGTATCCTTGACCTCCGACGATGGGCAGCGACCACCACCATCACCTTTGTGAACACCTAAGAGGCACTAGTGAGGCCAAAAGGGAGTACCGAAAACTGAAAATGCTTGTAGACCAGCTTAGACACCAGGTAGCATCTGTGTGCCTGCAAGACAGAGATATGAAAATAGGCGGGCTGCAGGTCCAATGCCGCCATCCAGTCTCCTGGTCCCAGGTCACACAATACTTGGGCCAGTGTTAGCATCTTGAATTTGTCTTTTTGCAGGAAGGCCCTGAGAGGGCAAAGATCCAAAGTAGGACAAAGGGAATAACACCCAGTTCCCACTTCTGAGGCCGGTACTCTCTCTATAGCTCCTTTGGCCAAAAGAGATTGCACCTCCTTGCGCAGAATTGACAGAAGCTGCTTTGATGTAGGTGGGAGGTGTGGCATATTGAAAAGGAATTATGAATAGTAAACTCCTAGGCAATTAAATGAAGATAATGGCACAAAGAAGGCCTATAAAAATATGTCAACAATAAAACCTCACAGTTAATGCAACACAGTGTACCAACTCAAAACTGTTTAGAAAAAATATTTTTCCTTTATTTAAAATATTTTTATACATAAATAAATCTTCTTTTCAATTAATCATAAATTCTTTGACATACATATATATATAACAAACACCAAATATTAAAAGCTACTATCACTAGTCAAATTTTTAAATCACACATCAATGTAATCTTTAGCTGTAGTGTAATGCGACCTAATATGCAATTATATAACAACAATCCACATTTCATAAAATAAAAATTACATAAAATCAAATTACAATAGTGGCACAAAATTATCTTCGACGCGCGTTTCGGCGCACTTGCGCCTTCTTCAGGAAAGCCACACGATTTCCTGGAAACAATTGAGAGGTACACTGAGTTCATACTTATTGAATTAGCTCTTCTGAGATTAACAAACTATATAATTTAAAAAACTCCAATGTAGTGAAATATGATAAAGTCAAGAGAGACTAGAATAAACAAAATTACTGAAGATCGCGTGATTAATTTAAAAAGAAAACATATAATAGTAAATTGATAGAAGAAAAACTCTCATTGAATAATTAATTTACTAATAAAGAACCAAGATACCCAAGTGATTTCTTAATAATAATAAGGGACTAAAGAAAGATAATGTAAATCTGCTTACTTAAAACTGATAGATCGCTGCTTCAAGATATTGCATCGATTTGTACTGAGGTAGTCACTGATTTCTAAAATGGAAATCTAAAATAAATTACCTGAACCACTCTAGATTTTAAAATCTCATGTATTGAGATAAGATACGGCATGTATTTAAGAAGAAAATACCTTCAATTTCGTTTTTAAACGCCGATCATCACTGGCGTATATAATTTATCCAAATGAACACTGTAGCGATAATAAAGTCCAATGTCATCTAAGAAGATATATAAGCTCAATAAATAGATCACATATATGATTCTTAATACTAAAACACTACCCTAAGCAAATCTGAAATTAGCAGAAATAGGAAAAAATCTAATATTACATACCTGACTGAAATATCAATTATAGTGACCGGGATGATAAATTCAATATTTCTATCTCTGGATGAAGAGAATAAAGTAACGATTCATGTATGTTTTGAATCTTTCATAAAATCTGAAAATCACCATAAAGTTAAAGTTAAGTAACAATAAAATATGCCATCTAATTATCGACTCATATTCATCCATAAAACTAAAAAAAAATTAAAACGAAATATACAATTTTTGGTATGTATGCTATTTACAATAGCCCTATTGGTTTCAGTCTAATGTCCGATATTTTGCTTTGTATCTTAATCCTATATTATATTATTTTTAAACTGAAATATACAAATATTGGTATATGTGCTATTTACAATTGCCCTCTTGGTTTCATTCTGATATCCGATATATTGCTTTGTATCTTAATCCTCCATTCTATATATTTAGCTATCGTTAACCTATCAGTCTATTTTGTCCATATAAATAATGGAAAGAGAAGATAACGACTCCACAACAATGCGGGTGTCGGACTGAGCTACCACTATCAAGTCTATCACCAGACCACGTATCTAGATAAGAGAGCTTTTAACTTTACCAAACTAGTGTTCTATCGCATAAGTAATATACTCTCCAAATCTGTGGCGAGCGATGCATTTACTAACCTGATAAAAACAGAGGAAAAAACCGCAATGGCGCCTTCGCGTCCTCGTCTTGCTCACCCTCACTTCCTTGATCAAGTCCCTATGCGTAATGGTCGGAGTTTTAAATGTTAGTATTCATACGTAAATCTATCACGTGTCTTCACGTAAAAAAACTGAATAGAGCCACTCGTAATGGGACGTACATGGCGCGATCAACGTCCAAATGCGTCTTCAACGTAAAGAATAACTAACGTCAGAGAGAGAACGTGGACTCTTTTTGCATCTGAAAAAAACTTTATTGTTCCTCTAAGTTGTGCTGTGATATTACAACAAGTTGCAACACAATAGCACGCATTTCCCTGATTGGATCCCTATGTGTAATTAATGAAATTTTAAATATTTGTATTTCTACGTGAATCTATCACGTGTTTACACATAATAAAAGACTGAAAGGAACCACTCGTAGTGATACATACGTGGCGCATTATACGCCTAAATACATCTCCAGCATAAATAATGGCCAACGTTCAAGAAAAGATATGGACTCTTTTTATTACAGGAAAAAACTTTATTATTCCTCTGGAATTGTACTGAAATGTAAAAATATACCCCTTATTACTGTAGTTGTCCCTGAAAGATACTAAAGACCCAGTATACATACAAGGACAACAAGGGTATGAACTATTCGGACAATGCCAAAGCGATTTTTCAAATAGCATTTTCCCAGGGTAACTCATTATTGAGCCCACATTGAAAAGTATCTAAAACAAAAATCCAATAGACCTCTCTTTTCTTGCGGATTTTATATCCGCCGTTGTTATCTGCAATATTAATTTTTTCCAAGACTCGCCATTGGCGAGTCTTGGAAAAAATTAATAATGAGTTACCCTGGGAAAATGCTATTTGAAAAATCGCTTTGGCATTGTCCGAATAGTTCATACCCTTGTATGTATCACTACGAGTGGTTCCTTTCAGTCTTTTATTATGTGTAAACACGTGATAGATTCACGTAGAAATACAAATATTTAAAATTTCATTAATTACACATAGGGATCCAATCAGGGAAATGCGTGCTATTGTGTTGCAACTTGTTGTAATATCACAGCACAACTTAGAGGAACAATAAAGTTTTTTCAGATGCAAAAAGAGTCCACGTTCTCTCTCTGACGTTAGTTATTCTTTACGTTGAAGACGCATTTGGACGTTGATCGCGCCATGTACGTCCCATTACGAGTGGCTCTATTCAGTTTTTTTACGTGAAGACACGTGATAGATTTACGTATGAATACTAACATTTAAAACTCCGACCATTACGCATAGGGACTTGATCAAGGAAGTGAGGGTGAGCAAGACGAGGACGCGAAGGCGCCATTGCGTTTTTTTCCTCTGTTTTTATCAGGTTAGTAAATGCATCGCTCGCCACAGATTTGGAGAGCATATTACTTATGCGATAGAACACTAGTTTGGTAAAGTTAAAAGCTCTCTTATCTAGATACGTGGTCTGGTGATAGACTTGATAGTGGTAGCTCAGTCCGACACCCGCATTGTTGTGGAGTCGTTATCTTCTCTTTCCATTATTTATATGGACAAAATAGACTGATAGGTTAACGATAGCTAAATATATAGAATGGAGGATTAAGATACAAAGCAATATATCGGATATCAGAATGAAACCAAGAGGGCAATTGTAAATAGCACATATACCAATATTTGTATATTTCAGTTTAAAAATAATATAATATAGGATTAAGATACAAAGCAAAATATCGGACATTAGACTGAAACCAATAGGGCTATTGTAAATAGCATACATACCAAAAATTGTATATTTCGTTTTAATTTTTTTTTAGTTTTATGGATGAATATGAGTCGATAATTAGATGGCATATTTTATTGTTACTTAACTTTAACTTTATGGTGATTTTCAGATTTTATGAAAGATTCAAAACATACATGAATCGTTACTTTATTCTCTTCATCCAGAGATAGAAATATTGAATTTATCATCCCGGTCACTATAATTGATATTTCAGTCAGGTATGTAATATTAGATTTTTTCCTATTTCTGCTAATTTCAGATTTGCTTAGGGTAGTGTTTTAGTATTAAGAATCATATATGTGATCTATTTATTGAGCTTATATATCTTCTTAGATGACATTGGACTTTATTATCGCTACAGTGTTCATTTGGATAAATTATATACGCCAGTGATGATCGGCGTTTAAAAACGAAATTGAAGGTATTTTCTTCTTAAATACATGCCGTATCTTATCTCAATACATGAGATTTTAAAATCTAGAGTGGTTCAGGTAATTTATTTTAGATTTCCATTTTAGAAATCAGTGACTACCTCAGTACAAATCGATGCAATATCTTGAAGCAGCGATCTATCAGTTTTAAGTAAGCAGATTTACATTATCTTTCTTTAGTCCCTTATTATTATTAAGAAATCACTTGGGTATCTTGGTTCTTTATTAGTAAATTAATTATTCAATGAGAGTTTTTCTTCTATCAATTTACTATTATATGTTTTCTTTTTAAATTAATCACGCGATCTTCAGTAATTTTGTTTATTCTAGTCTCTCTTGACTTTATCATATTTCACTACATTGGAGTTTTTAAATTATATAGTTTGTTAATCTCAGAAGAGCTAATTCAATAAGTATGAACTCAGTGTACCTCTCAATTGTTTCCAGGAAATCGTGTGGCTTTCCTGAAGAAGACGCAAGTGCGCCTGAACACGCGTCGAAGATAATTTTGTGCCACTATTGTAATTTGATTTTATGTAATTTTTATTTTATGAAATGTGGATTGTTGTTATATAATTGCATATTAGGTCGCATTACACTACAGCTAAAGATTACATTGATGTGTGATTTAAAAATTTGACTAGTGATAGTAGCTTTTAATATTTGGTGTTTGTTATATATATATGTATGTCAAAGAATTTATGATTAATTGAAAAGAAGATTTATTTATGTATAAAAATATTTTAAATAAAGGAAAAATATTTTTTCTAAACAGTTTTGAGTTGGTACACTGTGTTGCATTAACTGTGAGGTTTTATTGTTGACATATTTTTATAGGCCTTCTTTGTGCCATTATCTTCATTTAATTGCCTAGGAGTTTACTATTCATAATTGCTATTACCCTGTCCTAGGAATTGTTATATTTACCTTACAGGGGGTCCTTGTTATTTTCAAAATATTGAAAAGGAATAACAGGGCACAGCCCTCTTGGATAATTTGATGGACCTACCTGTCGGACATGATGCTATGCCACCCCTTGTGAAAGTGATGGCCGTTGCTTCCTACAGGTTTTTTGTGTCCACAAAGAGTGCAGTAAAGAGGGTTCAAGGGTGTTGCCAGAGAACCAGGGCACTGAGACACACATTGCTCCTAATGACCTGGATGTTGTCTTTTGGGGCCACTGCCAAGCACAGAGCGGTTGGGAAGCCTGCTGTATGGGTTGCCGGACCTGGTACTGCCGATACGCCAAGCCCCTCCCAAGTCCCGAAAAATGATGAAACTGCCGGGGAGATTGTCGAACTGTTGCAGAAAGGCCTAAGGACTGTGCTGTGGCTTGGCTCTCTTTAAAACGCTCCAGGCAGGCCCGAGACTATGAAAGGCGTGAGGGTTCCCTCTATTGGTGGACACCTGCACCTCCAAACTCTCAGAGGCTGAATGCTGGGTCAAACAAATCAGTCACCTGGTGCTGGTTTCTGGCGACATGTTGAGTGACCGGAGGAAGGGAGGGGGGCAGGAAGTTGTTTAGCCGAAGTGTCTAATAAGGGGTCACTTAGGGCCTAGTTGAAGGGCAGAAGAGGCTCGGTTGGTGCCTGGCTGGCCAGGCTGAAGGACCTCAGAGAGGACACTAGCTTTCACCTCCGTAGTGGAGTGGTGGAGGTCAAGGAACTTCAGCAGCCCTCCTGACGACTGTGGCAATGATGTACTTTACTCAGTTGCTTGTTCGGGGGGAAAGCAACTGTTGCCAACGGACCCAGAAAGTTGAGGTGAATTGGGAGCAAGGTTGGAATTCTCTCCTCGACGAAACAGAAATAAGCCAGTCCCTTCAAGGTTCAAATCCTGTAGTCTTAGGAAGGGGCATGTTCCCTTGCACACTGCTAGAGTTGAGAGAACATATTTGAGAAAAATTATTTTTATGGTGTGAAGAAAAAGAGCAGAGCTCCGGATCAGCATCTGAATGTGCAGAAAGAAAGGAACTGACATAAGTGCATATGGGTGGCACTTATATACGGCTCCATCTGTCCCTTCTGGGTTGGAACGAGCACAGAGCCGCAAGGCGCCAAATACCAGCAAGTAGGAGCACTGCTTTTTATGTCTCCAAATCCAGTCTGGCACATTGGGATATTCAAAAAGTTTGGAATCTGGAGTTAGAAGTATCCATCAGAAGGCTGGCACCAAACGGGGGGTGGGCTGGGTGCAAATCACGCCAAGCAATGGTACCTGCACCTGCACTTGCAGGTGGCACCCCTCTGATTGACACTTGAAGGTGGCAGCTTTGAATTACCTAATTGCCATGGGTGAAGAGGTAAATATAAGGAGTGGGGTGCATATCGCCAGTAGCAGTTTTCCCTAGCCCACTTCATGCAGAAAGAATTCTGTCCTATCATGACCTAAAGAAGAGCAGCCGGAAAAGCTCAGCAAGCAAGCACCCAAAAGGATGGGGAAGAACTCCAGCATGCAACCTGGGTGAAGAAGGCGAAGCCAAAACGTAAGCAGACCACTGACGGTAGCAGAGGCCCATGTGACAGGTGCAATACAGTTCGCCCACCGGAAGCTGACCACTGGTGGCAGCTGAAGATGATGCTGCAATGACAGCACAGGTCAAGTGATGCGGTGAGCATCAGCCACCTGACCCACTCCCCAGCAGCCAAAGGTTCCGGGCTAGACTGAAAAGCAGAGCAGAGAGACAAATGTGGGCCTGTCAGCAGAAGGGTGCCTGATGCAGAGACCAGAGGTGGTGGTGAAGTGAGCAGTAGGGAGCAAGGCGAACCAGGGACCCCCACAACACTACTAGCTGAGGTACGGCAAAGGAATACTCCCTCAAGTAGGAGTGGGGGCAATCCAGGAAGGAGCGCCAAGCCTGGTAAACCAACAGCAAGGATTGCTGGGAGGCCTACAACACTGTGAAGGGAAGTGACATCGAGGACAAAAAGATCTAAGCAGAGGCCAGGATCAGAGACCTGGATCAGAGGAGGCAGCCACAACAACAAATCTAGGGCCGCTGCTTGAGCCAGTTGCAACGAGCAGAAATTATTCGGAGTGAGGAACCCTCTGCAGCATCAGAAGACCAGTGCAGCTAACAAGGCACACCACTGCAGGAGCACCAGAGGAAGAGCATGGCTGCATCGGAGGGTCGGCCACCACAAGAGGTCAGCGGGAACGTACACAGTGAAGAAGAACTGCAGAACGGTCCAGCGGCGAACCAGCAATGAGCAAGGTCACGAGGAAGCAAACAAAGTCAGTCAGTGCTGGGATGTGTTTTTAAATTGCTTGCTTGAGTGGAAATTAAAGGGAAGCATCAGCCTAAGAAGGCACAACAATGAACGGTGCCATAGAAGCCCACTGTCAAAACTGTATATGGGGGCCACAGGGCAGCAGATCCTACTGGGTCTCAACCGTGGGGGTTGAAGTACTGTGCCTCTGACATCCTAGCGTCTGTCCTACTATAGTTCTGCAAACTGAACCAAGTATAACCTACTCAGCACTTGACTGTCAGTGGTAGCCATAGCAAGTATCCACAGGCATATCAGGGAGGTAGTGCCTGTGTGCTCCTCATACACAGATCAGTATAATAAAGGATTGTCCAACCCAGAACTTGACTTTCAAAAAGAAATGTATGTTTATTGCACAGTAAGTCTAGATACTACATGCAGTTATATTCAAGAATTAAGATAAAGTCTGGGTAGTAGAGTACATTGGAAGCTCCCCCTAAAACGCCTGGTCCCCCTTTGTGATTCAGGTGGACCCTGCACCTTGAACACAATGTAGCAAGAATTAGCTTAGGTGCAGTTTTACCCCCAGAAATCTTAATAGTGCACAGTGTCTCAGTCTTTGTACAGTCCCTCAACCAAAAACAGATGTGAGGCTTCTTATCAGGCTTAATTCTGGGAGATGCACTCATTACTGCTGGCTTCACCTCTCCCCCCACTTCTTGGGCTTTGCATAAGTCAGTCATCCCGGATGGCTCTTCATCTTAGTCGCATCTGCCTTTACCCAGTTGGTCGAAGGCTTTTCAGAAGGGCGCTAGATTGCTGCAGTCCAAACATTGCACATTGTAGCCTTGTGCAGGTGTGGAAGGTCGCAACCACAGTTCGTCGGAGTTCTTAGCAACAGGTGAGGTGATAGGTGAGCCTCACCAGGTGGGTGGAATATCCATGGCTCAGGTCATGCTACAGTCGGGTATTTCTTGGCACAATGGCACCAGCCTCAACTTGGCACCATGGATGAGATCAAACTGCACTCAATTACATGCCACAGCAACTCAGGTCAAGCCGTAGTTGATTAATTGGCACAGTAGCTCAGGTCATGCTGCACTCAAATACCTGGTGCAAAGGCTCTGGTCATACCACCAACAACAACTTCAGACATAGCAGCTAGGACCTGCCATGTCTTCAGGATTCCGATCAGGAATCACAGGAGAGTCTACAGCCAGCCAACACAGGTTTGCCCAGATCACTCTCTGTAAATCTCTACTCCTGCATTCCCACTACACTGGGGTTGTGCTGCATTTCCCTTAGCTCTCTCATCTGGACATTCACTCTTCCTGCAGGTTTGGCAGGCTCAGTCCCTCTCTCAGCAGGCAGTCTGGCTTCAGCACTATCAGGAAAAGTGATCAGGAAGAGGTATAATTCAGGTGATGTCCCCACACCTTCCGGGGTGTGAAACAGACAGCAGCTCTGGTTTTGCAGCAGTCATTTAAGTACTTTGCAGAGCACTCCCGTTCATGGTCAAAGAGAACATGGAGTAGGACAAGAAGTGGATCAGCCGGACCCACTTTCATAAAGTCAAATCAGACAGGAGATGTGGGTCCACTATCGGCACTTCCAGAACTAGTTTAGGGTGGTGCTCCTTTTAAGTATCCTATCGAATTTCTAAAAGAGCCTCGTCACCTCTCTCCCCACTCCAGCCTCTAAGTCTCCACCCTCTAGCTACAGGAATATCAGCAATACACTTCCACGGTTTCCACTTCCACCTCCATCTTATGCAACAGGCCAGGGACATCGAAAATGGATCCCATAGGCTTCCATTACTCTGGTTCACTCCTACACACCATGCATTTACCACAGAGGTAAGTGCATAGAAGAACAAGTTACTTATCTTCGGTAACACTTTTTCTGGTGTATCAGTATATGCCTGTGGATTCCTCACCTTTTGGATTACCCCATGCGCAGCATTCCACTGAATCTTTTCTCCATAGCTCTCCCACCTCGACGAGGACGTCACAATGGAACGGCTCCGCATGCGACTCTGCGTGACGTCATCGGAGCCATAAGACGACAGGCAGGCAACGGGGAGGGGGGTGGGTCAGTGAGGAATCCACAGGCAGATACTGTATCCACCAGAAAAAGCATTACCGAAGGTAAGTAACTTGTTCTTCTGATGGATACATCTGCCTGTGGATGCTCACCTTTTGAAGAGAATCCCCAAGCAGTCCCGCTCTCGGAAGAGGGTGCCCGCCTACTTATACCAAAAAATCTTGCAGCATAGAACATGCAAAATGGCCGTCCCTCCTCACCTCCGAGTCAAAGCAATAATGCTTTGCAAAAGTGTGGAGGGAGGCCCAAGTTGCCACCTTACAGATGTCTACAACAGGGACATATCTAGCTAAAGCCGAAGAAGAAGACTTGGCTCTGGTGGAATGAGCTAGAATACCTTCAGGAGGCTCCTTCTTAGCTAAGGCGTAGCAGATCTAGATGCAGAGGATGAGCCACCTGGACAGCGTTCTTTTGTGGACAGCCTTGCCCTTCATCTTGCCCACATATCCAATGAAGAGTTGGTTGTCCAACCTGAAGTCTTTAGTCCTGTCCAGGTAGCAGCTGACTGCCCTCTTAGGGTCCAGGCGGTGAAGTCTCTCCTCCTCCTTAGAAGGGTGAGGGGGAGGATAGAAAGTGGGTAAAGTGATAGATTGCCCTAGGTGGAAGGGAGTGACCACCTTAGGCAGGAAAGCAGCTCTGGTCCTAAGAACCATCTCATCCGCATGAAATGAGGTAAATGGGGGCTTAGAGCTAAGGACCTGCAGCTCACTAACCCTCCTGGCCGAAGTAATTGCAATCAGAAATATTGTCTTAAAAGTTAGGAATCTCAAGGGACAACTATGTAGGGGTTTAAAGGGAGACCCCATCAAGAAAGTAAGAAGTAAATTCAAATCCCACTGAGGCATGATAAAGGGAGTGGGGGGAAATCTATTAGTGAGACCCTTAATGAATCTCATGACTATGGGAGATTTAAATGAAGAGGGTTGGTCTGGTAAGCAGAGAAAAGCAGACAAGTAGCCTTTGACCGTTGCTACTGCACAACCCTGCTGTGCCAGGGAAAGAGAGAAACTGAGAATATCAGACAAATGGGCACGTAAGGGATCAATCGATCTCTCTCCACACCATTTTACAAACCTGGCCCACCTAGTGGACTAGACAGATTTGGTGGAGTGTCTTCTGGCCGATAAAATAACATCCACCAGATCCGGCGGGAGACAGAAAGAGCTCAGGTTGCCCCGTTCAATCTCCAGGCATTAAGGTGCAGGCTCTGGAGGTGGGGGTGTAGAACCTGTCCCTGCGACTGCGAGAGGAGGTCTGCCCTGAGAGGGAGACGGAGCGGAAGGTGCGATGAAAGGTAAATGAGGTCTGTGTGCCACACCCTTCTTGGCCAGTTCAGGGCGATCAATGATTTGGGCCTGGTCTTGGCGAATCTTTCTCAGAGCTCGAGGAATCAAGGGTATGGGAGGAAATGGGTAAAAAAGTTGTGAGCCCCGATGTAACTGAAACATGTCCCCTAACGCTCCCTGCATCGGATACTGGAGACTGCAGAACAATGGGCAGTGCACGTTCTCGTGAGTGGCAAAAAGGTCCAACCGAGGAAACCTCCACATCCTGAAAATGTGATGGACCACCTCCGGATGGAGATGCCACTCTTGATCGGCCGAGTACTGCCAACTGAGACTGTCCGCACGCACATTCAGCACTCCGGCCAGATGATTCGCAATCACACAAATCTGATGGTCCTGAGCCCAGGACCAGAGTCGCAGAGCCTCTCTGCAGAGACGATACGACCCTACTCCTCCCTGTTTGTTTATGTACCACATCGCGGTAGTTTTGTCTGTCAGGACCTGAACCGACTGACCGCAAAGTGAGGGAAGAAAGGCCTTGAGAGCCAAACAAATCACTTGCAATTCTAGAAGATTGATGCGAAACAATCTTTCCTCTGGAGACCAAAGACCTTTGACCTCCAGATCCCCCAGATGAGCTCCCCACACTAGAGTGGAGGCATCCGTTATCACTGTGGCCACCGGAGAAGGAGGTTGAAATTGCTTCCCTCGAGACAGGTTGTCCGAAACACTTCACCATAACAGCTCCGCTGCAGTGTCTCTGGAGATTCTGTCCACCTCCATGAGATCTCTGTTGTGTTGAAACTTCCTGCGGAGGCACCACTGGAGTGCCCTCATGTGCCAGCGCGCATGATTGACCAACAGTATACAAGAAGCGAACAGACCGAGCAGGTGTAAGACCTTCAGGACCGAGACAGCCGCTCCATTCTGAAAAATTGGAGTCATAGCCTGGATGTCTAGAATCCTCTGTGGAAGCGGGAAGGCACGACTCACAGTAGTGTCCAGTACTGCCCCTATGAACAGGTTGCACTGAGAGGGCTCCAGGTTAGATTTGGGTACATTTATCGAAAAACCCAAGTCGAACAACAGACATGTTGTTATTTGCAGGTGACGCAGCACCATCTCTGGCGACTTTGCTTTGAGCGGCCAGTCGTCCAGATAGGGAAAAGCAGGAATCCCCGATCTCCTGAGATGAGCTGCTACTACCGCCATCACCTTTGTGAAGACCCGTGGATTGGATGTAAGACCGAATGTACCACCATAAAACAGAGATACTTCCAATGCAGCTTCAGGATGAGAATGTGAAAATACCCATCCTGCAAAATCGATCCACACCATCCAGTCTTCCTGCTGCAGAGACATATTAACCTGAGTCAGGGTCAACTGTTTGAGGTAAAAATTCAAGATCCTGAGGTCTAGGATCTGCCTCAATCGTCCGTCCTTTTTGGGGATCAGGAAGTATCGGGAGTAGAATCCCTGACCCCTTTCCTGCTCCGGAACAACCTCTATCGCACCTTTCTGTAGCAAAGACAGAACCTCCTGTTGCAGAAGCAACAGGTGGTCCTCTAAGCACCAGCCTTGGCGAGGGGGGAAAGGAGGGGGAAACTCCCAGAAGGGAAGGGCATACCCATTTTCTAAGAGATCCAAAACCCAGAGATCTGGTGTAACAGATCTCCAATTTCATAGAAAATGGGACGTCCGACCTCCGACAGAACCAACATGCCCTAGGATGGAGGATCTAGAGCTGCTTCCCTGCGGTACCAGTTGGTGGAACTGGGGAGGAGGAGGAGGAGCAGGCGACCTCTACCTTTTCCGACCTATACAGAGAGTTCGCCAGTTGCTTCTGCTGCTGCTGCTTGGCCCGAAAGGAAGGAGTCTTGCCAAACCTGCGAACTCTGCGGTACCCAAAACCTCTGGGCTGGGACTATAGACCCAACGATCTCACTGTGACTCTACTATCTTTAAAGCGCTGTAGCGCCGAGTCTGCTTTGGTGCCAAAGAGATGAGAGCCATCAAAAGGCAAGTCCAATAGGGTGGTCTGTACATCTGATGAAAACCCAGACCCCCTCAGCCAGGCGTGTCTCCTGGTAGTCACTGAGGAACCCATAACTCTAGCAACAGAGTCCGCTGTATCAAGCCCTGACTGTATGACTTGACAGGTTGCAGCTTGTGTGTGCGATAAAACCTCCGCAGAATGGCCCTGAACGTCCTCCAGAAGCTTGGGGATCAACTCCTTTGTAGAATCCATTAGAGCATGGATATATCGACCCAGCGGGCACATCGCATTTGTGGACTTCAGAGCCATACTGGCTGAAAACACCTTTTTAGCAGATTGCTCCATCCTCTTAGATTCTCTATCTCAAGGCGTGGATGGGAAAGAGCTTGTAGACTGCTTAGTAGAGAATGAAGCATGGACTACTAAGCTCTCACGAGATGGGTGTGTGGAGAGGAAAGCTGGCTCTCCAGGCGCTACAGTTTAAAATTGTAGTTTTAACCTGCCTGTGATTGCATATTTTATCACCTGTTTTGTGTTTTAAACTTGTGGTTTTCCTGCCCATGATTGCTTCCATTTAACGTGTTGAATTGTGGGATTTGCAGTCCAAAACCTGTAGTTTTTCCCCTCTCATTCCTGGTGACTATTCAGTTTTCCCTCCAAATTTCTTCTCTGCTCTGTGCTAAGACCGGTATGTTAAACAGTGCACCCCCAGCCACCATTTTGTGTTAACAAGCCAGTGAAACCAGCCCCCCCTGCCTCCCCCCCAGCAACAGGGATATTCTACATCAGAGGGTGCTTCTGTGAGCTGCTTAAACTGTGTTTAATAGGGACTGTGCACTTCGTTTTTTGGCCAGGAGAGGGAGTAAAGTTGTATTCAAACAGTAGTGTTAGATTTCAAGTTTGTGAGGCCTTTACCTGCAGTAGTCCAAAGTGTGGATTGAGCCTGTCTGTCTCCTAGGAGATTCTGAACCGGAGAAGCAGCTTCCAACCTCCCTGGCCAGCAAACCTTGTCTGAGGTTGCTGGGACCTTATATAGTCTGCTAGTGGTTGGTACATGTATACAGTGATTGGTGGTTGTATCTGATGTTTCTACTGGATTGGGTTAGTGTCCTCATTCGTTGGGTATTTGAGGGTTTTGATTGGTTTCTGGGTCTGTGATTCAATCAATGTAGGGTTGGGGCTAGGGTTATGATTTCTATTGGAAGTAGGGACTAGGGCTTCCAGTGTTATTTGTTGTTGGGACTAGGGTGGAACTAGGGCTAGGGTTTAGCCTTTAATTGGAAGTAGCGATTAGGGCTTCTGGTGTGACTGGTTGCTGGAATAGGTGTGGGACTAAGAGTAGGGTTAGGCTTTCTATTGGAAGTAGGGACTAGGGCTTCCTGTGCCATTGGTTGCTTGGACTTGGGTTGGGACTACTGGTAGGGCTAGGGCCTCTATTGGACGTAGAGATCAGGGTTTTTTTTAACTGATTGGGTGCTTGGAATAGGGCTAAGATTGGCTGTAAGGTCCTGATCTCCTATTGGTTCTAGCTTTTAGGGCTACTGTTGTGATTGGATAGTATTAGGGCTAGGGTTCCCAATGGTTGACGGGGTCACCTGATTACTAGGGCTATAAAAGGCCAGGGTTAGGGCGTCTCAGCTAAGGGCGGAGAGGACAAGGGCAGTTGCCTGTTTGAGCCTGTTAAGGGCAGAGAGGACAAGGGCAGTTGCCTGTTTGAGCCTGTTAAGGGCGGAGAGGACAAGGGCAGTTGCCTGTTTGAGCCTGTTCGAGACTGACCAGGGCCAGAAATGCTGTCCATCCTCCCATTAATTAATGTGTCTGTTATTTTTCTCCTGAAAAAGCATATCCAATGCACTACCCTATTTCTCATCCTGTACCTCTATCAATATCTTTAATCTGCATATACTTACCTCCTTTATGCATCTAGATACTTTCAATGTACTTATGGATCTATATATTTATCACTTTCTTCTAATTTAGCATTTCCAATGCACTACCCTATTTCTAAGCCTATACTTCCCTCAAAATATCTCCTAGGCCAACTTTCTGACTCATCTCAAACTTCTTTCTACTACTCTTTCCAATTCACTACCCTATCTCACCCTATACATCTATCACTATATCCTCTACACCCACTCTCTCATTTATCTCAAACGCCATACCACTACTATGTTCCCCAAAATAACCCTTTCTTGACTCTCTCCTACTCTACTCCTCCTTGCATCTTCTGACACCTCCTTTACTGTACCGATCCCCAAAACAAACCTTTCTAAACTCTTCCCTTTGACTCTTCCCCTCCAAAAACCCTTTTTACTCATCCAAAAGCCTCCTCCTACTGCTATGACCTAAAAAAAGAAATCCTTCACTCTTCTATCCCTCCACTATCCTTTTCAATCAAAATAACAGACTAGCATGTTCACTTCTCTAATTCCATATTCCACTATACTAATTCACCACTAATCCTTTATGGGTTCCAGAGTAGCGTGCTACTCGCCAACAAAGCGCTTCAACACCCATCAGGGGTAACAGGCGCTATATGAATGCAAACCTTTCTTTCCCTTCTATCCCTCCACTATCCTTCTCACTCCAAATAACTGACTAATATCCAACACTCAAATTACTTTCATATTTCACCATACTAATTCACCACTAATCCTTTATGGGTTTCCGGAGTAGCGTGCTACTCGCCAAAAAAAAGCAATTCAACACCGCATCAGGGGTTAGAAGCGCTATATAAATACAAACCTTCTTTCCTCTTCTATCCTTCCGAATCCAAATAACTGACTAACATATCCACCACTTAAAATTTACTTGCATGTTTCACTATACTAATTCAACACTAATCCTCTATGGGTCCCGGAGTAGCGTGCTACTCGCCGAAAAAGCGCTTCGACGCCTCGTCAGGGGTAGTAAGCGCTATACAAATGCAATTACAATACAATACAATACCTTATATCTCCTTGCAACTGATCTGGAAACTTTATCTCTGCAGCAGGTAATGGTAAGTCCGGCTGATCAGCTGCCTTTCTTATAATAGAATGGTTTGAGGAAACCTCCTGCGATGGAAGGCCTTTCGGTTGAGAGAGCTCCCACCCAGAGATGTTTCCAACCCACTAGCCTCCTGCAGTCCCTCAAATTCCTGCATATTGTCAATAATCTCCCCCTCTTCAGCCTCTTCCTGCTGCTCCTGATATTCTTCCTCCTCCAGCAGACTCTGTGCCTCCCTTCTGGATCTCATCCTGGGTACTGGCGTCGGCAGCGCCAGGCGTGGCGCTGGTGACTTCTGGACCGGCGTTGATGGAGGCTCTACAGGATTAGCTGAAGGCACCGGGCGAAGGAGGAGTCGGTGCCGGACCGGAGCCAGACGGTGCCGGAGAGGACTCCAACTGCACTTTACACCCTCCAGGCATTGCACCCGCGTTGAGAACCTCGGCGTCGGAAGAGGACAACTCCCCGGGGTCATCGGCATAAAAAGCATGAATGGAGTCTGTGCAAAATGAGGTGGCAAACCTCCAAGGTTGTAAGAAAGCGGTCCTATGGGGCCGACGGGCGCACCAGCAAGATTAACCGCTCTGGCAAACATGCCCCACATCAAATTCAAGAAATGAGAAGGATCCGTACCTGGCGCCAGAAGGAGTGGGTATGGATCCGGGACCGGCGGTTCAGAGACAGCTCGTGGAGGCTGTTTGACTGGCTCCGGTTCCGGCGACACTGGAGCCGGGGATGGAGAGTCCGGAATCGAAGGCGTTGCTTCTCTGGGCGCCAGAGAAACCCTCGGAGCCGCAGAGTGTGCTGGAGTCACCTGAGGCGAAGGGGAAGGTGAGACTTCATCCTTGCAGTGACGTCGGAGTACCAGGGACCCCGACTTTGGCAATTTATGCTCAGATGAACGACGTCTGGATCCATGACGCCGCTTCTTCTTGTGCTTCCTCGACAACTTCGAGGTATGCGGAGTCGGCGCCTTGGACTTGAATCTCGTCCTTCTCCGGCCCCTTTTCTGTTTCTTTGCCCTGGCCATAAACAGCTTTGCCTCCTTCTCTTTCAGGGCTTTCGGATTCATGTGTCTGCATGACAAACACCCCTCGGCGTTGTGGTCTGACGAGAGGCACCAAAGACAATCCTCATGGAGGTCAGTGATAGACATATGACCCCCACATTCCCTGCAAGGGTTAAAACCGGACTTCTTCTGGGAAGCCATGTCACTGCTACAATTTCAGGAAGAACCTTCAACAATGAAACTCCAGAAATGGAGAGCCCTGGAAAAAGAACATTACCCGTCGACGGCGCGGAAAAAAGGGAACTGATGTCAGCACGCTGACGAGGCCTTCTTATGGCTCCGATGATGTCACGCGGAGTCGCGTGCGGAGCCGTTCTATTGTGACGTCCTCGTCAACGTGTGAGAGCTATGGGGAAAAGTTCCTGTGGAATGCTGTGCATGGGGTGATTCAAAAGTTGAGGAATCCACAGGCAGATGTATCCATCAGAATCAGAACGTTACACGAGTGGGCCAGCAGGACTCCACTCCAGTGACTAGATACAAAGTTATGGCCACAATTAGGTATTCACAAAATAAGGTACAGTGCAACCACCGCTCTACGTACTAAACCCAAGACAGAGACAGCAGTCAACTGATGAGTGAATGCACACTTGGTGTGCCCCTCTATGTCTTTGGACATGTGCAGGGCCTCACTCATGTCAAGGTACAGGACTGTCTCTGCACTCACAGTAGATTAGTGTAAGGCTTAAAAATTAACAAGCATTGGTAATACATTGGTTTCGCCTATGTGATAAATAAAAAGCTGTTTTTATCAATCATTGTTCGGGACGAAGGAAAGAGCTTCCCGACAAGTAACACAGGAGTGGAGAGGATGTGGCGTAGCGGCCAGAGCTGCTGACACGAGAGCTGGGGATCCCGGTTTGAGTCTCTGCAGTGCAACATCCTGTGATTCTGGGCAAATCACTTTCTCCGGGTGATAAGTTGCTATATAAATCTGCTGCAAGACGAAAAAGAGGCAAAACTTTATGAAAAAATAGTTCCACCAAAGCGGACGTTAACAGTATTCTGGCTACATGAAAACGAGGAACAAGCATTGGTAAATGCAGGAAAATATGCTACAGCCAATAGAAATTGAGGGAAAAGTAAGTGGCATGCACAGGAACCAATGAAAAGCCACGTAAGAGGGGGGCGGGATGTAAGTCCCTTTTAAGTTTATATTAAAAACAATAGATTTCACAGGCGAAACTTAAAAACCAGGATACCAGTCTGATACTCAAGGCAGGAGAGCATAACTCTATGACATATAAGGGACATTCCCGCTCCAACAGCCAACAAGAACCTAAAATAGATTGTGTTGATTTTAGAGAGTGATTTTAAGGGCAGGGGTGTACAAGACCCTGCAAGGCAGGTTGGGGAAACAGCAAATAAAAGTAAGGAGCGACACTATTATTGTTCAAAGTTATCAGTGGATCCGAGACTGCCCCTTGTAGCAACATGCAGAGGAGTGGGAGCGAAAGGAGCTCCATTACAGTCACCCTGGATGATATTGAGCATTGGCCAAGGAGACAAGCAACAGTTTTGGAAATAAATAATTCTCCCTGTCAAAGAGCTCCGGATGGGCAGAACACTCTGCTGAGAAGGACGTAAAAGAGTGTAAGGAGGCAGCGTCAAAGGAGCACTACTCAGCATAGGAGGAGGCAGCCCTGAGCATATAGCCAAGGAAGAACGTGAGGCAAACAAAGTAAAAGAACACAGGGATAGTTGGAAAGGACAGAAATGGAAGGAGGGTTCAGACATCTGTGATCAATAAAGCAAGCACCGGATCTTTGGCAGCACTACCAAATGGTGGGCAAATAAGTGCCATAGTAATGTAATGTAGTCAATCGTTGGGGGTTCATGGTTCGATAGCATAAAAGAGGTGGCAGGTAAGCAAGGCGAGGGGAACAACCACACCAGAGGCATAACAGAGGCTCCCATAACCCCCAAGGTACAGGGGGGCCCCCACGTTTCAGGGGGTCCATATTCAGCCAAAGGCCTGTGAACATCTCTGGTATATGGGAGTCTCATGGGCCCCTCATCACATTCTGCAGGGGGGGCACCATCATTTTGCATTACACCAATGAACCACACTGAACCAAGCTCAACAATTTGTGGGTACTCAGTACACAGTAAACACAGCACCACTTTACACAATGTGGACAGTTTGGGATGCAGGGGACTATAGCCTAAATAGCCCTAACACAAGTAGGGGACCCAGTCAGTAGTAGCAATTTAATACAGCAACCACAAGTCACAGTGCTTGTATGGGCGCAACCTCCTACATCACACTTCGCTGTAGCAGCAGGAAACTCCAAGACTGCTTTGCTAAGGAATCTGGGGGCACCTCCCAAGCCAAAATGAACACAATCCCCATGGCACCAACCAACATAGCATGCATCAGAGCTTCACCATGTCAGTCCTCAATGTTGACTAAGTCAACAGGCTTCACAAGCTTGATACCTCTCTAGGTGAAAGAAAGAATAAGGAGGAAAGAATTCATTCATATTTTTAGTTGGTGGAAATACAGCTCAAACGGTTTAATTTGTTGAATCATTATAATAAGAAAGTGGAGAGAAAAGAAAGGAAGAGGTTATGATACCTTTTCTAGATTGCTTGAGAATCACAGGCCTCGTTTTTCTAGACCGCTAGTACTAAAGAGACAGAAATCCAGTTGGACTGAACCACCCCACAGGCCACTGAGCAATTTTTTTGTGAGATGTGCTTCAAGTAATGATCAATTCCATGAGACAGGGATAGTTTGGTGATACACCCCAACCCCCCTTTAAATAAGGAATAACATACACAAGGCACTAACAAACGAGGAAAGCATTTTAAAGATTTATTTTAAAATAAGAAACCTAGTCTAGTGTACACAATATGAACCGTAACTACAAAACAAGCATTTGCAATGCAATCGGTCTCGCCTTCGGGACATTATAAGTGTTTAGCCAGAGCTATTGGCTCTGCTAATGTGTTTAAGTTATGTTATAAAAAAAATACACATTTTAAAAGCTTCTACCGGTCGCCTTGGCAACAGTCCTGTTTGTGTAAGAGCTCTCCTGTTATTTGGCAGATCCTGCTCCTTCTATAATAAAAGTTTAGGCTGCATTTCGGTTACACATAACAACGGATTGCTGCTCAGTCCTCTAATGGCCCGGAAGTGCGGGTGCGTGGCGTGGAGGAATATTCAAAGTTTCATTTCTGATAAGTATTGGTGCTAATACATTTCTCTCGAAGTGGTGATGTATTTGATGTACTTGGGTGAAATGCTTCAGCGCGTTAAATAGTATTTTGAAGAGATGTCATATTTGTACATGTGGGTTGCATGATTTACATGCCGAATATTTTCAGAGCTCGGCTCGTGCACGGGCTCTTAGTCAAGCCAGGCCCTCTGCTCCCTCTGTAAATGTATTGGCTGGTCCATCTTTAATCACAATGCCACAGAAAGGCTAGTTTTATCTAGTGTTTTTTTTAGTTCACTCTATTGTTTACATACATTACACTATGAAAAGAGAAATAGCACGTCGAAATCGGACAATATAAAGTGAATCATGACAATGTTAGTGTCAGCAATTGAAAATATATATGCAGATAAGCAGAAACCACGACAATGTTATTTCGTTTTTTTTCCTATTGATGCATTCCACTGTGGACAGTACACTATGGAAAGATCAAGAAATCCAACAATATAAAGTGGTTAACCATTACATTGTATCAACAATTTAGAATTGATCACTACGTTAATACATCATATAGCAGGCTACTATGTAGTGTCAATGGCAACCAGGTACTACAAAAAGTAAACAGTATCACAGCTTCATACGTTGTAATATCCTGTTTCTCCTTTTCTGTCCGGCCTCCTTCTGCTCCGCTACATACGTACAGTACATAAGGATGCCACGTGGCGTATTATCAGATGTGACTGCTCTAGTCACTTCTGACTTTTTCACCAACAGCAATTTTCACGGTGTGACTTGCAAATCCTTAACTGCAACAGGAAAGGCAAAATTACAAATCCCATCATGTAAGTGCTTTCGGCAAAAAGGCCAGCAGTAGCTAATAGCATTAAACATGACATGGGTCATTTGGCATCTTGTAATTCAGGCAATGAATAAATACAGTTTGTCTCCTTGAGGTTACACCTTCATAAAACAGGTCCGTTACTCATTTTTACTACATACTTCAAATAGATTCCAATTACGAATATTTTCGCACCTGTGCTCTCAGTTCCTCCATGTAAAAGATCAGTTCAGCTACATGTTTGTCTAAAAGTCCCCAGCCATCTTTTTAGGGATGTTGTCTGCATGGCGAAGGAGCCATATGAATTCATCACTGGCAAAGGATAAGGCCATGAACACGAACAGTGCTTTGGGGCCTAGCAGACCAGGTTGATCTGAGAGAACAGTTGCCAACTCTTTCAGGGCGGATCTCAGAAACCTGCGCCTTTCTCGGTGTGTAACCCCTGCATGGGACAAAGCTGCTTCCTTGCACTCCCTGATGTCGCTGACACACTTGTCGAAGTTCACGCTGATGTCGAAGTAGACCTGGCAGGCGTCGATGGTGCTCAGCAGCTCGCAGGCATGTTCCTTGAAGTGCAGCACGTCCACGAAGGTGAAGTAGTAGAGGTCCAGGTTCTTGATCAGGATGGGCGAGTCCTGCTGCAGCTGGGCCAGCTGCTGTTGGGTCAGCTACTGCTGGTGCGGGTCTCCACAGCGGGGAACCTGCGCACGATCGTCTTAACGTTGACCTCCAGGAGTTTGTCGCTGGGGCCCGGCGCCCTGCTTCTTGATGTTGTATAGGCAGCTGAGCATACCCAGGCCGCGCTCGTTCAAGCTAGTGAGCTTCTCAGCCAGCTACGGCTGGTTGGGCTGCATGGTTGGAGCGAGAGGGAGCCTGGTTCAGCTGGGAGAAGGCAGCAGGGGTTACTTGGTCCACCTGTGGGTGTGTGGAAGTGCACGCCGGGTCTTGCTGCAGGGTTATGTCTGATCTTGAAGGCAGAGCCGCCCCCCCCTGCAGCGGCGATTGTCTCCAAGGCAGCTGCTCCCGCAGCACCACCGGACGAGAGTAAGCCTGGCAGACTGCAGTAGGCAGCGGCCGCCTCCGTTCGGCCTCGCCTCGCTCCGTAGCCGCCCCGCCTGCCCGCTTCTTCTCTCCTGCTCCGCACCTACTCCGCCCTGTCAGAAACTAGGAAAGGCTGCAAGCATCAATAACACAGACTATAGAGTCCGAGGAATGTCTGTGGCGCAGACCATAGAGTGAGAAAGAAGTTACTATGCTGCTCAGAACAGTGTCTGAGGAATGTCTGCAGCGCAGATCATAGAGTGAGACTAGAGGTTACTGACCCTAGACCATAGAGCTTGAGAAAGGAAAGTCGAGTTCCAATGAAAAACCAGAGTGCTAACCTCCTAACCATAGAGCGCGAAGAATGTTACAGTGCAGCTCAGACCATAGAGCCAGAGGAAATAAAGTAGAGGTCTAATGCGTGCGGGCGACAAGGCACGAACGGGGGGGGGGGGTGGGAGGGTCGAGAAGGCATCGGACTGCGGGGGGGGCACGGGAAGAAAGTAGTCTGTGCAGTACAGGAGCCAGTAGCCATGGAAGGACACTAATGATGACATTGTCATAAGGAGGGACTAGCAAGCCTACAACCAATCAGAAGGCAGCATTTACGACACAAGCCAATGAAAAAGATGGGCGGAGCTTCCGCGAAGCTTCCACGCTATACTGAATACTGCACACCTCGCAAAGCGAGCAGCGCATGCGCTGCAACGCTAGGCTCGACCTAAAGACAAATAATTTGAATCAGCAATGTTTACCAAAAGCGTGAATAGGACAAAATACTCCAACATAATTTGTGTTATATGTTTATAACAATGTTTCCCTCAATCTTCTACTTTAAGCACTAGGCTAATTATGTCACAGCAGAAAATAAAACCTATTTCAGAGATGGTTCATACCAGCATACCTGTTTGAACAATGTCTTGTGTTCTAAATAACAGCAAAGCTTGTTATTCTTGATGTGCGAGGCCAGCTGCACTGATAAGCTCCACCAGCGAAAAGTCAAAGGCTAAGTGCCTCTCTAGTGGCTTTCAATTAGATTCTGTGACATGATTTTTCATGGCCTGGCCCATTGTTGCCTCGTGTGAATGTCTAACTCAGAGAACCTCAGTGACTCAAATATTAGTAAACCATCCCCCTCGCGGATGCATTGATACTCAATCAGGAAGAAATTTTGTCTCTGAGGGATACTTCAAGAACAATACAAGGTTCTACAAAATCAGCAAAGACACTCCATTTAGGGGAGCCCGTTGAGTGAGAAGCCTTTAATTTACCCACTATTTTGCTCCACAGTTCTGACCCCTCCCCCCCCCGTGAGGGAAGATCAAGAACAACAACTTCGACTGGTGAATACAGAGACTAAGGTACACCTCAATATCCCAATAGGCCCAGTCCATCAAGAAAGTTTTCCCAATACGATAGTGAAAAGGAACTGAAATCTCTTGAAAAGACAAATGACATGTGAGAAGACAGACTCTCTAGGTGTAGTCTTGATTTCCACTTCGTCACTTTTAATTCAATCCTAAGAGAATTCTCTCCTGAATGAGACTTTAAATCTTGGAGCTACAGACAAAATAGTAGCAGAACAATCCCCCCAGTTGGCCAAGGTTCTATAACAGATACTAGGAGAGCTAAAAGAGAATAAAAGTTTGCAAGATAGGGCCCATAGGGAGCTACATGAGCACCTCAATAAAATAAATGAAAACTTGAAACAATTTAAACTTAGACTGACCCAGGCAGAGAAAAGGATCTCGGATCTCGAGAATTTTAAACTTAAATCTGATACTTCTTCAACGAAATATAAACTGAGATATTTGAGATACAGATGAAGCTAGAAAAGATGGAGAATAGATCCTGTTGCTCTAATCTACGCTTTGTAGGGAACTCGGAAGGGCGGGAGAGTGGCCAAGATCATAATAAATTCATTTCAGATTTGGTCAGAAAGTATGTGACCCCGGATCATCAAGATAGGGTGGAGGATCTCTCTGTTACGGATGTTCCCTCTTTTCTGGGCTCAAATGCCAGACATCCGCACACTTTCTTGGTTTATTTCTGAGACATTGGCATAAAGAAAAAAATATTAACTGACGCCATTCAAACGAAGGGACTTCAGACGTCAGACAAATTTGCGTTCAAAATTTTCTCAGATATGTCTGCGGCAACAGTGCGACATCGGCAAGAATTCAAGGCAATGATTGATCCTTTCAAAAAACAGGGCATGCAAACTGGTCTGTCTGGTTCAGCAATCCAACTCAAAGTTCTTTTTGAGGGGTAATTTTGTGTCTTTGTCTCAGTAGAGCAAGTTAACGATCTTTTACAGTCGATCATGTGGAGGGGAAGAGACAAAAGGAACTCCTAAAAGACATATTCAAAACATTGAGACACTGGGACATTGCGATTAGTTGTAAGAGACATCTGCAATGCGATAGTTTACTTTATGTCTATTTTTCCCGCCTTTTTACCTCTACTATGAGTTTCAGTTTCTTTCCCCATCTCTCTTCTTTTTGGGAAATTGAGTTGATGATAAGTCATGGCTGCCTGAAAGAAGCAGTTATGGATGCTAATCCAAGGCACACAGCTAAGGGGGGGAGATGAAGGGATGGAGCAGATCCTGCAAGAGAGTCCGGGGTGGGTAAGGCCCTCAGAGATCCATGCTTCATGAGAGGGGGTGGGGAAAGTGAGGGGATGGACAGGGAGACATTAGGGGGATTAGGGAATCGAAAAAATGATGTAGTAGAGATTTTTTCTATAATTTGTAGCTCAGATGCTAAGCTGTTTTTCATTTAGTAATGGCTGCTAAAATGTTAAAAGCGATATCATGTAATGTTAATGGCCTGAATAACAGAATTACGTATCAGGCGATGCTATCCTCGTTTAAGACATTACACGAGTATCCTTTTTTTCGAAGAGACACATCTTAAAGCCTCAATCCTCTCTTAAAGACACCAGGTTATATCCAACAGCTTTCTTTGCATCTTCGGACGCTGCAATTAGAGGGGTAGCAATTTTTATTACTAAAGACCTTTGTAGCAAAATATTAGATGTTAGTAGAAACCCAGAAGCTAGATGGATTTGGTTTAAAGTTAAGGCCCACAATCTCATAATAAACTTCATAGGTTATTAGGGAACCATAGAAGATTCGTCTTTTTCTTTAGAAACTATTTATAACTTTTTAAAAGGGGTGGTAGGATGGGAGTAATTATGGGTACTTTCAACTTTCTTCCCAATACTTCTATTAATTCCTCTTGGGCTAATAAACAACAGATTACCCCAAAACAGATAAGACACTGAGATTATTAATGTAAGATCAGGCCTTGGTACATCCCTGGAGTATTGATCATGTAAAAAGAGACAATATACTTGCTTATCAAAAGTTTTCAACTCAGCTTCACGTATACATTTTTTTCTTAGTTTCAGATTCTTTTTGCAGAGGCCAATCAGATATAACCAATGATTTTTCAGACCTTTTGATAATCACGTTAGAGCTCTACCTGCCAGTTCATCAGAAAGCAAGGTCTAGATGGACATTCGATAAATCTTTATCAGCAAATAAAAGCTGGGCTGAAAGTATGCAATTAGCTCTGGAGAATTTTTGGGAAAGCAATACAGATAGGGCCTCTGATTTTTTTGTCTGGGGGGCGCTGAAAGTGTTCTTTAGAGGAGAGGTTAAAGCTTTCATAGCAAAGCAAAAACAGCTAAATAAGGCAAAATTACAACAACTGCAGACAGCCCCAAATCAGGCAACGGTGGCCTCTATGCTTAAACTAACTTTGCTAAAGAAAATGGAGGTATCTCAAGAAAGACAGAATCTAAAAGAACATTTTACCTCAGCAGCGATAGTTAATCATAACACATTTCTACAAGAGGAGAGCGAACATATGGGCAGATATCTAGCCTGGTCAACTAAGAGCAAAAACAACAATAATTCTATAAAATCGATTACTGATCCAGTCTTAGGCAGAGTAGTTACCCAATCTCAATTGATAGCTGAGGTTTTTAGGAACCATTTTACAAAGTTCTATTTGGATATATGCTGTCCTACCACCGAGAAATAATTGGATGGTTAGATGGTATCAGAATTCCAACTATAGCTGAAGGGTTACGGGAGGTCATTATCGCTCCGATTACTATAGCAGAGGTTATAAAGGCAATCAAATCCTCTGCCAACGCTGTCTGTGGCAAAGATGGGATACCTGCAGAGGTATATATATTTGTCCGCAGCAACTAAATAGGTTTTTAGTCAGGCTGTTCAATCAAATCCTCTTATGCTGCGAAATTCTTTCTACATTCACAGAATCTATGGTAGTCAGCTTCCTCGAGAAGAATAAATCAGAGAATGATATGAACTGCTATCGCCCGATCAGTCTGCTTAATAGCAATTACAAACTTTTTATTAAAATCATAGCAAACAGACTAGCTCCAATAGCCAAAACAATAATCCATAATGATCAAAATGGCTTTCTACCTGGCAGAAATATGGCTATTAACACAAATGACTTAATCCAGGCTATTGATTATTATTCTATACAAATAGTGAAGTGATTGTTATGATGCTGGAAGCAGAGAAAGCTTTTCATTTAGTGCAGTGTGAAGTTTTAATTGCAATTCTTCCTAAATTTGCTTTTCCATTTAGTTTTGTGCAGCTACTCAGGAATTTATGCAATAATGCAACAGCACATCTAATTGTTAATACCCAGCCGGCAGGCCAAATATTGATTAGTAGGGGAACTTGTCAAGGATGCCCCATGTCACCTTTTTATTTTCTTTATTTCTAGAACCACTAGTCTGCGCGATACGTCAAGATCATAACACCGCCCTCCTGTCTCTGGAGCAGTGAAACTGAAATTGTTCGCCAACGACACTGGAACTATATTTAGCAGCAGAGGAGGCTAATATCTTTCAAACTTTTCATAGGAGTAGTTTACAGATGTAAGTGGTTACAAGATTAATTATTCTAAATCAGAAACTCTATTTTTTTAATTGCGCCCCTGAAATTTTGCCTGTAGCAAAGCAGCCTCATTATGCTCCTTCAAACCCCATCATATATCTAGCGAAATATGTTACCTCTAAAATTGATGACGTGTTTCCACTTAACTATAGCTCCACATTAATTAAGATGCGACATTGCTTGATCAATGGCAGAGTCTCCCAATGACAATTATAGGCCGAGTTACCTTGATCAAAATTAATATTCTTCCGTTATTTTTTAATTTCTTTTTTCTAATATCGTGATTAAAATTCCATAATAATTTTTTGATACAATAGATTTGGCGCTGCAACACTTTATTTGGCAAGGGAGGAAACTTCGGCTTAAACCACAGGCCATTCAGTTAAATTTGGAAGAAGGAGGGCTGGCACTTCCTAGAATGAAATCATATTTCCAAGCGGGCTTTGTGGACTGGTTGGCAAGATCGGCTAAGAACATTCTGCGTGATAGTAATTTTTACTTAAATAGTATGTTAAGCACAGCAGAAACTGAACCTTTTGCCACTTTAAAAGTCCCGAGGTTACGTAAAAAGTCCGGATACAAGACACCTCAGTTGATTATGGATAGATTTTATAGGATCTGGCAAGAATATGGAGTACATCGATTCTATCCACAGTTAAAACTAATTGATTGTATCCCATTAGGGCTGCCGTTAATTACCAACATTTCTAGTCATTGGGCAAATCTGGGGTTTCATAGAATACATGATTTTGGCCAAAAATATGATTTTATTTCTTGGCATCAGTTATGCAGCACTCACCCCAACATCAGTTCCTCATTACTATTTAGCTACACCCAGATCAAGCACTTTTGTGCCGAATATAAAAAAGGAGTTAAAGAAGTAGACAATAGTATTATTAGCAAAGCCAATTTCATCTCTAAGATAGCTGGCATAGGCAACTGGTATAGAATACTATACCCTAAAGACTGTGAAGGGGTGATAACAGAATTTCTTAACAGAATCACAATTTCAACTGGTTGTATCATTGATATCTCTCAACGGAGGTTTTCATAACCAGTTGAGTTCTAAAGCCATATGAGCTGCCAATTATAAGAGAACGGCTCTTTTTAGCAGATGGATGCTTTATTATACTCCAGCTTTAGTTTATGAGATACATTCGTTCGCATCATCAGCCTGTTTTAGGTGCAAATATGAGGATGGGAACTGGCTCTATATGATACTTACTTGTCATTATTTGGTTACATTTTGGGCTGACATAAAACAGGAGTTAAAGCAGAAGACTATAGTATTACCAAAGCCTATTTCATCTCTAAGATAACTGGCATAGGCAACTGGTATAGAATACTGTATCCTAAAGTCGGTGAAGGGGTGATAACAGAATTTCTTAAAAGAATCACAATCTCAACTGGTTGTATCATCGATATCTCCCAATGGAGATTTAATAACCAGTTGAGTTCTAAAGCCATATGAGCTGCCAATTATAAGAGAATGACTCTTGTTAGCAGATGGATGCTTTATTATACTCCGGCTTTAGTTCATGAGATACATTCGTCAGCATCATCAGCCTGTTTTAGGTGCAAATATGAGGATGGGAACTGGCTCTATATGAGATTTACTTGTCCTCGTTTGGTTACATTTTGGGATGACATTTTCGTAGAAGTACGAAATTGAAGGTAAAAATAATCCCCGATCCCAAAGGTACTCTTTACGGCATAGTGACTCACCAGCTCGCATTGTCGATAGGCCAGCGTAAATTCTTTTATACCTCTACTCTCGTGGTCAGGTCACTTATTCTGATGAATGGGAAATCCAATAAAAAATCCCACATTAGAAAACTGGACCATGAAAATGCAGAGTTAGATCACACAAAAACCTCTATGCACAAAGGGTTGGGCCAATAAAAAGATTTTCTAGAATTTAGAAAAGTTGGGATAATTAAGACCCTTCAGCGAGCCGTTTGGCTATTGGAAGTAAGTTCAAGGGGTAGTGGTTTCATGATCTCTTTTTTTTCTTTTTTTCTTTCTACTATTGAGGGATATGTAGTAAGAAGAGAGTATGACAAATGTATCGTTTTTTCTTTTTTCCATCTTATTGTTTTTCTTTGGATGAATTTCTAGATAGGAAACATTTTCTTATGTGTGTATTAAGTAGTTGTTATACATGAAATTATATGGTCTTTCTATTACAGTTAAAAAACAAAAAAAGAGCAAGGCAGCATGGCAACGATTCGGGGTAAGGAGTTTTTGCAAGAACTTAGAATAGATGTCATTAGTGAAATTGACCACATAAGTAGCAATGGCTATTATTGGAATTATATAAAATAGATGGAAGTGAGTTTCTGTACAAAAGCATTGTATCAGTGAAATTATATTGGTATGACAATATGCACAGAGCAAACATTGTTAGGTCCTAAAAGCATATACCTTTAAGATTGTTAGTAAATGAAGGTTATTGAGGCACTATAGTCTACTTAATGAGGCACAGTACCATACACTGAAGAAAATAATTTGTCATGTGACACAAAGAATGATGGTAGAAGTAACTCCTTTCCTAATGGTAGGAGTGAAAACCATACCCACAGCGAGTCTGAGAAAAGGATTAAACCAATAAGTCCTACATAATGGACCTGTCAAAATGTCCTTCCCTGTGGAACTCAGAGTCAAGAGAGTAATATTTAGGAAAGCGTGGACTGAAACCCATATCACTGCACAATGAATATCCAACTCAGGGACCCCAATGGACATTGCTGAAGAAACAGACTTCGCTCTGGTGGAATGTGCTCTAATGCATTCTGGTGGTTCCTTCTTTAGCAAAGAATTACATGACTTGGTCAAAGAACTATTCAGTAAGAAACCATCCTCTTCTGAATTGCCCATTTTAAGATTAGTTAAGCCAACAAATAGCTGATTCTTAGCCTAATCAGTATAAAAGCTCATGGTAAGCAACAGGTAAAAGTGATATTGTCTATTCTCCTCCTCTTTGGTAGGATGTGGGGATGCTAAGAATACCAGAAGAGGAAGCTGATGTGCAAAGCATCAACTTTTCTGGAATTTAGTATGTGGATGGAGAATGGATGGAAAGACCTTAAAGTTCTTTAACCCATTTCATGAAAGTGATGACGAAGAAAGTTTTCATTGTGAGGAATCTAAGCCAGCGCCTGTGAGTATGATCAAAGCATGCCGCCATCAAAAAAAGCCAGGACTAAATTCAAGTCACAGTGAGGCATAATGAATGGCAAAGGCAGAAACACGAGTCAAATAGAAGCTGCATCAATTTTGATCGTCCAAAAGCAGGTTGCCACTGTGCGATTGACCTGACTGTTCAGTGACAACTCGTCATTCAAGATGATTCCCAGATTTTTCACTGTTTCGTCTGGCCTTGGTAAAGTGCCTAACATATCAGGCCACCAAGTGCTATTCCAAGCTGAGGACTGACAATCAAAGCGCAAGACCTCCGTCTAATCTCCGTTTAGTCTCAGGTAGTTTTTGCCCATTCATGCAGCTACAGCTGTCATACAATTAATAAAATTGGCTGCAAAATCCTCAGGATCTTTGGAGAAGGACACTATTATCTGAGTGTCGTCGGAATATGACACAGCCTTCAATCCAAAGGAACGAATGAGCTTGGCTAGTGGGAAAACCTACCCATTAAATAATGTAGGGCTCAAAGAGCAGCCCTGAGGAACCCCACAAGGCAGAGAGAAAGGTTCAGAGTGACCCTCTGTAATCTACTTAACAAAAAGAAGGGCAGCAGGTTCAGGACTCCATCTTTGATAACTAGTTTCAGCAATCACTCCGTCAGCAGGGAAGGAGAGATAGTGTTGAAAGCCGCGGAGAGATCCAATTGGATCAGTGCCGCGGCTTGCCCTTCATCGACTAGACGTCTGATGCTGTCCGTTACAGCTATCAAGCCAGTTTCAATTCCATGGTTACTACGGAAGTCAAACAGAGAAACATCCAACAGATGCTGTTCCTCCGCGTACCTCATCAGCGTTTGATTAATGTTGTAAACAGGTCCACCTAAGGCATGCCCTTCTAGGCAAAGATCAAGTAAACCTTCTTCAGGCAAAAATGCCACTTCTGATCAAAAAGATATTGCTTGCTCAGTTTGTTTGCTCGAACATTGAGAGCTTACCAGATTGCCACAAACAACACAAGCATTTGTAATGCAATAGGTCTCGCATTTGCGAGAGTTTAAGCTATTGGCATTGTAAATGACAATGCCTTTTATTTATGTTTTAAAAACCAACACCTAAATAAAAGGCATTGTCATTTACAATGCCAACAGCTCAAACTCTCGCAAATGCGAAGCCTATTGCATTGGCAAAAGACGTCCTTCAATAGGAAAACGAGTTTAATGTAGAATGTTTTATTTCGCTTCCCTGACTCCCTGGCACATGTGCTGGAGTCCATGACAAGAGAGTGCTCCATAGAGCAGTTATTGCGGAGTGACAAGTGTGTGTTAAGTATGTGGAATGCTCAGTAATAAGGGCTGGTTCATGTGCTATGTAGCAGAAGGTGCATTGACGTCCAGGATTTCATTTGATTGCATGGGACACCGCAAGAATAACCTACATGAAAATGAGACCTTGTTTTTTTGTTTTAATTACTGTAGTTTCTTTCTTGGTCATAAAACAGCACGGACGACCTGATTGCCTATGACCCAGTGGAAGCAAAATAACTGCTTGACGTTGCCCTGTGATTTAAACGGCCCTTCTCGTCATTTGATCACATGAAGGTTTAAGGGTATACAACGCAAGGGAAGTGGGGGGGGGGGTTGCAGCAACAACAGACAATGTGGACCGAGACAAGGGAGGAGGGGGGGAGCAGCGTGGGCAGACTGCTTAAATGCTCTCTTGGAGAGTGATTGGTCAAAAGAAGACAAAACAGAGACAAAGCAGAGACTTAAAACCAGTTCCAATTTTACAGTGAAAGTATTATAAGTGGCCAAAACGCACAATGCGGTCTTTGTTCCACGCAGACACTGTAACAGCGGTTAGTAGTGCGATCTATATAAACAAGCATCTGCAATGCAATAGGTCTCGCATTTACGCGTGTTTGAGCTACTGGCATTGTAAATGAGAATGCCTTTTATTTAAGTTTTGTTTTTAAAACATAAATAAAAGGCATTGTCATTGACAATGCCAATTGCTTAAACTATCGCTAATGTGAGACCTATCGCATTCCAAATGGTTGTTTTTCTTACTACTAAATTGCTTAGTTTTGTTGTTCATTCACTCCTTTATGTGCCGTCGAAGCATTTCAACCTTACTAACTGCTGATTAAGTGGCAGCTCTTTCTCATTACTAGGGGCTGCTTTGTGGCCATATCTGCCAGGCTAACAAGGATGTCAAAGGGATAATCTGGAGAAATTGGCACTTGGTAAATACAGTAGAATGTCCCTGGAAAAAACCTCTATTCACCTTTAAGAAACACAAGAACTTGAGAGAAGAATTAATAAGGGGCATTTAACAAAGAAGCTAGTATGACTTCAGAATCTGCAGCAATCGACATGCCACCAGTGATATAGCAATAGCTGTGTACGCGCACAAACAATAACAGGAGAAGAATTTGGCTATTAAGGCCAGAAAAGTATTAGAGGAAACTGCATCAAATGCAACCGTTGTAATCTACTGTACATATGAAAAACGACCAGTAAAAAAAAAAGAAAATGATTGACCATTAATCTAAGATGAGATGCAGTATTCAAAATGTCCCTCTGGTGAAACATGTCTAGGAAAAAACAAATGGGTCGTCAACCAAAATGGATAATTCTTCAAACCAATAAACAGAATCTCAGAGGAGGAAGCATAGATGGCGTTTTACTACAAAAATAAGCATTGATCATAAAGAGGTTCAAAACATCACAAAGACAGGCCTAATCAAAGCCTCAGAACTTCAAAATATATGAATCCTCAGAAAACAAATTTGACCAGAACACACTCTGTGGCATTCCTAACTTGTTGAATTAGGTAGTAGAATATTCTGGCTCGGTGTTCCACGGCTGTGGTCACATCAGGAACATTCCATGAGTGACAGTTTAAGTGGTCCTAAGGCAGGCTCACAGCGGTGGCTCGTTGTTGTGACCTATGATAATAAATACATATTCTTACAACTCACATGTGGTCCTGGGTGATTCTTCACAGCATAATTTGGGCAATAATCTGAGTGAGAGCCACCGCAAAGTACACACGCAGATCGAACCCTGCTTGCGACATCAGGTGACACCCGTCAGTGTCAGTGTGGTAGCAGAGGACGTATTGCACGACACACTCCTATAAGGGAATGGTCTTCAAACTGTGGGGAAGCACCAGCTTGGGTCTAAATCGACATGAGCGGGGTAGGGTGGCAGGTTCTGGCTAAGAGGAGCATTTAGTACATCCATGAATGTAGAGACAGTATACAGAAACCAGTGGTTCGGGCACACCACAGAGAAGCGGGGGGCGAGGGAGCCTGTCGTCTGTGCCGCGCGCTGAAGCGCGTCCTAGACACGGACGGGAATGGGCGGAGCAAAGGCGGGACATGCGCCCGCCTTTGCCCAATTGCGTGCTGTTTTTTTTTTTTAAAAAGCACGCTACAGCCAATGCCAGCCTGCGAAAGCAAAACCACACGCACGAGCGTGTGGTTAGCTTTCTGAAGCCCATACAAGAGGTCTCGCGCTGCGCGAGCAGTGCTGCGCACTGCAACGCTAGGCGCGAGACCTAAAAAAACAGCTATATAAATGAACTAGATAAGTACCTCGAAACAAGATGCGCTGTACAGCTGTGTTAGAAAATACACAATTAAATAAACACATGGTTTCGAAATTCTCCTGATTCTCTATATTTATTACTTTCGAATCAAAGCAATTCAGTTCATTTTCCTGGCGCTTAAAATAGCAAAGGACAGCTAAGCTCTAAGCAGGGCACGAGTCGGGGGTACACACGGGTGGACGGCGTCCCCCCACTTTTTTCACAGGGTGGACGCCGTCCACCCTGCCAAGAAGTTGGGCCCCACTGAAAAAGATGCTGAATTCGTCCCGGTGTAATTTTCAAACACCGGGACACTTTCAGCAGCGCCTGCACGTTGTTATCTGCTTTTGATCTACAACAACATGCAGGCCGGGAGGGGCTCTCTTATTTCTGACTCCTGCTGGGCCCATAACAAAGGCCAAATCTCAGGGGTCATCAGGCCTCCTTTTGTTGGAGTCTCCTGGCTGGCAGCAGTCACGAGCCTCACACCTGATGCAAATGCAGCAGAGGGGAAACAAAGGCTCACACCTTGTTAGCACTTCACACATACTTAAGAGAGGCAGCTTTTCACTTTGTTCAGGCTGTGTTTAGGAGATATGCATTCACTGTAAGAACATCAGATGTGTTGATCTTTCCCAGTATTTGCACAAAATAAATAGCATTTATATAGCGCTTACTACCCCTGAGGAGGCGTTGTAATAATTTAAATATCACTATTTCTTTTAAAGCACTATGGCTAGAGAAAGCTTAACGCTGACAAAAGGTAACATTGTTTTATGTGTAGCGTACAAAAGTGTGAATCTTCTGCCTAAATCAGGAGGGTTTGCAAGTATACTCGAAATGTGCTCAAATGTACTCATGATACACCTGTTAAACATATATGTGAGGGCTTAAGATCTGATGTCACTTCTTGTGATGCCAGTTCCTGTGATGTCACGCGCCGCGATGTCACACGCCGCGATGTCACGCGCTGGGATGCCACGCGCTGCGATGCCACTTGCATACTGATTAACTAGGTTAGTCCCCCCACTTCTTTTTTTAGGACTTGTGCCCTGGCTCTAAGACAGAAGGTGCCATTCTCCTTATAGGTCCAAAAGATACCTAAATGTTGCACAACCCTGCAATGCTCAGAAGGTGCCGGGGTTTGTTCAGTCTGTGAGAACGCAAATGCAGTAGCACCAAGGGTTCATGCTGTAAGCGAACTACTGCACCCCAATTGCGGCTATCTTGTACTATCGATCCTGGAGGCGCGGGCTCATTTTCCTTGCTTGCCTTAGGACCCACGGATGATTTGCTAAGCATTTATGAGCAGCTACACACAAATGTCAAGTTTTCCGGTTTTTACTCTGCACTCCAGTGTCCAGTTTGGGAACACTACAAGTACCAGAAGGATAGCAAAAGCACCTCTAGACTGAGCGCTCCACTTACTGACCTACAAGTAGAGTCCAGCACTCACTGAGACGCCACCCCTCATTGGACAGCGAGAAGTCTCGAGGTTGTTAGAGCAAACAGTAGTGCATCTCCACCCCACCCCACCCCCAGACACGCCCGCCGCGGGGTACGCCTGTACCTGACTCTGTGTGCTCTTGGGCTCCACTTGTCTCCAGAGTCCTTGCTGAGCAGGGGTGGCCCAGGGGGTCCCGGGCTGGTGGTGGCACCTGAGGGCGGCAGCGCTGAGTGAATATCCGGCCCTGAAAGTGAAACTCTCGGCTCTGCTGACTAATAACATCTGTCTGCAGCAGCTGCCCAGCCCACGCCCGGGGCATGATGGGAAGGGTAGTGTTTACCATTGACGTCACCCTGGTCCCTTCCACAGAGTCTTGTCAGCCCTTGCAGCGTACATGTGTAATTGTATTTATGTAGCGCTTACTACCCTGCCCTATATAGGAAGGTCCCATTGCCTCGGGTGCAGTATTTGCTGCCCATGTGTGATGCGGGTCCCAGGTGCCCCCCTCACTCCTCCCTCTAGAAACTTCATCACAGAGTGCAAACCGAGGAGGAATCTGAACTAAGTTTAATGTGACCTTTGAACTCACGGTTCCTTTGTGCAGCCATCCCCAGGGTACAGGTTCACCCCGGGTGCAGGGCTTAAAGTGGGATGAAAAAACTGGGGCGTACCCAATGTAATTAAGGGTGTGGCTTAAAAACACGTAGGCTAAAAATCTGTATGTGCTTAGCATAGTGTGCCTCCCGACTGGCATTTTGCTGCCTCTGTCATTGCATACAGATATATGATACAAGTAACATTACGCCTACAACAAGCCAGGACTATTGGCTTTGTCAATGATTGTTATCTCAGATAAATAAGCAACTGTGGCTTCGTTGTATATAATATTGAAAATGCTTCAGTTCTTAAATTATGAGCCTGAAAGAACTATACCGAGTCTCTGTGAAGTTACCTCAAAGGCAGTGAACGGTGGCACTGCTGCAGAGTGAAGATTTATTTTTCACCCTAAGGTTGAGGGCAAAAATTGAGAGCCTGATAGGGACCCGTCTCGGCGCCTACTTTTTACAACTGCTCCGGCAGGACCCGGCCCACTTAAAGGCCTGCCCAGGTGAAACTTCAATGTCTTGAAAACCTGATCCGTTTTGGGGAGCACTAATTACTGTGCACACCTTCAAAGAGTGTATGTACTCTCAAAAATTCAGCAGGGAGGCGAAGGACACACAGCCATCGCGTAGTGCAAAGAAAGGCAGGTTCATTAGACAAAAATAGTTCTCTGAAACTACACTTCAGGAATTGCAGCGAAGGGAAACTGAAGTTAGGCGGTGCTGCTCTGCCTAAAACGGAAGCGACGTTCCGTTATGTGAACCACTTAGGATGCTGTAACTAACAGAGACACTGCAGGGAACCAATTCCAAGCAGCAGGCGGGGTTACACCCCGTATAGTGTTTACTTTAGGTCTTCCAGACAGCGCATGCGCGCTGCCTAGGCGAGACCTAAAAAAACAGCTGCTTTTGATCCAGTGCCATACCTTTAGAGCTTTCAGGCAAAGAAGGTACAATCCCCCCTTTCCTGCTTGGTAGCATAGCACATTGCAGTTGTGTTTTTGGTGAAGAAGTGATCCAACTTTCCCACCGCAGAAGGTAGAAAAGCCTTTAAGAGCTTAATTCTGTGTAACTCAAGCGAACTCTTAAAGCACCTCTGTTCTACAGGCACTAACACTCCCCAGCACTCGTCAAAGATCTGTGAAAAAACACGCTAAGTAGTGCATAAACAGTAGGCACAAATTTCACAAAGATGACAGATACTCTCTGTTTCTTCTTTTTGTTCCTCTTTTAATTCAGTAGGTACAAGTTGTGTACTCGGCAACACGATATTGACGGCGTCCGCATATGGGGAACACAGAATAACGTGTTCACACCGGAGTTTTTCAGAATCACTGGATCAATAGGAATTTTACTTAGGACGCTTGAAAATACAGACACCCTCTGTGGGTTGGAATTATCACCACGGAAATAGGATTCATACTGAGAAGACTTAGCCTTGAAAAAGTCGCGGGAACAATTCCCATGTACGCGACGAAACACGTGTCGGCTGTGTCAATTGGCTGTGTCATTTTGGAGACCTACTGAATTAAAAGAGGAACAAAAGAAGAAACAGAGAGTATCTGTCATCTTTGTGAAATTTGTGCCTACTGTTTATGCACTACTTAGCGTGTTTTTCACAGATCTATGACGAGTGCTGGGGAGTGTTAGTACGTTTATGGGCTTAGGCTTCAAATTAGGGAGGTTTGTGGTTCTCCTCACCCTGCAGCACCGCCACCCCAATAGAGAACTTAAGGTTTACTGTTACGTGTATTACTCCTGAGAGGCGCCAGCAGACCTAAAAAATTACCACTTTGCGATCTATCTCTGTTCTACAGGGACTCATCCAAGTGACTGAACCAAAAGATGAAACATCTTTGATAACTGTCAAATCGACTGGCAGAGGGCAGAAGGGCCTATCACTGGTCAGGTGGCTCAGAGCCATTTAACACTGCAAACTGTTGAAACCATAAGGTTCTTCCCGCGTGTTGAATCCACTGAAAATGGCAGCACCACTGGAGTAAATGCATATGTAGCCTCACATGTGGCATGAGGAGAATAAAGAGTGCTACATTTCCAAGTAGACAGAGGACTGTCAGTGCTGGAAGATGCAACATCAAGATCATAGCATGAATGCCATAGACTTGAAGCACAGGTGAGGAAGCTTTGAGGGTAATCGTATCCAGAACTTCTCCAGTAAACAACAGGTGCTAAGTGGGCTGAAGATGGGATTTTAGAGAAGATCATACTCTAGGGTGGTCCGACATTAACTAGAATGAGCCCGACTTCAACAGCCAGTCATCGATGTAGAAGAATTTTATTGACTGATGAAGATCGACGGAATCACCAACAAGACCTTTGTGAAGACACAAGGAGATGATGTGTGATGGAAAGGAAGAATTGTAAACTGATAGTGGATTGAGCCCACCACAAGTCCCAGATGTTTCCTGTAAGGTAGTAGGGCTGGTACATGAACGCATGTATCCTTCAAGTGAAGGGACATCATCCAGCCCTAGAATTCTAGGGCTAGCTGTACCCGAGTTAGGGAGTTGATTCTCTCCTTGCAGAGGAAGGAACTTGCCACTTTCAGATTCAGAATGGTCCTTAGGCCATCGACTATGGAAACCAAAAAGTAGCAGGAGTAGAACCCAAAGCATTTCTCCATCTTGGAGACCAGCTTGATGGCTCCCTTGACTAACACCTCCATTGGCGTGGTTAGCATAAACTGCCAACAAAGTAGGCTGGATGGAAGCAACAGTTTCTTGGCACAAGGGAGCATAACCATTCTCTGCATTCTGGGGCACCCACTGGTCTGAAGTTATGGCACACCATTTCTCTACAAGGCATGATTGCTGCCCCCCCCGCAGAACACAAGTGCTTGCACCATAACAAGCGAAAACTACTTTGTAGCAAAGGCAAGGGATGAAGGTGCTGAAAATTGCTGCTGTTGCTGACTTCTTCCTTCGGACTTCTCACAGGTTGTGAAGGCACTAAAAACTGTTGCAGCTGTTAGACAGGCTTGAATAGATGGCAATGACAAAAGAGCTGGCCCCTTGAAAAGCCCTTGAACATATCCATGTACATCTTATTTTTCAAATAAATGAAAGAAACAGGGAAAGTCCGCCCATCATCAAGCATTACAATTGGTGCCAAGCAGGAAACCGAAAAGCACCCCTCTTGACCCGAATGCCAGGCTGTTTCTTCCATTCATTTGAAAAATAAGATATACATACATATTGGACTAAGGAATGGAGGAGATGTTGTTAATTCTATAATACTTTGATGGAACATTTTAGGAAGATTCATATCTGGATCGATGGTTGAAATAGATGGAAATAACAGGTTGTTGTTATGAGAGTAGATTATCCAACACAACTCTTCACTTTAGTTGTGCCGGGTAGAATTCCATCTGTATATGAACAAAATGCGTTAGCTGGTTTTGCTGTGTACAAATATGAAGTATTTTTAAGAAAAAGATAATAAAGAGAAAGTTTTTACCAATTTTTTAACTCTGTGAAAACATTTATTAATCTTTATAATTGTTGCAAATGTGGAGCACCTCTGGTTTTCATGTCCACTGCGGACCCTGTGTCCACGCGGGGTAGAGACCCACCTGTGGTAACCATTAGACAATTAATTTATGACTCCAAAGGAAGCAACCAACATTCCTCACCATATATGGTACGCCAGAAACTTTTACAACCTGCTAAAATTTGTATTTAAGAAGGATGTCAGCAGAATGTAAATTGAGACAGTTCTCAGACCCTGTGCCTATAACTGTTTTCCAGGTTATAACGTTTGATTAAACAAACTGTTCCTGTTTTGCCAAACGCCTCTTGTCTTCTGGTTTTTAAGGGATTTCAAACTCAAGCAACAATCACCTGCAAATAAGAGATTGTCTGACTGGTTTGATTGACTTTCAACACTCCCTGTCCAACAGAGCATAACTATAGCGGAGAGGGAGCGAGAGACCCGTGCCGGTTTCATGTTTCTCAGAACCCTTGGGTTCAAGGGGACCCAGTGGATGTGACCCCAATAATATAACACAACAATTGCTCATGAATGATTTCAACATCAAGCATATTGAAAGACATGATGGTGGATGAATGATTTTCTGAAACAGGGCTAGTTTGGTCACTCTTCTACTCCACCAACTGAGGAGTACCAATGTTGTACAGTAAACTCCTCCTCTGGTACATGGCTTTATTGCAAGGTGTACACTCTTTAAATTCACATTAATACATACATTTCATGTTTACAATGTCATTGGTACAGTAGGAGGGAGGAGTACAATTTATTGCAGTTATGTGTTTAATTACTGATAAAATAAAAGAACAAAGCTTACCACGCTTTTGCATCCTCAAGCAATCCGTTGAGCGCCTTCTCAACAAACTGTTCTGTGGACTCATCTGTAGCTTGTAATATCTCCCCCAGCCTGTCAACACATACCTTTATGGCGTTTTTCTATCATTGACAAAATAAAGAAATGATTGTTCTATGAACTGAATGATTTGATAAAAACTAACACTATAAGATGAGACATTGTATAATCTTTAGGTTTACTATTCAGTTGTCTGCCATTCGATCATGTTTTCTTCTTTTCATTTTTGAAACATGTCCTAATCATACCATAACTTTAGAATATACAATAAAGTGCTTCAATAATATTTAAACAATTGTGATGAAGGAAACATTTACTCTTGGATGGTGAAAAACCACTCCAATGTAATACTTACAGACTCATAAAACTACTAAGGGCTAAACAAGAGGAGTGAAGGAAATGAAGACGGACTTGAAACAAATAACACTTCCTGTCAATCAGTATCACAGAGGATTTAAATTGGCATCTCATGTAGCATAGATATTCTTAAATTGTCAAAGCATTTAAAATACAGCATTTCCACTGGTGCAAAGTTAAATAACTTTTACAACCATGAAAGAATATTAATATTTTCTTTAAATTCCCAATGCTTCAGAATACATTTTCCCCCTCTCATTAAGGATCTGATAATCCAGGCTACAAAATCGGTCATCATCTAAAACCACAGCATTAAACCAAATATTATTTAATTCTGGAATCTTTTTCTTTCTGATGATGAGTATATGAAGAGTTGATGTACAAATGTGCATAGAACAAATAAATAAGTTAGATCGAATCTAGGGCGCATACATTTCTACACATTTACTGGTATTTTTCAGTTTTTCTGCCTAACAAATAGTCAATACAAACATTTCAAATAACATTATATAATCTTCTCTTTAACCATTAATATCAAAATGTATATGTAACATCTCCTCAAGATCGCCATAGCATCAGGGCGTGGCCTAGCTCACAATGGCGTGAGCTGCGCTCTTGCGGAGCTCTGGCCAGCGGCCAGATCTCACCATAAGCCTGCTACCCCTCTCCCTCAATCTCACCAAGAGGAGCAAGACCGCTGTCTGCCAACCGTCTGGAGAGAGAAGATTGGTAAAATAGAAGGCGACACCGGAGACCCCAGGGCTAGTCCTAGGACTTTTTGGGCCCTGGGCAGAAAGGGAATGTGTAAGGCCCTCCTAATTTGCATACAACTTGAAATCAGAGAAAATGACATCATAGGACATGGCATCAATTGATTATTGTTGAGAGACTTTGCAAGAAGCAACTTTCTTGGTGCAGTTATCAGTACAACAAAAACAAATATTAACACTAATAAAATAAGAACATATAGTTTACATTTCAATTAACTGAAAATACATTAAATTAGTCACATTGGATAGAAAGGTTTGGCCTATTTCTCTCCAGAACTTATAAGTTCAATCAAATGTTAACAATTTGTTTACATATTAGTGCATTAGATACGTATATGTGTATGTGGTATTGATCCAGCGGGTTACTAGCAACAAGCATTCTTACACAAAATACTCACCTGGGCCCATTCATTCACACTAACTAGCAATCACCGCTGGGTGTGTCAGTTGTACACTTTTATCAAATCCCTGCTACCAATTACCTTTCCTGATTGAAGAGTAATGACTTACCAATGGACCTTTGATAACTGGGGATAAAATGAGATCATACAATATAATTTCATAAAAACACCTGAAATAATCACTGACTCAGGAAGTTTTAAAATGTTTATCTAAAATTTTAGCAGAGCAAAATACAAACCACACAATACTTAAATCGCATATCAAGGAGGAAGTACACTATATAGTCACCTATTAATCAAAAATGACAGCCCTCAGAAAGGAGAAGATAGAGACAGCAGTACAACTAAAGAAGACGTATTGATAGTTACCTAAAGGTGTGAAAACCAAACCCCTTGGCCAAGGAGTTGGAAAAGGGTACCCAGGAAAGAATGAAGACCAAGACCTCCGGACCGGATTTAGGACAGGATAGATGACCTCTCTACCAACGACGCCAGCGCCGTTCCCCTCTCTGACACTTGGTTCCTCCTCGGTTCTTCCGTGTCTTCCTCTAATAGAGTCCGCCGCCCCCACCTCAGGACCTCTTTGGACAGCGATTCAATCTCTTGTTCTGTTCTGCAACAGCATCAGTTCTCTGCTACAGCATCTATGTTCATCTGTGTTCTGTAAGCCAGGCTAATGCGCTAACTAATTTAACTAATCTATATCTATTATACCTTTCTACACCCATGTACCTCCCATTAATGTTTCAAAATTATGGGCCCACTAATTCTGATTGGACAGGGGGTTGATCTTCACACCATGTCAATTTTAGTTCAATTTTCTTAAGACCATTATTTTAGAATCCCGCCCCTCACAATTTAATACATTTGCTTTATTTCCCACCCGTTTCACATATGTTTTATTACAAATATATACAAATGTATCGTCTGTTAGGACATTTGGTGGAGCTTGGAAGGTGATCAGCGGGTCATGTCCTTGGACGTCCTCCAAGTTGACTTCATCGCTTTGCTCTGTTAGTTTTCAGAGAGCATGCGCAGGTCACATGACTCTCGAGCTGCCGTCTAGCCAACCCAGGCCCATTTTACGAACTAATAGAAAAGTCAAAGAAGAAACATATTAAAATCAAAAATAAATTCTTTCACTGTATACCTCCTATTTCTACACTAATCCCATTTACTTATAAATATCTATCCCGCATTAGTAGCTTTAGAATAACACATATTAATGACAGCAATGCGAAGGCTTTAGCATGTGAGAACATTAAAGCAGCCATTTTAGCCCACACTGCGCAGAAGTGAAAGATTCCCTCCAAGCAAAGATAGATGTCATACCACGTGATATGGTTGACACATGCGCAGTAGAATTCCCACGTTTTAGCGGCCATTTTGGATTAGACAAGGATTACTTATTAGTGGGAAACACATAGGCAAGCGTCTTCTAGATAAAAATAAGTTGTGTTTGTGCATTGTTAATAAAGACATTACAAAGTTTTAGTACAAATTAATTAATCCTGTGAGAGGATTGCTTCCGAGCAAGCCTCATTGTGAGTCCTTGCTCCATCAATCCCCTCTCTGATGGCGTTTCAGAGCCATCAAAACTACCTACAAAACCAGATGCCAACTTCAACATATTTCCGTCACATTTTCATTTTTACTCTTTTCATTCTTATCCTTCCCCTTCAATCTTTTGTAAATTTCACTTCTCAGGTCTTCTAATTCAATCTCTTCAAATTTTCGTTTCTTGCCTCTTCCTGTCACTCTATAAGTTTCTTTTTACAACATTTGCACCATATCATTATTGATAATACTGTTATTGCTAACCCTACTAAGGGTATTAATATTTGACCTATAAAAATCCTTTTCCTACATTAGTAACCCAGGTACCAATTGACGCAATGCTATTTGTCAATCTTTCCCATACACTATCAACTTCCAGTGGTTTCAGTTCTTTCTCAAGTTATGTAATATTCTGTATGTTCCAATTTCTGCACTTTTGTCCGGAATATATACGTGCAACAATGTTTCATTTTCAACAATTTACAGACTCCGCCCTCTTTCGCTAATAATATATCAAGATCAAGTCGATTTTGCATCACCATAGATCTAATCGAAACCATCTCCGCATTAATCATTAGAAATCCTCCAGCAGTATCCGTTGATAAACGATCAACCACTGTAGACAATTTACATATTCTCCTTGAGTTCAGAATTACTCCCACTGAAGGTATCAATGCACCAAATATATCCCCTACAATTTCTGAAAAACTAGCTCTCTTACTACGTGTTAGTCCACTATTATTTTCATTGCTCCCAGTGTTTCTTTTTACGTGGTATACTTTTGGAAAAACTATTCCAAAATAACAACTTCCATACCACCGTGCAGGAAGCCTAAAGTAAGCCTTATTCCCACACACATAATAGATCCCAGGAAAAACTGAATCTGTTCCACCTTTTAATCCCCAACCCCCAAGAATCAAGAAATTGTGTTCACATTCACTGGTACCGATGAAAATATTGTTATAATCAGTCTTTAACCTATGTAGACAAATTTTCCCTGTCTTTACAAAATCCAGAGCCATAGCAGCTTGAGCCTTGCCAGGTGTGTAAATACCCTCTTTCTCAGCCCAAGGTGGAAGATGAGCTTTATGCTCAGACGCTTTCTTTTGGAAATTCTGTCTTCTATCTTCAACTAAGTTTAAAAATATCTTTTCTTCTTCATGTAATGAACAAGTTAGATTGCTTCTATGTGCATGTGTTATGTCTATCGACTTCATTGTTAAGAAAACTTCTCCCATAAATTGTGCATCTTGACTACTAAGCACTGGGTTCAGATTCTATCGAATAGGAACCTCTGAAAATATCACATCTATATTTGAATAATAATACTGAAGTTTCCCTGTTCTGTAAAATAAACTGGTTAATACCCTACATGATATTCCATAGGTTAAAGGCAAATGATGATAAGTTAGACCCTCTGCTACTGATTCAGGTAACTTCATACAAACATAACAATCACTAATATCCATTGTATCTACATATTGAAACAATAATTTAGTAAAGACATTTAAGCTAATTTCATTATTTGTCACAACATGATGAACATCTGGTTCATCTTCTGCTTCTAATTCAACACTGCCACTTCTCAAGTTATCTATCCTTCCCTTTGTCTCTGTGTTATTCTATTTGTCCATTATCATAAGATAAGGAATTGCTACGATCACAACTAACCATACTATAAGCACCAACACCAGACTACATATGCATATAGCACAGCATCTTTTACAACATTTCCGTTTTGGTCTCCCAGCAACTCTATCCTTAGCCATTTTTGACCAAGAAGATTTCTCTTCTTTCCTTTTTCCTTGAAAGCTTTAACGTTATCAAGGTGGTCTCACTTCTTTTTCATAAATCAGCTCTGCGCTTGTTCCTTCGTCACCACTTTCACTATTCTCTGAACTTTCGCAGTCTTCGAGAATTATACAAGTCCAATCGGGACCTTTGAACTTATTATTTACGAGTTTCAATCTTGGGCTTTTGCGTTTTGCAGATCCGCTTGCTGGTCCAGATAGGCTTGTTACTTCATTCACTTGTTCCGGGTCTTCACTTCGAGTTACTATGTGATATTTCACTCTCTTAATAACACTAGGCCAATGATCTCCTTTTCTGACTTTCTTGGTTTGCACTGTACCTTCACCTTTTGAGTCCTTTTCAAATGTTCCTTTATTTACATCAATGTGTGGCACAATTTGTTGGTTTTGGTTTTCAGTTTCCCTCTCTATCTGCCTTTGTTCAGGTCTTATTGTTGTTTCTTCATTTGCCTGAAAGTTCGTCTCTTCTGACTTGCCCTGTTCAGGATTGACGTTTTCTTGCTTGATATCTTCAAGGTCGATGTTTTCTTTGTTTTCTTCTCCCTGAACGTGCTTTTCTGATTCTAACTGGTTCTGATCAGGGCTTATTGCACTTTGTACTTCTGCAGCCTGACCGCATTCTTCTAAACCTGTCTGTCCCTGCTCAAATCCTGTTGTCTCGTTGTCAGATTGAGTCTGATTTTCTTTCCCTATCTGGGCCTGCTCAGGTTCCGTTATAGTTTCAACCTCCCTGTCCTGAGCCTGTTCTTCTTCACCTATCTGGTCCTCTCTAATTTCCTCTAATTTTGCTCTGCTCCTTGTTTTGATAAAGACTTCAGGTATATCAACCACTGGTATCCAGTCCTGACTTGTGCTTGGTTGTTCTTCTTCAGCTATTCCTGAATCTATTACTTGTGATTCTTCAGCTGTACAACCTTCAGCTTCCTCAGCTATTGAGGCTGACTGAGGATCTCTTTCTTCAGGAGCTGGCACTCTTTTGGTATGACTTACATGAATCCAATTAGGCAAACCTGCACATTTCACTGCTGTATTTGTAACCAATATAATCTGACAAGGTTCTCCCCACCTGGGTGATAAACACGTTTCTCTGGTGTAATTCTTCACTACCACCCAGTCTCCGGGGTTCAGATCATGCTCTTGTTCAGGCTGCCTGGAAACTGCGTCTTCTCTAACCTGGTGAGACACAGAATGCACTAGGTCAGCCAATGCTTTGCAATACTCCAGAACCATATCATCAGTTATATTCAGTAGTTTATTTCCCATGATTATTTCGTGAGGACTCAATCCTGTATTTCTATCAGGAATGCTTCTGAGTCTCATCAAGACAAGAGGCAACGCATCTGGCCAATTTAACGATGTAGATGCACACATTTTTGACAATCTTGATTTTATTGTGCCATTCATTTGTTCGACCACTCCAGAAGCCTCTGGGCGGTATGCACAGTGCAATTTTTGTTCAATTTTAAAAGCTTCCCAGATTATTCGAATTACATCGTTATTGAAGTGACTTCCTCTATCTGATTCCAAAGTTACTGGGAAACCGAACCTGGGAATGAGCTCTCTTAATAATAGTTTTGCAACTGTTATGCTGTCATTCCTCCTGGTAGGGTCAGCCTCCACCCACTTTGAAAACAGACACACTATGACAAGTACATATTTCAGTCCTTTACATGGGGGTAACTGAATGAAATCTAACTGCAGTCTCACAAATGGGCCTTCTGCCTTTCCGATTTTCCCCAGACCAACCACTGTTTTTCTCCCTGGATTATTCATTTGACAAGTTAAGCACCTCTGGCAAAGGCTCTTTGGTGCAGCCCTAAACTTTGGATTGTACCAACTCTGTCTGAAAAGTCTGATCATGGCATCTCTTCCTACGTGTGTGCCTCCATGATACATTCTGGCCATGTGTGAAATCAAGCAATCGGGCATGATTGGTCTGCCATCTGAATAAACCCACACATCATCATCTGCTCTTCGGGTACACCCTATTTTTATCCAAACATCTTTTTCACTCGCTTCAGCATCATCCTGCAATCGTTTCACATCATTCCAGGTTTCAGGTGTTGAACATAGCATAAGTTGGCAGCTGATTCCCATTGTTTCAATTTTTCTGTTTACTGCCATTCTATTTCTGGCACAATGTTGAGCCATTAGGTCTGCATATCTGTTACCGGCTACCACCCAGTCATCTCCTGACTGGTGTGCGGCACATTTCACCACTGCCAATTCTTTTGGTAATTGTATTGCCTCCACTAGTTCTTTTACAAACTGCCCATTTTTGATGGGGGATCCTGAAGAAGTCATGAAATCCCTCTGCATCCACAGTTGGCCAAAATCATGCACAACCCCGTAACCATATTGACTGTCCGTAAATATGGTCACCTTTAAATTTTTCCAAATTTTGGAGGCTTTAATCAAAGCAACCAATTCAGCTACTTGTGCAGATTTGACCCCTGGTAAATAGGATGCTTCAACTATTACAGCAAGTTCACATACAGCATAAGCTGCACTCAATTTGCCATCTTCATGCCTTAGGCATGAGCCATCCACAAACAGCTCCCTGTCTGGGTTCTTGAGGGGCATTTCCTGTATGTCGGGACGTGGCTTGGTGCACATCTCTGTGACTTCCAAGCAATCATGTTCTTCTGTATCGTCCCTGACTTCCTCACAATATGGATCTGGTAATAATGTTGCAGGATTTACAACTGTGCACCTAGCTATGGTCACATTTTCAGCACCTAAAATTATTCTCTCATATTTTGTCATCCTACTAGGGGTAAGATGCTGGGTTCTGGTTCTGGTCAACAGAATCACAACTGCATGTGGGACGAATACTTTAACAGGATGTCCCATTACAATTGACTCACTTTGTTCAATGCTCATACAAGTAGCAGCTACTGCTTTTAAGCAGCCTGGCAATGCTGCAGCCACTGGGTCTACTGTAGCAGAAAAGTATGCTATAGGACGTCTGTCCAATCCATGTCTTTGTGTTAATACGGAAAGCGCACAACTTTCTCTTTCATAGCAGAACAATGTAAATTCCTTTGTATAGTCAGGCATGCCCAGGGCAGGTGCTTCACACAAAGCATTTCTTAGTTTCACAAATGCACTTACACTTTCATCATCCCATTCAACTGGGTCCTTTGCCTTCTTTTTCGTTAACTGAATTAAAGGCTTTGCTAGTAAAGAAAACCCTACAATCCATTGTCGACAATATCCCACTATTCCAAGAAACATTCTCACCTCTCTTTGTGTTACTGGCATTTTCTTTGTGTTGAAATTTTTTATTGAATTATACAATAAAATACATAGTAAATATCAATTTCGTAAAACAGTAGATCAGTGACAAATAGAGAATAAATATTGTGATGAGAAATAGAAGCGGATAAATATAATGAATAAGATAAATAAGAAATCATTATTTATAAATAGTGAAATATGAATAAATAAATAGATAAATTAGTAAATATATACATATTAATAGAAACAAGGAAAGAGATTAACAGTGCATACTCTCTTTCCTCTCTCAATTTGGTGTCCTAAATACTTAACTGCTCCTGTACAAAATTGCAACTTTTCAGGTGATACTTTGTGACCTTCCTCAGCCAAATGATTTAGTAATGCAATTGAGTCAGCGACACAGTCATCATGGGTTTTGGATGCCACTAACAAATCGTCTATGTACTGTACCAAGACTGAGTTTCTGGGCATTACTAGCTTCTCAAGACACTTTTTCAGTATCTGATTAAATATGGAGGGACTTTCCGTGTACCCCTGAGGAACACGATTCCATACGTAGACATGATTTTCAAATTTGAACGAAAATAAATACTGACTATCTGGGTGCAATGGAATTGAGAAAAATGCTTGGCACAGATCAATTACAGTAAACCATTCTGCATCCCATGGTATTTGGTATAAGATTACTGCAGGATTTGGTACTATAGGACAACAAGCTACCACAATTTTATTTACCTTGCGTAAATCTTGAACAATTCTATATTTTCCGTTAGGCTTTTTCAAACCCATGATTGGTGAATTACAAGGGCTACTCATAACTTCTTTTAATATACCTTGTTTTACCATTCTGCCAATTTCCTCAATAACTCCTGTTTTCACTTCAGCACTCATTTTATACTGTCGGGTATTTGGGAAAATCGCACCTTCTTTCACAGTTACCTTTACTGGGTCTATATTTGCCATCAGACCTACTTCTTTTCCTGTAAAATCCCACACTTTTGAACTCACTGTAGTTTTTAACTCGTCTGGTAATTCATCTTTTGTTATCAAGGAGAACATTTCATCTACCTCTGTACCTTGCTTGGCAATCATAAATTTGTACACATGATCTTCGTCCGGGGTCTGTATTGCAACACCATCTGGTGTGCAGAAAATAGTGCAGTTCATTTTGCACAATAAATCTCTGCCCAGTAAGTTTACTGGACTAGAATCACACACCACAAATTGGTGCATTTCTCGGAAGTTTCCAATTCTTACTTCCATGGGTTCAGTAAGGGGTGTTCTAATTTGCTACACTTACAACTTGGATAGCTTCTCCAGAGAGAGGGAGGTCTGGGATGTCTGCTGTTCTTACAGTAGAACGGGTAGCACCAGTGTCCAAAAGAAAGGTGATATCATTACCTTTTACTTTCCCTTCAACATATGGACCTGACTGATCTACCGGCAAGGATGCGCCAAGTACGCACTCCTTCTCCCCCTCTCTTAGGCACCGTCATTGATAATCATAAGGATTAAAATCATCCTGCAAAAGAAACTGTGAAGTTATATATTAATTCTTACCACTTCCTCCTTGATATCCGACGTCTTTACCGTGCTTTGCTCTGTATAGGGGCAGGTGGCAACTGACTCTGATGACTTACACCCTGTTGTGAGTCATTCTGCGTCTGTGGATTTAAATTATGATTTGGGCCATTATTATTTTGAATCTTTTTACATTCGTTCTTCCAATGTCCCAACTTTCCGCATCCGTGACAAGGAAATTTCTTTTTAGCCTCTTCTCTACTCATTCGTCCTCTTACCTTTCCACCATTTCCTGTGTCAGCATTCGATCCAGATTCTTTTCCCCAACTTTCGGATGGATTATCTAAATTAATTCCCTGTCGCTCAGCCATTTTCACTTGAGCCCACATCACTTTCTCTTGTAGCTTCTTGTGCCTGTCTTCAATATCATCCCCACAATATTTTGCGTACTTCAAAATCTCATCGATAGGCTTTCCCTGCCAACACAACATGTGTTGTTTAATCATCTGACAAATCTCTGGCTTTAGACCATAAACAAATCGATAGACAAACTGACTCATATTTTTGTCTCCAATGTCTTCGAAGCCACTATACTGTTTGAACACCTGTAGTAAACGTTCATAGTAGGCGTGTACCGATTAATTTGCTTCTTGGGTAGTTCTGTCTATTTTCACCCAATCTGTTTCTTTAGGAGGTATCTTTCCTTTCAAGTACGTGATTACTTGTTGATACTTCATCACATCATTTGATGGGGCACCTGTCTTTGGATCTCTAGGATACTCTTCACTAGGCCAGTCGATTGTAATTTTACAATCTGTCCATAAATCGGCAGGTACCACTATGTCAAACAGACCATCTAAGTCCTTTAACAAAACCTTTGAAACCTTCACAAACCTCTCAACCTACTTGTACCATTCAATTGGTTTTTCTCTCAACTTTGGAAAGTCATTGGTAAATGACAATATGTCTTGTCTACTCCACGGGACATGAACATAACCTCCTCCTGGTACCTCTCGCATTGGATACATCTGTTCTACTTTTCCTGTTTCTTTCAACAAATATTCAGATGCCGTTCTACTTGAACGTGCTTCTTCCTTTTTCTTTGTCCATCTAGCCTTCCATTTATCCAGTTCTCCCCATTTCTGTAAAACTGTCACTAATTCTTTAACTTGCAATTTTCTACCAGATGTATTCATATTTTCCAAGTCTTTGTCAGTAAATTCTGCTCTATATGGTCTCTGCAAAACGTTTGACTTTCTTATTTCAATTCCCATTTCTGAGGCCAAATCCGTTAACTTTTCATGGAATATTTTTACATTTCTGGTTATATTCCTACATATGAATAGTAGTTCTTCTTCACTGTAAGTATTCAGGCGATCCACTCCTACGTTGCCTGCTATCATTTCTTCTAATTCAACTTTTAATTTATAAATGTCCAACATTTTTGGAGGTGAACTCTGTCTGTCTATTCCTTGTGCCCATCTTTCTAAGTCTTCTGGAGTTACTACTGTTGCACTTTTAGCTCCTGAGGAGGTTATTATATTTACATCCCTTGAGCAACTAGGTGTGGCTCTTCTGGGGGTGCTATTTACAGATTCTCGAATAGCCAAATCCATTAGTGAAATCATAGATTCACAATCACTGATATGATCATCAGTTATCACAACTTCATTTTTAGGGTTTTCCATAGGTGTAGGCATAACTAAGGGCTTCGGGCAATTTACTTTGTCTCCGTATAAAGGAACTACGGGAGCAATTGTTACAAGTATAGTGAACGAATCAGGATGTACATTCAACTGTGTTATTTTCTGTATTAATTCTGCTCTGTTTCTGTCTAAGGCCTCTCTTTCCTTATCCTGAAGTATTCTATTAACTGGTGGATTATGCAGTACTTGAGGTACCATTGGCGTTCTCAAAACAGGCGCACTTGGAGTACATCTACTCTGTTCCTCCTGATATGGTGGAGGGTTCTTTAATAATTCTTCCATGAATTCATCTTCAGATTCTCCAAACCCTGTCAGGTGTTTGGTCTTCTCTTTGCATTTGCTCCCTAACTGCTCATCAGCCATTAATACTGGATACAAACCCTCAGAGATCATTGCTCGTCTCCACTGTTTCATCTGACTTTCTCTTGTCCAATTCTGGTATTTAGGAAAAAATCCTCTATAGCCCCTATTGCTCCTAGGCCTATCACGCTTGAATGCTTCTGTCTCCCATTCTTCTAGGGCTTCGTAATCTCGGTCTAGGTTCTAATTCATTCATTCTCATTCTTAAATTTTGAAGAACTCTCCCATTGAATGTACCGTTTTCTGGGAAAGCCAGTACTCCGTCATCTTTTGTATATTCTATCCAATTTTCTAACCATACACAAGTATGATAACCCCTCTCCATCATCATGAATGAGGCGGGCGTTTTCGCTGGTGGAATAAGAATTCCTTCCCTAGTTAGGATTGGCTTATCTTTCTTAAAATAATTTTTAATCTTTTGTAAAAAGGACAATTTTCTCTTTTCTCCGTACATTTTGGGTAAATATCTATTTATTGAATTATATTCTGCAAAACCTATAAATCTCCTGTCTGGACGTGTTCCTATCAAAGTCAGATCATGTTTCCACATACAATTCCCACTATCCACTAATATTTCAAGTTCTATTCAACCAATCAGATTCCAGCTTACAACTGTCTCCGAACCAATCCTAGCGCAGCTTTTCTGTGACGTCTATCTGACGACCCCCTCCTTTACAATCTGCGCTTTTCTGTCCCTCGCTGTTTCAACCAATACCAGCGCGGCACCTGTGATGTCAGCTACTCCTTACTACTGATCCCTCCTTTACAAAATCGTATGCAAAACTTTAATTTCTCAACACTTTTCATTAAGATTTAATAACAACATAAAACATTCGCTATCGTGCCAGTTTCCCTAAATTAAAAGAATAGTCTTTTTTTTTTTTCTTCACTTAGTAAAACCCTTCCGTTTACTAGACATACACTACGAGTAAAACCCTTCCGTTTACTCTTCACATAAGCTTCAGAATACCTGCTACTCCTTCAATGTTACCCTTTCTAGGTGATATAATATCAAGATTTCACCAACGTATTCCTTCACTGTCACTCACGCACACACAGAGTCCCTAACAAGTACTGATAGCCCTACTTAACTTTTCAGTACTATTTCTGCCTGACAGATAACCTCACTGCAGAATGGTTTCCACTTACCATCCGCTATTCAAGTTTCCCCGGGGATTTCTAGACAACATAAAACAAAACTTTAAAACACACGGATGTTAGTTCATAAAAAGAAAATTCTCATTACCCAGTCAACAAAGTATGGGTTTCCGGAGTAGCGTGCTACTCGCCAAAAAAAAAAGCGATTCAACACCCCATCAGGGGTGAGAAGCGCTATATAAATACAAACCTTCTTTCCTCTTCTATCCTTCTGCTATCCTTCTGCTATGCTTCTGAATCCAAATAACTGACTAACATATCCACCACTTAAAATTTACTTGCATGTTTCACTATACTAATTCAACACTAATCCTCTATGGGTCCCGGAGTAGCGTGCTACTCACTGAAAAAGCACTTCGACACCTCGTATGGGGTAGTAAGCGCTATACAAATGCAATTACAATACAATACAATACTCTGATAGCCAGAAAACTGATCCAGCGGGTTACTAGCAACAAGCATTCATACACAAAATACTCACCTGGGCCCATTCATTCACACTAACTAGCAATCACCGCTGGGTGTGTCAGTTGTACTCTTTTATCAAATCCCTGCTACCAATTACCTTTCCTGATTGAAGAGTAATGACTTACCAATGGACCTTTGATAACTGGGGATAAAATGAGATCATACAATATAATTTCATAAAAACACCTGAAATAATCACTGACTCAGGAAGTTTTAAAATGTTTATCTAAAATTTTAGCAGAGCAAAATACAAACCACACAATACTTAAATCGCATATCAAGGAGGAAGTACACTATATAGTCACCTATTAATCACAAATGACGGCCCTCAGAAAGGAGAAGATAGAGACAGCAGTACAACTAAAGAAGACGTATTGATAGTTACCTAAAGGTGTGAAAACCAAACCCCTTGGCCAAGGAGTTGGAAAAGGGTCCCCAGGATAGAATGAAGACCAAGACCTCCGGACCGGATTCAGGACAGGATAGATGACCTCTCTACCAACAACGCCAGCGCCGTTCCCCTCTCTGACACTTGGTTCCTCCTCGGTTCTTCCGTGTCTTCCCCTAATAGAGTCCGCCGCCCCCACCTCAGGACCTCTTTGGACAGCGATTCAATCTCTTGTTCTGTTCTGCAACAGCATCAGTTCTCTGCTACAGCATCTATGTTCATCTGTGTTCTGTAAGCCAGGCTAATGCGCTAACTAATTTAACTGATCTATATCTATTATACCTTTCTACACCCATGTGCCTCCCATTAATGTTTCAAAATTATGGGCCCACTAATTCTGATTGGACAGGGACAGGGGGTTGATCCTCACACCATGTCAATTTTAGTTCAATTTTCTTAAGACCATTATTTTAGAATCCCGCCCCTCACAATTTAATACATTTGCTTTATTTCCCACCCGTTTCACATATGTTTTATTACAAATATATACAAATGTATCGTCTGTTAGGACATTTGGTGGAGCTTGGAAGGTGATCAGCCGGTCATGTCCTGGGACGTCCTCCAAGTTGACTTCATCGCTTTGCTTTGTTAGTTTTCAGAGAGCATGCGCAGGTCACATGACTCTCGAGCTGCTGTCTAGTCAACCCAAGCCCATTTTACGAACTAATAGAAAAGTCAAAGAGGAAACATATTAAAATCAAAAATAAATGTTTTCACTGTATACCTCCTATTTCTACACTAATCCCATTTACTTATGAATATCTATCCCGCATTTGTAGCTTTAGAATAACACATATTAATGACAGCAATGCGAAGGCTTTAGCATGTGAGAATGTTAAAGCAGCCATTTTAGCCCACACTGCGCAGAAGCGAAAGATTCCCTCCAAGCAAAGATAGACGTCATACCACGTGATATGGTTGACACATGCGCAGTAGAATTCCCGCGTTTTAGCGGCCATTTTGGATTAGACAAGGATTACTTATTAGTGGGAAACACATAGGCAAGCGTCTTCTAGATAAAAATAAGTTGTGTTTGTGCATTGTTAATAAAGACATTACAAAGTTTTAGTACAAATTAATTAATCCTGTGAGAGGATTGCTTCCGAGCAAGTCTCATTGTGAGTCCTTGCTCCATCAGTATTTATATAGTGCAAACCAAGACGAAAGGCTGCTAAGCACTGTACAGGGTCAAAGACAGAGTCCACACATGACAGGAAGAGTAGATGGTTTGTAGATCGTGACTGCATCATGAAATTTTTTTTTTCTTCAAGTTGAGCATTTGCGATTTCCTAAATTGGAGCGGACTTCGGGCAGTCCAAATAGGTATGGGAATAACCTCTTTTTAGCACATCTTCTTCTTCTTCCGCCTGAAGGTGTTCTTGCTGTGGAGTTGTGGAGAACCACGGAGATGGCAAGCTTGTCATCCAAGAAGGCAGGGGTGTCAGTCGTATAGTGCTAACCTAGCCAAAAGCAGAGGAGCACTGTGCATAAAGTCAAGGTGTGAAAGAAAGGTAGCTGGTTTGTGGACTGTTAACGCATTGTGATAGCTTTGCAGATAATGCAGCTGTGCTTGAAGATGGTGTGGGCTGGCAAGGAGGACCTGTGGAGTTCCATCACAGTGTTGTGATGTGGTCATATTTATTCATCCCCTAGTGAGGTGTGCTGCAGCATGTAGAATGCCCTTAAGGGTGCCAGTGTGGATTAAAATTCCAAGATGGGTTCACAAATACCCAGTGAAAGATTGGCATGTGTAAAAAAGATATGAAAGCAAATAAAACAGTTGAAAATAGCTTGACTTCTATTAAAGGCATCCCCCTAATCACTGAAAAACACCTGAAACTACTAGAATACAATCATATATAGGCTTAAAGGGTTTAATGTCATGTGCCATGAGCCATGGCTACAACACCCCTATCAATGTCCTCTGAAGCCTTTAAATGTTCTGATACTAATAATTAGTATACACATACATGGTTCCAGAGTTCATTTCATTTTGTAAATAAGCATGATGCATATTGAGTTATCAGATTTGAGATACATCTCCACTCATTTGATTTCTCCTAATTTTGAACAAAACTTAGAAACCACATGTTTATATGCATTTAAATAATGCTGCGAGCTAGGCCCACTAACCGGTCCATTTCCTTGTGTCTCACAGTGAAGGATTGTGGCTGCAAAGCCCATGGGAGAGGAGTCAGGCGTCTAGGGTTGTGTCTTGTCAATATTTTATTGTCATGGATTGTATTTTCATGTCTACAAAAGAGCCAAAAAGCAAACAATCTCAATAGAACTTGTACGTATATACCAATATAGAGCAAAATATCCGTGCCTCATCAGCTAAGTAAAATCTCTCCAATTGGAAGTGCACAAAATATAAAGACAGATGGTGTAACCAGAAGCCTTCAAACTGGGGCAAGGCTCCCCTGGTGTTCCTCAATTTATCATCGGGGGCATCAGCCTCAGCAGGGCTGAGATTATTTCAAGCATTCCATCCTTCACTTTTTTGTATACTTTAGTGAGTCGCCCTAGGTGGGACGGGTATGCCCAGACGTGGGTCCTCTGCACGGTGTGTCACTGGAACCAACCTATACCCGGCTGATGATCCCTAACTAGGGCGACACCTGTCCTGGGTTGCTTGTGCTCTGGATCAGGGAGAACCTGGGCTGGTAGTTCGGTCTGGACTGTTCCCATTGGAGCAGGGTCAAGGCTTATTTGTATATGGCTGGGTCCAAACTGAGGTTACATGGTGTGTAAAATAACGATGGAGTGGGATGCAGCCTGAGTAACTGCCAGTTGAACAAGTTACTTACCTTCGGTAACGATATATCTTTAAGAGACATAGGTTAGTTGTAGATTCCTTACCTTAGAATTACCCCCAGACGTCAGACTGGATGCGGAGAATGTTTACTTAGCCGTAACCCTGGACGTCGACTCCACGTCCGTCGTCGGCATCATGGTCGCCGGAATGACGTTGCGGTGCCTACTTAGACGCCGCCCCTGCGCGCTGACGTCAGTTCTGACATGACTTTCCATGCCAGAAGCGCAGAGCCATGAAAGATGCTGACGACTGGTGTGCCACAACTAGGGCCCTGTAAGGGAGTACCTATCCCTAGAAGTCAGTTCGCAGAGTGGGGAGGATGGGTGAGGCAGTAAGGAATCTACAACTAACCTATGTCTCTTACAGATACATCGTTACCGAAGGTAAGTTACTTGTTCATCTGAAAGAGACAGTTAGTTGTAGATTCCTCACCTTAGAATAGATACCCCAGCAATACCATCCCCGGTGGTGGGTCTGCGAACTAAGTTCACACCAGAAAGTCCTGGAGGACCGAACGGGCAAAATAGCCGTCCCTCCGGACTTGGCTGTCCAGGCAGTAATGTCTGGTGAACGTTTCAAAAGATGCCCACGTGGCCGCCTGGCAGATGTCAAGAAGTGGGACTCCACGTGCCAAAGCAGTGGTTGCTGCCGTAGCCCTAGTGGAATGAGCACGCAGCCCCACTGGAGGTTCCTTTTTAGCTAAAGCATAACAGACTTTAATACAAAGGACAACCCATCGAGAGATAGTATGCTTTTGAACAGCCCTGACCTTTCTTGGCACCTACATAGCCAACGAAGAGTTGATCATCCACCCAGAAATCTGTTGTGCAGTCAAGGTAGAAGGACAGCGCATGATTAGGGTCCAGATGGTGGAGTCTCTCCTCCTCCTTGGAAGGGTGCGGAGGTGGGAAAAATGTGGGAAAGTTGATCGTTTGTCCTATGTGAAAAGGTGTAACCACTTTAGGAAGGAATGAGGGCTTCGTCCTAAGCACCTCTTTGTCCGGATGCACAGAGAAGAAAGGGGACTTGGAAGATAGAGCCTGAATCTCACTCACTCTGCGAGCAGAGGTGATGGCAACAAGGAAGGCAGTTTTCAGAGTGAGGAGCCTGAGAGGACAGTTGTGAAGGGGCTCGAAGGGAGCACACATAAGATGAGTTAGAACAAGATTCAAGTCCCACTGGGGCATTATGAAAGAAGATGAGGAAAGAGATGAGTAATGCCCTTAAAGAATTTATTTACAATAGGGGACTTGAATAAAGAGGGCTGATCTGGCAGCCGAAGGAAAGCAGAGATAGCTGCAAGATAGCCTTTAAGAGTGCCCAGGGCAGAGCCCTGCTGGGCCAAAGAAAGTATAAACAATAGAACCTCTGAAAGAGGGGCAGAAAGGGGATCCACAGCCTTTGCTGTGCACCATGCCACAAACTTGTTCCATCTACAGGCGTATATCGTTTTAGTGGAGGGACGCCTGGCTGCCAAGATGACATTACAGACTTCGGGTGGAAGGTCAAAAGCTGTCAACTGCCGCTCAATCTCCATGCAAGGAGGTGGAGACTGGACAGGTTCGGGTAAAGAACCGTCCCCTGCTGCTGCAACAGAAGATCCTCCCGAAGGGGCAGTCTGACTGGCGGATCGATGGCCATGCCCAGGAGCCAGTACCAGACTCTTCATCCCCAGTGCAGAGCCACAAGGATAACTTGGGCCCGGTCGCGCTTGATCTTCTTCAGCACTGGTGGCAGAAGTGGTACAGGGGGAAAAGCGTACAGGAGGCTGCAACTCCACTCGCGATGAAAAGAGTCGCAGAGCGAATGCCGCTTGGAAACTCCAATGCACAGAACTGCTGACATTGTGCGTTCTCTTCGGTGGCGAACAGATCTAACCAAGTCTCTCCCCACCACCTCAGAGTGAAGACGCCATTCGTGATCTACCAGGCACTGACGGCTGAGTTTGTCCGCCCTGGCGTTCAGAGAACCTGCCAGGTGTTGAACCACCAGGGCCATGCCCTGATGTTACAGCCGTGTCCGGAGGCGAAGAGCCTCTTGACATAGTGTCCGAAACCCCACCCCGCCCTGTTTGTTGCAGTACCACATGGCGGTGGTGTTGTCTGTGAACACCTGCACCACTTCCCCTTTGAGAGAGGGAAGGAATGCTTTCAGTGCCAGGTGGATCGCCCGGAGCTCCAACAGGTTGATATGGAGCCCGGACTCCGGCCGAGACCAGACGCCTCTGATCTCCGCCTCTCCCAGATTTGCCGCCCCATCCCAGGAGTGACGTATCTGTCACCACTGTTAGGTTTGGTTGGGGAAGGGAGAGGGATCTGCCCCTATTCCAAGTTGGGTTCGTTAACCACCACTGCAGTTGTTGTGCAGTTCCCTCAGAGATCTGGACGTAGTCAGAAAGATTCCCCTGATGCTGCGCCCACAGGAACTTCAGGTCCCACTGCAGAGCCCGCATATGCCATCTGGCATGCTTTACTAACAGGATACAGTAGGCCATGAGGTCCAGCAGCCTCAGGGTCATTCTCACTGAAATCCGGGATAGAGGCTGAAACATAGGTATCATAGCCCGAATATCCCGGACTCGCTGCTTGGGAGGATAGCCCCAAAACTGCACTGTGTCCAGAACAGCTCTGATGAAAGGGAGCGTCTGAGAGGGTGTCAGGTGTGACTTTGGCACTGGAGGTGGGAGACGACAGCCTGGGGCGAGCCCGCCTTCAACAGCCAGTCATCGAAAAAGGGGAAGACTGGAACCCCTGATCTGCGCAGATGAGCTGCAACCACCGCCATCACTTTCGTGTACACCCGAGGGGCACTGGTGAGGCCAAAGGGAAGCATGGCGAACTGAAAATGCTCGTGGCCTACCGTGAACCTTAGATAGCATCTGTGGGCTGGCAGGACAGGAATATGGAAAAAGGCGTCCTACAAATCCAGCGCCACCATCCAGTCTCGAGGGTCGAGGGCACACAGGACTTGAGCAAATGTGAGCATTTTGAACTTCTCCTTCCGGAGGAAGGGGTTGAAGGCCCTGAGGTCTAGAATAGGACGCAGGCCTTTGCCCTTCTTGGGCACCAGAAAGTAGCGGGAATAGCAACCACGACCTACTTCTGGCGCAGGGACCCTCTCGATAGTCCCTTGGCCAAGAGAGCTGAGACTTCCTGGCGGAGAAGCGCCAAATGATCCTCTGACATGCGATCGAAAGAGGGAGGCATGAAGGGAGGGGTAGCCTCGAAGGGGAGGGAGTAGCACCCTCAAACTATTTGCAAAACCCACCTGTCCGACATGATGGATTGCCAGTGAGGGAGGTGTTGGCGAATCCTGCCGCACACTGGTCGTTGATGGGCCTGAAACGTCGGACTAGGAGGGTTTGGAGGCTGCCCGGAGAGGGGGTGGGGTCCGCCTGCTGGCTCCCAGACCTGCGAGATCGCTGGATCCCACGTCCGTGGCCACACAGAGGCTGGGCAGCTTGCGTGAACCGGTGGCTAGGCTGGGCCGGACGTGACTGGGCGCCCCTTCCGTAGCCACAAAAGGGGCATAAAGCAGACTGGAGTGGACGGGAAGGCGCAGCAAGGCCCAAAGATCTGGCCGTAGCCCAAGAATCTTTAAAGCGCTACAGCGCAGAGTCTGCTTTGTCGCCAAAAAGACGACGGCCATCAAAGGGCATGTCCAGCAAAGTTGATTGGACATCCCCCCGAAAAGCCAGATGTCCTCAACCAGGCGTGGAGCCTAAGGGCTACGGACGTGGCAATCATTCTGCCTAGTGAGTCGGTGGTATCCTGTCCACATCTGATTGTGAATTTGGCTGCGTCTCTCTCATCCGCCACTGCTTGGGAGAGAACGGCCCAAGCCTCCTCCAAGCACCAAGGCAGCACCTGCGCAACCGTATCCCAGATGGTGTCGGAGTATCGGCCCAAGAGGCACGCGGTATTCATGGACCGCAGTGCCAAGCTGGAGGAAGAGCACATGCGCTTCCCAAGGTGATCCAGCTTCTTGGATTCCCTATCTGAAGGAGAAGGGAATGTGCCCTTTGAAGAAGAGGCTTGAACCACCAAGCTCTCGGGGGAAGGGTATTGGGTGAGGAAAACTGGGTCACCTGGGGCCAGGCGATGTCGACGGGCAATCGTCTTTTCCAAAGGAGCCCCTGTGCTGGGCTTGGACCAGGTGCCCAGGAGGACGTCAGTGAGGGCTTCGTTGAAGGTCAGAAGGGGTTCAGGCTGAAGCACCTCTGTCAGGAGGTTAGTCCTGACTGCCACTGAAGGGAGCTCAAGGCCCAAGACCTCGGCCGACCTTCGCACCACCACAGCGTAGGACGCTCCATCCTCCGTAGCCACGGTAGGGGAAGAAAGCCTGCCAAGGTCTGGAGAAGTGTCCAGACCACTGTCGTCACCCAGGTCCTCTCTCCAGTCTGGTTCTTCAAGCTGGTCTGCTAAAGGGTCCAGCGACCCCTCCCAGTCCTCATCACCACCATCTGGGCGGTAGAGAACACCAGGGATGAACAGGGGAACAAAAGTACCCTCCGGCGTCGGTCCGGCTCCATCTCGGGGGTGAGGAAGGGGACGGCGTCGGCTGGCGCCGGGGGTGTCGTCACGGAAATCGGCGCCATGGAAGGATCAGTGAGATCGACCGGCGTCGATCCGGATCCAGGCCTGGATCCGCGGGGGCCGAAGGCGCACTGGCGGAGTCAGGCTGCCCTAAGACAAGGTGGAGGGCCTCGTAGAACTTGGGGAGTTGAGCAGGGGACGCTCCGGCTCCTGGAAACGGGGGAAGGCGCAGTAGTCCCTGAAGTAGGCACTGGAGACGGAGCCTTAGAGCGACGATGCTCCGAGTGCCGTGTCGTGTCAGCTGACCGACGGGGGGAAGGCAAAGAGCGCCGGTGCTTCTTCGCCTTCTTCTTCTTGGACTTACCCGAAGACCTCGAAGACTTGGAGTAAGACGAGGCCTTCCTCTCGAACGAGACCAGGAACGACGCAGAGCCGTCCGCCGGGCCTCCAATAACTTTCAGGACCGCGCCCGCAAAGACTTTGGATTCATGGCCCGGCAGTCGGAGCACGACTTCGGGTCGTGGTCGCGCTCCAGACACCAAAGACAGATGAGGTGCGGATCCGTCACAGACATCAGCTTGTGACAGAAGTCGCAAGGCTTGAACCCGGTCTGGCGTTGGTTCATCCCTCGCGCACCAGGAGTCGAAGGCTCGAAAAAGAAGTCAACAAAACGTCAAAAAAGGTTAGTCAAAAAATGACTAGGGGTCGATCTCCAGATCTGCACTAGGCTGGGGCGGAAAAATAAAGAACTAACGTCAGCACGCAGGGGCGGCATCTAAGTAGGCACCGCGACGTCATTCCGGCGACCACAACGCCGACGACAGACGCGGAGTCGACCGACGCCACCTACCAACGCGCAGGGGCACTGCTAAGAAAAAATTCTCCAGATCCAGTCTGACGCCTGGGGTAATTCTAAGGTAAGGAATCTACAACTAACTGTCTCTTTCAGATGCTATGATTATTTCAAGCATTCCATCCGTTACTTTTTGTATACTTTTTTGTGGACAGTAAAATACAGCCATAATTTGGGCGCATTGGACCCATAACCCCCATGAGGCCACAGTCCAACCACACTTGCTGCACTATTGATAGCTATGCCCTTCAGAGGGGCCTCTTGACCTGGGACTTGCAGCCATGGACCAGTGCTGCAAGGCCCAGAGCAGCAGGCTTCCTTCCTTGGGCCTCACAGCACCGGACCATGGCTAGTAAGCCTAGGGGAGGATGGATCTTTCCTGACCTTCGCAGCTCTGGATCATGGCTGTGCAGTGCATGAGAGAAGAGATCAGTGGTATAGGAATGTAGCCATGGGCCCTGATGCAAGAAAATGATGTCGGACAGTAAACCGCAGCCATAAGTTCGGTGCATTGGGCCCAGAACATCCATGAGCCCTGGTGCCACTGCACCTGCAGCACTACTGATAGCTACACCCATGAGAGAGTCCCTAAATAAAGCTCACAGCCATACTCCTGCTCTGCTAAGCTCACGAACTGGCACTCCCGCCTCTGAGTGTCAAGCCACAGCTGGCTGCAATGCCCAGGAGAGGAAGGGCCTCTCCCACACCTCACAACTCTGGAACATGGCTGCAATGCCCATGGAAGAGTGGCAAGTAGCACAGCAATGGTGCCATGGGTGCTGGTGCAAAGTAAAAGTGCCCCTTTTCTCTTGTCCACTGGCTGCGCAGTAAAATAAAGCCACTATTAGGGTACATTGGGCACTTAATACCAGTGGGCCCAATGCCACTGCACCTGCTGAACTACTGATGGCTATGCCCCTGACCGATGGCTATGCCTGGGCAGAAAGGGAAATCACAGGACATGGACCTTGACATCGACCTATGCACAGAGCCATGGTGTTGTGTAGTTCCTATAAAACTCATATAGGATCTGCGCGTTTAGACAACATACACTGAGGAACTGGTGTCCAGACTGATTCCAGATAGCCCCACCGGGTATGTGAGCCTGTATACCAGCTAGCTCGCAATGCCACTATAACCTCCTCTTACCAAGGAGAGAATAGTTCTTGGCAACTATCGAACATGACAACCCTGATCCCTCAGGACCGTGGAAACAGTAGCTTACTTTTTGCTCAGTCACTCGTGCACACTTTGTCTCAGAGAGATACACAGAATAAACGGTTGGGACGTTTTCAATAAGCATTTATTGAACAGTCATTATTCTAGTGTAAAATAAGAGCACTGAAATCACTAGTAGACAGTAGCATAGATAAATGAGTAAAAGCACTAGAAAGGTAAACAGATGGTAAGTTTCTACCATTTTGCTAAAATCATTAATACAGGCAAGTATATAAAATACATGACAATAAAATGCGTACTCCTACGGTGCAACCCTAACTAGATGTACCTAAGTGTACCTAGCATGCGAGTAGGTGTAAAGCCAAGAATCCCTCTAGGACAAAGCCAACCCCATTACCTGATATTAGCCTGCGGGACCCTGTTCTGGTCTCGAGCTGAACACTCCGCAAGGGATGTCAGACCACTGCGAGCTGGAGTATCTGCATGCAGGAACCTCAGCGTCTCGTGCCAGTGTGTCGGCAGGGAAGTCCTGATCTCCTCTGACTATCTTAGCAAGATGTGATGTTTATATACCCTAAGGTGTCCCCCGGGGTTCTACCTTGCTGTGTTATTGTCGGACTTTGGTTGACGTTGGGAATGAACTTTATACATAGTTATTATGCAGGAGATGGCGGTCCTGCTGAGTTTCCAAGAATCTAAGAATCCTCATGCATAATTTATGAGGCTATTGTTCAGGGAAAAACCCTAAGTACTGTGTGTAGTATCGTAACTAGGTAAAGGGTCAGTCCTTCAAATCCGTTATGTATGCAGTATAGGAGAGAATGTAGGTGAAGGGTTATGATGTTACCCGGGCCTATATTGGGTTACCTATATGAAATATAACACCCACTCCTCATCCGACTGGACGACATTACTAAATTCTAGCATACTACCAAGGCGTCTAGACTTTTGTATGCAATCTAATTAAAAAAAACAATCATTTAGAAGTATTGTCTTAAGAGAAGTTTAAAGCGTTTCTAAAAAAAAAACCTTAAAAGTCTTAAAAAATGTTTTAAAAAGAGTAACTTAAGCACTGGCTCTTAAGTGTACGTTTATATAGTCCGAACAACTACAAGCATCGGAAAGCCATGCAGGTCAAAAGTGTCAATTTGGAATTTTGTTTTAAAAGTGAATGGCCAAATCTTCCCAGCATGCGACGGCCCAAATGTTTATGTGTCCTTGCTGGTAGACATTGCTGCTGCCTGCCTTCGCAGCCGATGATCCCTGTAACACCTCGCAGATTATGTCAATTGAGCACAGATGATCTTCTGTACTGCCTGCAGCGGATGCTGGGGCAGCCTGTGCAATATCCAAGGCCTGAGCAATGGTGGAGGAGCCAGTATCCATTCCAACAGGGGCAGAAACCTCCTGTGGTGGCTCTAAGAATGCCTCCATCAACATAGGTATACGCTGTGGACACAGCAGAAAATGGTCTGTTATCGGGTCCAGTAGAGCATCAACGTCCAGTTGCGCAGCTGATGGAAGTGTCAGACAGAGATCCAACACGCATTCTTCTCCGCAGAACAGGCATCGGAAAACAGGTAAGACACAGTCTAGCCAGACCAGTCTAAACAACAGGAACCAGGAGGCGCTAAGTTCCCTTAGGCGAGGTGTCCCCAGTTGTTATACCATGCGATCACTGTATTTGCGTTCCAGGAGTGCTTTTTCCATCTCCTTGGTGACTGGTACATCCATTGCAAGGCAGTAAAATCACAATCAGGATTCCTGCTATTAGAAACAGGATCAGCGGAAGCCCTCCAAAAACGCTTCAGAATACGGAGTGAATAAAGTTGGGTATAACTCCGAGGACCGTCTGAAAGGTGCTTAACAGTCCAGAACCTATGGTCTTACATAGGTGTACAATGCCCATTGTATCAGACATGTTAAAGATACGGCTTACCATTTCTGTGAAATAGAAGGGGCAGTTTGTACGTATGAGCGCCTGTATCTCAGCCGAAGACCTAGCGATCTTGAGATCAAAGGTCTCCCTGGCGGAGGTTAAGGGCACTGTTTGCTGAAAAGCATGGCTTTCATTCTGCTCAGAGTATTAAACCGTATAAAGGAAACATTTAACGAAGGCTATAACGGGTCCTCCCTGACTGTATGTGTTGGTGGAAACAATACTTGCATGCAGCAAGTAACCCTGGTGAATTCCTTACCCATTTCTTCATATCTGCCTGCCTGTTGCTGTTCTAGGCAATACTGAAACTGCAAAGTTGTGACCGGTAATGTTATATGGCCATGGATTAACCACTCTGTGGATGGTGACTCTGCCACAGTAAAGGGTAACCTATCCAGTTTTTCAATACGCAGCATTGTATATTTTGCTCTTGTCTGTGCCGTTTTCATCTGTTTTTCTGTTAATTGTATGCAGAAAACAAGGACGTACTGTTGATAAAACACCAAGGCACATAACCGGTGCGCAATGACTGCAGCGTCCAGCTCAACAACATAATAGAACGTAACTGTGACTGTCCGTGTTGTAGTATGGACAAATCCTGTTCTAGTACATCGATAGCAGAAGATACAATGTTGCCCAGTGAATATATCCTGGATGTTAACGTAGTCATGCCATTGTCAGCTACGGCTAACGCCTTCTCTAGGTTAATTCTATCTATTTCTCTTAATCTCTCTGCTGCTTCTTGTTGGGAGATTTTCCAGATTTCGTCATGGACAGCATATAAGAAACGTTTTTGACGTGGCTTCCTGGGACCTAATAAAAAATCCTGTAGGTCCACATCCTCTGTAAGTAAGGATAAGTGTTGTTTCACCTGGTGTAGTGTTGAGGTTCTTAGCCAATCGAGGCATAACTTCCCAACACTGTACGATGTCACAACCCCCGGATGTTCTCATTGTACATAACGTGGGTCTGGCCTATCGATACTAAACCCTTCGGTGGTACCCCTGAATCTTTCCTGACATATATTCGTGTCTGTGGGACAAACCAACCTCCCTTCCAATTGGGGACTGATCTATTGTATTACAATATGTCATCTACTTTAGCCCCTTCATTTGATGTAAAATTCCCCTCGGTTTGTGTCGGTGTTGGAATCCGAGGCGTGTTTAGGTTCTTAGCTGTTGCACAGTGTCATTTAGAAAAATCATCTGCTGTGGAATGAGGCATGCTCTAAATAGCGCTTCTGTTCCTTGAACTTGCCAGTCTCTAGATCTCCAGACTGATTTTAAGTCTATTGTGTCCTTCCATAAGTCGAAACCCTGTTCAGACAGTTGGGAAATAAAGGAAGCAGAGTAAATCTGTTTGGTGTTTGTTAACATATTTTTCGGTGCAGATATAGGTGCAACCTTATAATAATAAGAGGTCGGGTCAGAAGTGTTAAACCCTGAAAAATATGAAAATTTCTGTGCAAACATTTCTAGGTTTGCCAGATTTATGCAAGAAATGATGACCATAATATTGGTAACAATACATTTTGTCAAAAATCTGTAGTGTCTTCTAACATTTCAGTACTAGAAAATGCGGCAGATTGTTCCAAATCAGACAATAAGTTTAAAAATCCCAATCATCGGAAAATGTACTGGAGGTAATGATATCATTCAATTACATTTTAAACAAATGTGGTATTTTTAAAAGTTCAGTCGGTCCGAATATATCATAATCAACTTTGTCCCATACTATAACATGAGGTATAGGAACTGCTGTAATGTTGACGAAGGACAAGTCTCTTTGTTCACGATGAGATGAAACATGAGGTTTTAAAATTAAGAAGAGCTCTGTTGAAGATAAGTTCCATTGATGAGTAAGTGAAAAACAATTACTAATCCTAACCAGAAAAGAAAGAAAAGTTTACCGGTGATTATCCAAAGCTCTATCCAAGGTGATACTAAATAAGTTTTTCTAAGAAAGGTGAAGGAGTCTTTGATCCGTTGTTTGTGAGATATTTGGGCTGGCATCGTTTCAGGTTCAATGAAATGGTGTTGAAGTCAATGAAATGGTGTTGAAGTCAATGAAATAGCCAGATGGAGTTTGATCTATTTTAGGTAGCTCAGCAATTTGTGTTGAACTTGTTGACAGCCCTTTTGAGGCATATTGATGTAGACATCTTTGTTAAATTGAATTGAAATTTCTCTTTCATTTTGATTTGCAAAGTTTGTGTCAAGAGGAACTAGTTCCATTGCATTGTTTTCGATTCCGTTGCTTTGTAAAGGTGACTCTTCAAACGTTATGAGTCTTTCTGTTTGAACTTCCTGTATTGTAGCGAGAGGAGGGCGTCGTCTTCTTAGGAGTCCACGAGGCCTACTATTCAGTATCGGCCACATAGTGTGGTTTGATCAGATCAATTGAGACAAATCTCTTTTCTTTTCCGGCAAGAGGCGGTAGAAGTACAGTTCTTGATCCTTCAGCGGCCAGGACAGGTACAGGCTTTCGATCGGATGGCCCGAATTCTTTCTTGTCCACAATCCTTTCCCTGACCAGATCCCCAACTTTAGGAATCCAGGCAGGTCTTGCTGTGGCTGACTTGACTTCCCCAGTGGCAGTTTTCTTTGTCTCGCCGTTACTTAGGAAGGCTCTGGATTCATTCAGATCCTGTAAAACAGCCAAACGGATTTTCATTCGCCACTGGGCCTTCACAATCGAGATCAGGTACCCACATGCTTGTCCCAAACAGGACCGCGTAAGGAGTGACACCTCCTGGGGAGCTTCTTGGCAGGTTATTAAGGGCTCGCTGGACCCCATATAGGTGACTGACCCAACTACCACCCGAGCCAAATACCCTAGCTGTTAAAAATTGCTTTAAGTCTCGGTTTTTCCTCTCCATGACCAAATTTACCTCCGGATGGTACGGAGAGGAGTACCGCAATGCAACACCCAAACATCCCATGGCTTCCTTGTAAGCCCTAGAGCTGAACGCGGGGCCACGGTCAGAATGTAATGTGACAACTGCGTATGTCCCTATAAAGACTCGCAAATCTTTTATAACAGTTCGAGCGTCAGCCGAGCGCTGAGGCCATACCCATAGAACTCTTGAACAGGAATCCATTGGAACCATGATATACTTGTAAGCCCCATCAGATTGTAAGGGGCTGCAGTGGTCCAGGTAAACACACACGAGCGGTCTGTCTGATATTAACAGAGGTGTCTGCGCTGGGCGAGCTATGGTGGACCCTTTTATCTGTTGACAGATTTCGCACTTTAAGATAAAGTCTTTGGTCTGCTTTGTTAACCCTGGCCACCAATAGCATTGTTTCAGTAAAGAAACTGTTGCCGTAACTCCTGCATGTGCAGAACCCAGACCCTCGTGCGCAGCTAAGATTAAACCTAACCGGCGATCCATGTTTGGTATTACTCTATCCCCCACTCCAGGAATCTGAGCAAATGGAATGTTGTTTGCATCTAACTTGTAGGAGTACTTGAGTGGAAAACCTTTGGGTAGTGCTTTGCTGTTATTGCGTGTAGCAACCACAGCTATCATTGTGCTACCGTCTACCCTCGTTTTTGAACGAGTGATTGCAGCTACGGACGCAGTGCGTACTGCCCCCTTTGCGGCTTCATCAGCCAATGAATTCCCTTCAACGTGAACGCCATCACGTTGATGACTCAGCGTGTTTATCACGTGAGCTCTTGGTAGTTCGTTTTTCAACTCTGCTAACTGTTCCCATAGCTTTTTATGCTTAATTGTGCCGCCTTTTGATTCTCTGAACCCATTTTGTCCACAATAGTGGAGGTATTCATTGTATGACTGGACACAGTAAAAGGAATCGCACACTATCAGTGTGGGAATTCTGGATCCGTATTTATCAGTACAGAGTTTTTAATTCTGCCAGCTGAGCCGTGCAGTCTCCTAGAGACTGAGTTTTTGTACAGCTTGGATGGAACTTGCCATCCTGCATACGACCTTTTACAATCGTACATGCGGAGCTGTATTGTTGTTTACTTCCAATGGCCGGCTGAGCAGATCCATCAGTGTAAATTATATATTCATACTGATCTAGAGGCATTATTTCATTTGGGAGAGGATATTCTTGTTCATATTGCAGAAATGCTTGTGTTTTAAGACTTGGATCATATCTGTATTCTACATCTGTTGCAGTGAGAGAATTAGCCCATTGTATCCATCTCGGATGTAAAGCTTTAGCATTTGGAACGCTTGTCTTTGTAGCGGCCTCTAAGGCCAGTACGGGGTTTACGGCAATTATTCGTTTCCCCTGAGCCAGTCCTCTTTCTCTCACCACAGCAGTCTGTACTGCCGTCAGAATTTTTTCTGTTGAAGCAAAACGCATCTCAGCAGTGGTGTACAAGTGTGATTTGTATGCAATTGGTACTGTTTCGCCTTCATTGAAGGTTAAATAGGTGTACCCGGATTGATCCACAACTATGCGGATCACCAAATTGCGGATGTTTACGCGTGTCTGTAAGTGTTTTGATGATATCATATCAGCTTGTAGGGAACGAAGGATATCTGTGTGTTCCTGTGTCCATTGCCTAACTAAGAAATCAGGTCTTATGAGGACATAGAAAGGTTTAACCCTTTCTGCGTAATCCAAAATGTATGTTCTACCAAAATTCAGGAATCCCAGTATGGATTGTAAATTTTTCAATGATTTTGTAGGTTGGTGCTGCGCACACTTTTCTAAAAAGTGGGCTGCTAGGCTTTTTCCTTCACTTGAAAGCTCATATCCCAAAAAAAGGACATTGAGGTGGGCTATTTTCGATTTTTTAAAGTTAAATTTGTAGCCCTCAGAGGCGAACCCAAAATAATGGTGCTCACCCTGGTCAAGTGTTCCTCTAAGTCATCATCCGTCAGATAAATATAATCTACATAGGTCAATGCCTCTTCATCCAAATTTTGTAGTAACTCTGTTACCCTTCTTGAGAATAACCCCGGGCTGTTCTTATACCCCTGGGGGAGGCGACAAAATTGACGCTGGGACCCCAGCGCTGAGAAGGCTGTTAAATGTCTGCTCTCAGGCGCTATGTTTTGGCAGAAAAATCAATTTGAGATATCTAGTGTTGTTTTGTATTTTTTCCGCACAATGTTATTCATTAAAGCGGCACTGTGTGCATTCTGTACTGCAAATGTTTTTGTGCATGAGTTTAAGTGTCTATAGTCTAAAACTAGACGATATGAATTGCAGCTGTGGGCGGAGAGCTCCGCTCCGCCCGCGGAGTGTGCGGAGTTGTGCCTACTCCGCGTTCCGCGGAGAACGCGGAGTAGGCACAACTCGGCACCCTCCGCGGCGGAGAGGAGTTGCCCAGCCCCCGCCTCCACCACCCCTAGGAAGAATTACATTAAATATACATTAAAGGTAAAAAACATAAACACTTACCTTGACTGCGGGGTCCCCAGGCTGCCGTCCTCCTCTTCCTCAGTTTCATGATGATCTGCGCATGTGCGCGTGCCCGCCCATTCCTCGCGAGAAATGCGCTGGCGCGCGCGCATATCATCACAACACCAAGGAAGAGGAGGACGGCAGCCCGGGGACGCCGCAGTCAAGGTAAGTGTTTATTTTTTTTACCTTTAATGTATATTTAATGTAATTCTTCCTAGGGGGGGTGGATGCGGGCAGCGGAGCAGAGCGGAGTTTCCACGGAGTTGGTCCCCAACTCCGTGGACCTCCGCGTAGTGCCGCTCCGCCAGCTCCGCCCAGGCTTAATGAATTGTCGGGTTTCATTACGGGAAACAAAGGATTATTCATTGACGAGGTGCATGGTTCAATTACACCCTGGTATTCAAGTTGATCTAAGATCTCCCTGACCTGTTTTTTAGCTTCCTGTTTTATGGGATACTGTCTCTGTGGAGTTGCAGTAGTTTTTATTGGAATTACGTGGTGGGGTGACCCTTCATCCCATCCAACGTGGTTGCGGTATAATGCTGGAGCAAGGGCTACCGCCCATTCCTGTGCATATTTATGTTTTAGGTTTATGGGAACTAAGTCGAAAAAAGCTGGAAAAATCACACTTTCTCCCGTTGGGCACTCCATAACAATAGCAGGCGGCTGATCTTTTTCAGCTAACAGGATGTCGTAGCCAGAAGTCAAGTTCTCCCAAAAGACCTTTAATTTTTCTGGGCTTGTCCCCCTCCATCTGGAGTGTTATCTCATGTAACTTGTGTGGGACACTCACCCTAGCATCTGCTGTTTCCACTGTGATATATTCACTCAGCTCTGCTGTCACCAGAAATTCCATCAGGTTCTGGCGAGCTATTGTTACTTCTGCTGCACTGTCTAGCATCGTCAGAGCCCATTCCCCATTCAGTAGTTGAGTCCTCAGAATTCTGGGCATGTCTGATCTTTAGACCTGCTACTTTCTTCTTTTTGAATTGAGGTTTTGATTTTTGTTTATCTTCTTTTTCGGAAGTGTAGTCTTGAGCGCGTTGAGTGTCTCTGGACTTCGTACGCTCTTCTTGTCTGTGTTCTGACCGTCCTTCCCTCTCGGAGTTTTTTGATGAACCTTGAAAGGAACAAGAGGACCGTGTATCAGTGTCCTGATACCTGTCAGGTTTTTTAATGTTGTCTCTAATCCTAAGGTTATACCTCCTTTCGGAGGGCTCCCGCTGAGGAGACCTACCTCTGGACTGAGATCTATTCTCTCTATTCTTTTGTTGTTTATTGTTATTTTCCCATTTCTTCTTCGAAGAAGCAGGAATCTGATTTTTTCTGTTCTTTTTCAGAACCCCCATCAGTATTGGTTTTATTGGTCTAGCTCCCAAATTATCTCTCCCTAATTTAGCGTAGGTGTCTTCAATAATTCTTGGTAATTCAACATCCTGTTGTAAAGGAGTGAAATTCCTTAGGCGTTGGCGTATAGCCTCTGCTGCTGCCTCCCCTTTAATATTTGCTAATATTATAGCTGATACTTGGGCAAAATTACCTAGTAATTTCATCCCTAAGTTCAGAGCAGGTTCTGCTCCATACTCATTCTGTATTTGTCTTAATACATCCGGTATTACTGTTAACGAAGGGATACCATGAGTTCTGGTATATATGGAAGCGAAGACTGTACCCCAAGTGGTACAATCCTCTATCTAGGGAGCTATCCCCATGGGCAAGCAAATTGTTAGCATTCTGTGTTTCTCATGAGGGCTTGTGTGTGGAAAGACTGCCTCTAGCTGTGTTATTTTCTGAGCTATCCAGAATGGCATTTGTTCCCGTTTAGTGGGCATTTTACCCTTTACTGCATGTAACGTTTGTGGTATAGTTTTAGTTGTATTTGTTTGAATTGGACCTGTTGGTGTAGCATTAGCTGGCTGAAGTGTGAAGGAGAGAATAGTTCTTGGCAACTATAGAACATGACAACCCTGATCCTTCAGGACCGTGGAAACAGTAGCATACTTTTTGCTCAGTCACTCGTGCTCACTTTGTCTCAGAGAGATACACAGAATAAACAGTTGGGACGTTTTCAATAAGCATTTATTGAACAGTCGTTATTCTAGTGTAAAATAAGTGCACTGAAATCACCAGTAGACAGTAGCATAGATAAATGAGTAGAAGCACTAGAAAGGTAAACAGATGGTAGGTTTCTACCATTTTGCTAAAATTATAAATACAGGCAAGTATATAAAATACATGACAATAAAATGCGTACTCCTACGATGTAACCCTAACTAGATGTACCTAAGTGTACCTAGCATGCGAGTAGGTGTAAAGCCAAGAACCCCTCTAGGATGAAGCCAACCCCATTACCTGATGTGAGACTGCGGGACCCCGTTCTGGTCTTGAGCTGAACACCCCGCAAGGGATGTCAGACCACTGCGAGCTGGAGTATCTGCATGCAGGAACCTCAGCGTCTCGCGTCAGTGTATCGGCAGGGAAGTCCTGATCTCCTCTGACTATCTTAGCAAGATGTGATGTTTATATACCCTAAGGTGTCCCCAGGGGTTCTACCTTGCTGTGTCATTGTCGGACTTTGGATTACGTTGGGAATGAACTTTATACATAGTTATTATGCAGGAGATGGCGGTCCTGCTGAGTTTCCAAGAATCTAAGAATCCTCATGCATAATTTATGAGGCTATTGTTCAGGGAAAAACCCTAAGTACTGTGTGTAGTATCGTAACTAGCTAAAGGGTCAGTCCTTCAAATCTGTTATGTATGTAGTATAGGAGAGAATGTAGGTGAAGGGTTATGATGTTACCCGGGCCTATATTGGGGTACCTATATGTAATATAACGAAGCCTCCCCCCACCTCCTTGGCCTCTAAGACATGGTGTAACACTGAGAGGATTAGGGGAGGGAGACCACTAACACATGAGCTTTGCAGCACATAAGAATGGCTGCAAGGCCCAGGGGGGAGGGGCCCTCACCATGGCCTGGCAATGCTACACCATGGCTACAAGGCATAGAGTAGGAGCCTCCACTCCCCTAGGCCTCACAAACATGGTCTAGTGCTGCAAGGCCCAGGAGAGGGGACCCCGGATAGGGGAGCCCTCTACCATTGGCCTCACAACAATAGTATAGCACTGCAAGCCCAGGGGAAGGGTGTTCCTTCCCATGGACCACCCCACCATGATCCACAGCTGTGAGGCCCATGGGAGTTTTGTCCCATCCTCTGGCCTCATAGCTATGATGTAGTGCTGCAAGGCCCACGGGATGTGGCCCCACTGCCCTGTGCTTCACATCCATGGTCTGGTGCCACAAGACCCAGGGATGGAGAGTCTCCTTCCCTGGGCCTCACAGCGATGGTCCCCACCCATCGCTGCAAGAGCCAAGTAAGGTGGCTAATTTTCCATTATCACTTCACAGGACAGCTTATGCCTTTGGAAAAACACTGCACGTGTGGCGACACATTTAGTGTACGGAGGCTTTGGAAGATGTTTATTGGGGAGCAGGGGAACTAAGAGTCACATAGCAGATTTTTGGCGTTTCATTCTAAATCCCTCCTCTAAAACAGGTCCTGTTAAAAGATAACTCAGCTGGAGATTGAGTTTATCCAGCATGATTAGTCTTCATCCTATATTTGAGTTCTAATCCTTTTACCACCTCCTAGAGTGAGCCTTGACTGTTCTCAATTGCAAATTTTGAGCAACAAGTTTAAAAAATGAACTCTGGTATTCAAATAGAATGAAATAGTCTTTAGCTTTGAAACACCAGTGGTAAATATCAGTATCTACCAGGCATACTGTCCGGTAAGTATTCACTGCCACAGGACCTGATCCTACTGGTATGTTTTTACTTTGGAACTAGGATATTTGACATCTAATCTCAGTTTGATGATGGAAATAATCACCATGTTCTAAAGCCGAGCAGGGCCTATAACAGAGTGGTGATTCCCTGGGAGCGTCAGCCCCTTCGCCATGCCATCAGAATCACTGAACACCCCAGTTGTGGTCTCATGGACTAGATGGAGATATGGAACCAGGAGACATTTTTTAATCCTGGCCTCCCGCTTGGCCAAATTGTGTGCTCTTGAGCAATCACTTTTCTGAATTTATTGCCAGGGCCACTGGGATGATGCGATTGTGCGGCCGCTGCATTTTTTGCATAATTATAGATTTGCCGCATTTTTGTCGCAAAATCCATTGTCTGCTGCATATTCTGCAAGTTAACAAAAAACAATTTTTGTTTCTAGCTCAAATGGTTCAAACGTTCCTAATAACACAATGACACGTGTTGCCGCGGAGACGAAGATCCTTTTCAAAGCTAGAATGGTTACCTTTCTGTTGCGTATTGGTACATTTGGATGTTAAACTGGCACTAATTAAGTGCAACCAATACCCAGGCAGTGGTAATAAGTGCAAAAATGGCAATATAGTGCAGTAATACTACCATAAAATGTGCAGTATTACACAGCATAACATGCCTTTTCTTGGTGCATAATTTACTCACCCCTGCCACATAATCTGACCCTCCCCTGCCACATAATTCCAATGTGCCTGCTCATTGCGCTGCTGCTCTCTTATTGGCAAGATTGGGAGTATTTTGATTCAATGTAAAAACTGCTAGTCACTGACATTTTTTAAAATGTACTGAATATTTCTTGAGAGAAGGGAGGTTCCCAGTCATATATAATGGTCACCTAAATGCAGTACAGTGGTAAATATATAGCCTTTGTCCCAAGTACCAGTGTACTGCTGACCTGGGTGTACTAAGTTAACAAACTGTTTGATCGTGGGCAAATAACACTCTCCCTGTGCGTCGTTCACTGACCTGACAATAAGGCAACACTTTGAAACAGGCTTAATGTGATAAATGGACACCAAAGGCATACTCCCTTGCTCTGGCTCAGCTCGAGGTCCAGTTTGAACCACAACTCCATAAAGAGCCGAGCTTTCATGTGTCTTCTGCCTTCCACCCTGCGTCTAACCACAATGTGGTATTATGTCTGCGCTATAAAAAAAACTGCAAAAATGGGTTTTATTCCTCATTCAAGGCTGCTTGCATCTAGGGTTGCCACTTTGCTGGTTTTCTGTTCCCTTCTGTTGTTTCATGTACCAGCCAGTATAAAAATACGCGAATCACCTAATGCCGTTATTTTGAGACCTTATCTGTACATATTCAAAACAGCAAATACAAACAGAAAACACATTTAAACATGTTTTAGAGCTGCGTTCCATCCCTGAGTAATAAATATGGTAAATAGAAGGAGATGATGGACAGAGCGCTAGAACTTTTCAGACATTCACCCCCAGTCACAGATCTGGGTTGAATCCATCATCGTTCTTTAGCTCACTTCGTCACCCCAGTTCAGACCCAGCCATATGCAAATCAGCCTTGACCCTGTTCCTCATGGGAACAGTCCAGCCCGAACTGCCAAGCTAGGTCTTCCCTGGACCGGAAGCAAGCATCCTGGGACCGGTTTCGGGGTAACACCCCTTATATGCCAGGATAGCTTGAATCCAGCGGCAAAGTGAGAAAGGGACCCACGTCTGGGCATACCCTGCCAACTTAGGGCGAACAAAGCAAACACAAGGAGATGATGGACGGAGCGCTGAAACCTTTCAGACACTCACCCCCAGTCACATATCTGGGTTGAATCCATCATCGTTCTTTAGCTCACTTCGCCATCCCAGTTCAGTGAGCGTCTGAAAAGTTTCAGCGCTCTGTCCATCATCTCTTTGTGTTTACTTTGTTCGCCCTAAATTGGCAGGGTATGCCGAGACGTGGGTCTCTTGCTCACTTTGCCACTGGATTCAAGCTATCCTGGCATGGCATGGTAGCTCCCACACCAATAACATTTTACAAAATCCATGCCAAAACAAGTCACACATTGACAAAACTAAAAAGTTGACCACCAATTTCAGACCTACTGGCTTTACCAATGCTTGTTTATTTTTGTTTCCCATAATCTTATTGAAACTGGTTACACTGATTTTCCATTATGAATATTTTTGGGGAATACTAGTAGTTTAGCAAAATGTTTTTTTTTCCTGCTTTAATTTTTTTATGAACATTTTATTTTGAAAGCAAAGAATCATTGTTAGAAATGGGATCTCTAGTTGGCAAGGGCTTGCACCTTTGTCCAAGTAGGGACCCTTCTTCCTAGTCAGGGTAAGGGTTGTTACACTCGTGAAGTAACCCCTGCTCACCCTCGTGGTAGCTTGGCACGAGCAGTCAGGCTTAATTCAGAGGCAGTGTGTAAAGCATTTGCACATAACCAACAGTAATACAGTGTAAGCACTACAAACGGACACCACACCAGTTTAGAAAAATAACCAATATTTTATATACTCAAGACAAGACCAATTACGACAAAAATCCACAATACTGTACTTTACGAATGAATACTTGATACGTTAACTTCTTCTTTGCAGGAATAGCACACAAGCAAAGTTCGTACGAGTCGGTAGCTCCGTCCGAGCCTACCGTGATGCTGAAAACCCCAGAGTCTAACAGTTCCAGCCGACCGCGTCGATACGGGCCAGCAGAGTCATGAACAGACTCGGTTACAGTACCTTTCTCGTTGTGGCTGGTACGGAGTGTACGAGCCGGTCGGCGTTCGTCGCGGTTGCGGTGCAAGACGGAGCGATGCAAGGTGCGGTGTCCCTCGATGCGGTGCAGGCAGCGGCTCGATGAGCGTCGTGCAGACGGAGTCGGTGAGTCCAAGGCGTGCGATGCAGGGCGAGACGATGCTCGATGCGGTGCTGACAGGTTGCGATGCAGGCGACCAAGCCGGAGTGCGGGAGCTGGCGTCGGACAGCGGTGCGGTGCCCCAAATGCGGTGCGGTCACGACTCTTGAGCCAGTTGCAGCGGCCTCGTCGGTCGGGTCCGGTTGGTTCAGTGAAGCGATGCGATGCGAACTGCGGTGCCCACAGGTCACGGTGCAAGCAGCGGCTCGATGTTGGCGGCGTCGGACGTCGCCCACGGTGAGACCAGGGTTGCGATGCGAAGCGGGGCGATGCGGTCTGCGGTGCAAACAGGTCACCGGCCAGGGATGGATTCGGTTGACGGAGTCGGTTGCGGTTCCCTTCCTCTGTGGCAACTGAAACAGCGTTCCAGAAGCGGTACCCAGAGGCTTGTGAAGTCTTTGTAGTCCCTGAGACTTCTTAACAGGAGGCCAGCTCGGTTTCAGGCCCTTGGAGATACTCAGCACAAGTTTGTAGAAAGTTCAGTCCAGTCCTTTCACTGCCCAAGGCAGAAGCAGCAGCTGCAGGCCAACCCAACAAAGCAACAACACAGCAAAGGGGCAGTACTCCTCCTGGCAGCTCTTCCAGCTCTTCGTCTTGGCAGGTTGCTTGATTCCAGCGAGATCTAAATTCATGGGGTCAGGGCCCCAATATTTATATCCCAAATTCCTTTGTTCTCTGAAGGCAGAGAGGCCTTTGCCTAGTCCAAACCAGTTCTGGAGCACTTTGTTGACAAGTCTCCGTCCCTTCTTTCAGTGAGCAGGCCAGGGACATCAGACGCACCACAGGAGGTGGAGCCAGCATTGTGGAGGGAAGGCACTGTCCTATTCAGGGCCCAGGTGCGACCCCTCCCACCCATCTACATGTAGATCTTGCTATTCAGCCCTGTGCTGACTCACCCTGTCTCCTGGCATCCCCCAGCCCCTGTCACTCACACTCCAGACAAGGAATACACAACCTCGCAGAGGCAGGCTTGGATGGTTAGGCAAGAAAATACCCACTTTCTAAAAGTGGTATTTTCAAACACAGAATGTTAAAACCAACTTCACTAGAAGATGCATTTTATCATTCTGAGTCCAGGCATACTAAACTCGAATTTCTACCATGTTCCCGGGGTCAGTTAGGACTATAAGCTGTAATAATCAAAACTGCCCGTTCTGGCCTAGGGGAACAGGTAGCCTTACAATAGTGAAAAACGAACTAGGCTGTAATTCACTATCAGGACATGCCGCACACACCCGGGCATGTCCTACCTTTCGCATACACCGCACCCTGCCCACAGGGGTACCTTGGGCCTACCTTAGGGGTGACTAACATGTAGCAAAGGGAAGGTTTAGGGACTTGCAAGTGTGTGCACTTGCCAAGTCGGCATGGCAGCCCCAGGCTGCGCACAGGCTCTGCGTTGGCAGGCCCGAGTTACACTTTACGGGCTGTTTGCGTGGGTGGCACAATCCAGTGCTGCAGCCCACCAACAGCATTTGGTCTATAGGCCCTGGCACTCGCAGTGCACTTTACAAGGGACTGACACATAAACCAAATAGGCCAATCATGGAAACACCAAACCATAACGCATTTTATACAGGAGCACTTGCACTTCCCCACTGGACAGCAGTGAGGAAAGTGCGCAGAATCATTACACCAGCAAAAACAGAGTCAAAACCGGGAGGTCAGAAAGCAAAAAGTCAGGGGAAACACGCCAAAAGATGCCAAGTCTAACACATGTCCCCTCCAGCTGAAAGTAGGGAGAACTACCCAACCCCATTAGAGTTCTCTTCACTAAGGCGGAAGAACCTGGACAGACCATCTGCGTTGGCGTGTTCTGTACCGGGACGGTGCTCCACCGTAAAGTCCATTCCCTGTAGGGAGATGGACCACCTCAGCAGTTTTGGATTCTCACCCCTCATTTGCATCAACCATCTGAGGGGCCTGTGGTCTGTCTGAACCCGGAAGTGAGTCCCAAACAGGTATGGTCTCAACTTCTTCAGTGCCCAGACCACAGCAAAAGCTTCCCTTTCTATGGCACTCCACCTCTGTTCCCTGGGAAGTAGTCTCCTGCTAAGGAAGACTACAGGCTGATCCAGGCCCTCTTCGTTCAGTTGTGAGAGCACCGCTCCCACACCATGCTCTGAAGCGTCAGTCTGCACAACAAATTCTTTGGAGAAGTCAGGTGCCTTGAGCACGGGCGCCGTGCACATGGCTGCCTTCAGGGCATCAAAAGCTTTCTGGCAGGACTCAGTCCAGATCACTTTCCTGGGCTGCCTCTTAGAGGTCAGCTCTGTTAAGGGGGCAACGATGGTGCCATAGCCCTTAACAAATCTCCTATAATAGCCGGTGAGACCTAAGAAGGCTCTCACCTCTGTCTGGGTCTTGGGGGCTCCCAAGCCAGAATGGTGTCAATCTTGGGTTGTAGGGGCGCCACCTGGCCGCTTCCTACCTGGTGTCCCAAGTACACCACAGAACCCTGCCCGATCTGGCACTTACTGGCCTTGATCGTGAGGCCTGCACCTTGCAGAGCCCTCAACACTTTCTCAAGGTGCTGTAAATGTTCTTCCCAGCTGGAACTGAACACAGCAATGTCATCCAGGTAGGCGGCACTGAAATCCTCCAGCCCAGCCAACACCTGATTGACCAACCTCTGAAAGGTGGCAGGGGCATTCTTCAACCCAAAGGGCATCACCCGGAATTGGTAATGACCTTCTGGGGTTGAGAATGCTGATCTCTCCTTGGCCCCATCGGTTAAGGCAATCTGCCAGTACCCAGACGTCAAATCAAACGTGCTGAGGAACCGGGCAGCTCCCAACCGATCAATGAGCTCGTCAGCTCTGGGGATGGGGTGCGCGTCAGTCCTGGTGACGGCATTGAGCCCACGGTAGTCCACACAAAACCGGAGTTCTGGAGTGGCACCGGGCGCCGCAGCCTTTGGGACCAAGACCACTGGGCTGGCCCAAGGACTGTGGGAGGGCTCAATCACCCCTAACGCCAACATCTTAGAGACCTCCTCCTTGATGCTGGCTCTGACCCGGTCAGTCAACCTGTAAATCTTGTGCTTCACAGGATGGCTGTCACCAGTGTCCACGTCATGGGTACACCAGTGAGTAACACCGGGGTCAGAGAGAACAGTGGGGCGAACTGTCCCAACAACTGGCGACAGTCCCCCTGCTGCTCCTGAGTCAGAGTAGGGGAGAGGATCACACCCTCTACTGACCCATCATGCTCCTTGGTAGACAGGCGGTCAGGGAGAGGCTCACTCTCCTCTTCCACCCCATCATCTGTCGCCAAGAGCATACTCACTTCGGACCTCTCGAAGTGGGGCTTGAGGCGGTTCACGTGAAGGACCCTCAAAGGGTTCCTTGGAGCCTGCAAATCCACCAGGTAGGTGACGTCACTTTTGCCCTCCTTTACCTCATATGGCCCAGTCCACTTGTCCTGCAAGGCACAAGGTGCCACTGGGGCCATGACCCACACTTTTTGCCCAGGTTGAAATTCGACCAGAGTGGCATTCTGGTCATACCATCTCTTCATTTCTTCCTGGCTTGCTTCTAGGTTCGCCTGAGCGAGTTTCCTGAAGCGGGCAGTTTGGTTTCTAAAGGCCAGCATGTAGCTAAATACATCCTGGGGAGTTTTCCTGGGAGCCGCCTCCCAGCCTTCCTTTACCAAACTCAGAGGTCCTCTGACAGGGTGGCCATACAGGAGCTCAAAGGGGCTGTACCCAAGAGACTTCTGAGGCACCTCCCTGTATGCAAAGAGTAGGCATGGCAAGAGGACGTCCCACTTACGCCTCATGGGTTCTGTTAGACCCTTGATCATGCCTTTCAAGGTCTGGTTGAATCTCTCCACCAGACCGTTTCCTTGTGGGTGGTAAGGAGTGGTGAACTTGTAGGTTACACCACACTCCTTCCACAGGGATGTCATATACTTCGATATGAAATTGGTCCCCCTATCAGAAACCACCTCTCTGGGGAATCCCACACGGGAAAAGATCCCCATTAACGCCCGGCCCACCACTGGCGCCGTCGTTGTCCTGAGAGGGATTGCCTCCGGGTACCGGGTGGCATGGTCCACCAAGACCAGGATGTACCTGTTGCCCATGGCTGTCTTGGGATCCAGTGGCCCCACTATATCCATCCCTACCCTTTCAAAGGGTGTTCCAACTACAGGAAAAGGTTGGAGAGGAGCTTTGACCTTCCTCCCACTCTTACCACTTGCCTGGCAAGTTTGGCAAGACCTACAGTGTGCATCTGACTGCCTTCGCATTTGGGGCCAAAAGAAGTGGGTGACAAGCCTGTCAAAGGTCTTGTCCTGCCCCAAATGTCCTGCCAAAGGCACGTCATGAGCCAGACCCAGTAGGAAGGTCCTGAAGCGCTGGGGTACCACCAGCACACGGGCTGACCCAGGCTCAGCAACCTTAGGCTCACTGTATAGGAGACCACTCTCCCAGTAGATCAGATGTGACCCGGACTGATTACCAGCTGCCTGGTCTGCAGCCTGCCGCCGCAGACCCTCCAGAGTAGGGCACTCGTTCTGCTCCCTACAGAACTCCTCCCTGGTGGGACCCCCTTCTTGCTGCCAATGGGTCAGCTCAGAGATGTCTCCCAGTTCGGCTACCTGCTCCCCTGTAGGCACCGGGGCGTCCCCCTCGAGGTCCGCCTCCTCCCGGTCCGTGGGAACTTCGGGGGCCGGTTTCCCGCGCCCCTGCCCTTTCTCTTGGCAGGGACTTGGGCCACTGTTTCAGGCTCCAAGTCCTCTTGATCACCCTTTCTGGCTGCCATTGACCGAGTAGACACGCATGCCCACTCTGGCAACCCAAGCATCTCCAAGTGAGACCTGAGCTCAACCTCCTTCCATGAGGACTGCTCCAGGTCGTTTCCTAGCAGACAATCTACAGGCATGGTAGGGCTCACAACCACCCTCAAGGGACCTGAGACCCCCCATTCAAAGGGAACCTGCGCCACCATACATTGGCGCTCTGAGTTGTCTACAGCAACTACTTGGTGGAATGCCCCGGGGACTACTTGCTTCTCAGACACCAGGTGACACCGGACTGAGGTCACACTGGCTCCAGTGTCTCTGAGAGCCTCTACCCTGTTCCCATTAATGGTCACCCAGGTGCTATATTTCTTTGTGTTAGGGGGCACCTGGTTTCCTGGGACCATCTCACTGTCCCCTAGTGAGACAAGGGTCATTTCTGCGGGATCCCCACCCTCCTGTGGGCACCCCTCCTCCCCAAGCGCTACACTAGCTAACACTTTGGACTGTCCACCGGTGGGTGGCTGTGTCCCCTTCGGGCACTTGGGGTCCCCCTTAAAGTGACCTACCTGGTCACATGCATAACACTTGCGGGGGCCGGTCTCAACAGGCTTCCCTGTAGAGACCTCTTTCTTCTTATCACCGGGGGCTGGGAACCTTTACCCTGGGTACTAGTTTGGGGCCCTTTAGAGAACTCCTGTGCTTTACCCTTGTCCCCCCACCTTTCTGCTGGGGACCCTGCCCACCTTTGGCTGAGTCTCCCCCAAACGCTTTCTTGTGGACCCTGGTACTCACCCAGCGGTCCGCTTCCATAGCAAGCTTCCTGGGGTCAGTTAGCTTACTATCAACTAGGTGCTGGCGCAGATCTGCAAAACATAGACTAGACAAGTGCTCCCATGCAATCAAGTTGTAGAGCCCCTGAAAATCTGTTACACTACTGCCCTTCACCCAACCATCCAGAGACCTGCAGAACACATCCACACATTCCAACCAAGTGTTGGCATCAGACTTCTTACTGGACCTGAACTGATCCCTGTACTTTTCAGGAGTAAGACCATACTTCGTGAGAAGGGCATCCTTCATGTCAGCATAGGTGAGGTGATACCCCTTACCCAAAGCTATCAGAGCATCCCTTGCTTCTTCAGGGAAAAGTGGCCACAATCCTGCTCCCCAATTCTCCTCAGGGACCCCATTCATGTGTATGGCTGCCTCATAACCCTGAAACCACCTTTGTATGTCATCCCCCTTCTTGAACCCCTTGCCTACGTTCTTGGGAATGTGCACAATCCTGTCTGCCTTTCTGGACGAATTGCTGCCACCATCTGAGCCTGACTTACTCCTAAGTTCTAGCTCCTTCAGTTCTCTCTCATGCTCTAAAAGCATCTTCCTCTCCTCTATGGCCAATCTCTTCTCCTCCCGCTCACTCTCCAACCTGAGCTTCTGCAGCTCAAACTGCCTTGCCTCCCGCCTGTCCTCCAGCTCCTCTGGGGACAGACTGCTGCTGCCTGACCTGGCGGGTTCCCCCTACCCAAAAGCACATCCACCCTGGAAATAGGCTCCTCCGCCTCCTCACTGAGATCACCAGGCTGCCCATTGGCATGTCTGGCTGCTACCCAGGCCCTCAGCGCCTTCTGTAGCTCCTCCTTCCTTGTGAGGCCTTTAATTTGGACTTTCAGGTTTTTACAAATCGCTCAGTAACTCCTTTACGGCGTAGGATTCCAACCTGTCCTCCTCAAAGATAACTTCCAGAGATGCAACGGATGATGCAATTGATTCAGGCATGACAAAAGTCGTGAGTTGAAAACTGGCAAGATCAAAAATAGGCCAAAAGAAAAAGAACCAGTATGTGGTACGTAATGGTCTGCGATATGGTAGTAGTGCACACCAATCACTGTAAGTCAAGTGCAAACACAAGTCCTATCCTCACCGCTGACAACCAATGTTAGAAATGGGATCTCTAGTTGGCAAGGGCTTGCACCTTTGTCCAAGTAGGGACCCTTCTTCCTAGTCAGGGTAAGGGTTGTTACACTCGTGAAGTAACCCCTGCTCACCCTCGTGGTAGCTTGGCACGAGCAGTCAGGCTTAATTCAGAGGCAGTGTGTAAAGCATTTGCACATAACCAACAGTAATACAGTGTAAGCACTACAAACGGACACCACACCAGTTTAGAAAAATAACCAATATTTTATATACTCAAGACAAGACCAATTACGACAAAAATCCACAATACTGTACTTTACGAATGAATACTTGATACGTTAACTTCTTCTTTGCAGGAATAGCACACAAGCAAAGTTCGTGACGAGTCGGTAGCTCCGTCCGAGCCTACCGTGATGCTGAAAACCCCAGAGTCTAACAGTTCCAGCCGACCGCGTCGATACGGGCCAGCAGAGTCATGAACAGACTCGGTTACAGTACCTTTCTCGTTGTGGCTGGTATGGAGTGTACGAGCCGGTCGGCGTTCGTCGCGGTTGCGGTGCAAGACGGAGCGATGCAAGGTGCGGTGTCCCTCGATGCGGTGCAGGCAGCGGCTCGATGAGCGTCGTGCAGACGGAGTCGGTGAGTCCAAGGCGTGCGATGCAGGGCGAGACGATGCTCGATGCGGTGCTGACAGGTTGCGATGCAGGCGACCAAGCCGGAGTGCGGGAGCTGGCGTCGGACAGCGGTGCGAGTCGGAGCGGTGCGTCGCAGACGTGCGAGCGGTGCCCCAAATGCGGTGCGGTCACGACTCTTGAGCCAGTTGCAGCGGCCTCGTCGTTCGGGTCCGGTTGGTTCAGTGAAGCAATGCGATGCGAACTGCGGTGCCCACAGGTCACGGTGCAAGCAGCGGCTCGATGTTGGCGGCGTCGGACGTCGCCCACGGTGAGACCAGGGTTGCGATGCGAAGCGGGGCGATGCGGTCTGCGGTGCAAACAGGTCACCGGCCAGGGATGGATTCGGTTGACGGAGTCGGTTGCGGTTCCCTTCCTCTGTGGCAACTGAAACAGCGTTCCAGAAGCGGTACCCAGAGGCTTGTGAAGTCTTTGTAGTCCCTGAGACTTCTTAACAGGAGGCCAGCTCGGTTTCAGGCCCTTGGAGATACTCAGCACAAGTTTGTAGAAAGTTCAGTCCAGTCCTTTCACTGCCCAAGGCAGAAGCAGCAGCTGCAGGCCAACCCAACAAAGCAACAACACAGCAAAGGGGCAGTACTCCTCCTGGCAGCTCTTCCAGCTCTTCGTCTTGGCAGGTTCCTTGATTCCAGCGAGATCTAAATTCATGGGGTCAGGGCCCCAATATTTATATCCCAAATTCCTTTGTTCTCTGAAGGCAGAGAGGCCTTTGCCTAGTCCAAACCAGTTCTGGAGCACTTTGTTGACAAGTCTCCGTCCCTTCTTTCAGTGAGCAGGCCAGGGACATCAGACGCACCACAGGAGGTGGAGCCAGCATTGTGGAGGGAAGGCACTGTCCTATTCAGGGCCCAGGTGCGACCCCTCCCACCCATCTACATGTAGATCTTGCTATTCAGCCCTGTGCTGACTCACCCTGTCTCTTGCCATCCCCCAGCCCCTGTCACTCACACTCCAGACAAGGAATACACAACCTCGCAGAGGCAGGCTTGGATGGTTAGGCAAGAAAATACCCACTTTCTAAAAGTGGTATTTTCAAACACAGAATGTTAAAACCAACTTCACTAGAAGATGCATTTTATCATTCTGAGTCCAGGCATACTAAACTCGAATTTCTACCATGTTCCCGGGGTCAGTTAGGACTATAAGCTGTAATAATCAAAACTGCCCGTTCTGGCCTAGGGGAACAGGTAGCCTTACAATAGTGAAAAACGAACTAGGCTGTAATTCACTATCAGGACATGCCGCACACACCCGGGCATGTCCTACCTTTCGCATACACCGCACCCTGCCCACAGGGGTACCTTGGGCCTACCTTAGGGGTGACTAACATGTAGCAAAGGGAAGGTTTAGGGACTTGCAAGTGTGTGCACTTGCCAAGTCGGCATGGCAGCCCCAGGCTGCGCACAGGCTCTGCGTTGGCAGGCCCGAGTTACACTTTACGGGCTGTTTGCGTGGGTGGCACAATCCAGTGCTGCAGCCCACCAACAGCATTTGGTCTATAGGCCCTGGCACTCGCAGTGCACTTTACAAGGGACTGACACATAAACCAAATAGGCCAATCATGGAAACACCAATCCATAACGCATTTTATACAGGAGCACTTGCACTTCCCCACTGGACAGCAGTGAGGAAAGTGCGCAGAATCATTACACCAGCAAAAACAGAGTCAAAACCGGGAGGTCAGAAAGCAAAAAGTCAGGGGAAACACGCCAAAAGATGCCAAGTCTAACAATCATCAATCTTGTTTTCAAGCTTCTGCAAATATTTGCATCAATTCAGAGAGCATTCTGGGAGCATTATACACATCCTCATATTGCTAAACTTTGAAAACGTGTGTACACATTTTTATACTGGAACAACTGTCAGTAGCGCAGTCAGAGCTTACAACATTTACTTAGAGCGCTCACCCTAATTATAAAGGCTTTCAATTAATGAACCTGAAACACAAGTTTGAACAGCATTAACATACGGACAAAAATATTACCTTAACTGCACGTGCCCTTCCCTGATCCATAATGTGGTACTGCAAACTGGCAGCCAAAGGGTTTGTGCTGCAGGGGTTTGGGCCTACTTGTCCCAAAGACAAAATACACATGAAAACTTATTGCCCTTGACCCCAAACAATATGTCCTGGGCTTGGGCTATAGGCATTCCACATCCTGCATACAGTTCCTTATAACACTTCTGTACTTTGAAACACATTCTCCTTAACCTTTTCTAACGACCACTTATTGAGAATCTTAGTTGTCATCCATGCCACATTATCTTTAGTACAGGAGTCCATACCCATTAATAACGTGCACAGGGTATACCCTGTCCCTGTAGGTGAAGTGCAGTTGGCCCACAGTAATTTCTTGATCTCAGTTTCCCAATTTTTACAATTCCCTATCGCCATGTGGATAATGCCCATGATAACCCTATTGAACAACTTACTTACCTTCGGTAACAATTTATCTGGTAAAGACATAGTCTAGCCGCAGATTCCTTAACTTGTGAATTCTCCCCAGGCGTCATACTGGATCCCGAAAAATGTTTTCAGCAGTACCTCTGCGCGCCGGAGGACGGCGCCGCTTGGCTCTGTATGACGTCGGCTCCGGATAGGACGTCAGTGGAGCCATATAAGTCTTCTGCGGTGCGCCGACGTCAGCTTCTTCTGTGACACTTTCCGCATGGAACGTGGAGACACATAGAAACTGGCTGTGGGAACAGTGTGCTAAAAAAGAGGAAACATCTTTACAACAACAAACGAAAAAGGGGCAAAAAGGTACGATAATACCAGAGAAGACCCTTGAGGAAAAGGCCATAAAGTCAATGAACCACAAGTCATGTAGAACACTACGCAGAGGTGCATCACACAGACACAAGAAAAACACCTCCTACTCTCTCAACCATACACCAGGAAGAAAGGGTGGAACTCCTTTGATCATATACCAAGATAAAAGGGGGACGATAAGTCCATATAAGGTCAATGAGACCAGACTAACGGATCTGGAGAACTCCATCACAACAGAATCAGAATAAGGAAAAAGGGAGGACCACTCCCACGCCAAAAGTCAGTCAATAAGGAGCAAGTGAACTGAGGACACCGAGACCAGAGCTGGAGGCCATTCGCAGAGCGGGGAGGATGGGCGGGGCGTTAAGGAATCTGCGGCTAGACTATGTCTCTACCAGATACATTGTTACTGAAGGTAAGTAACTTGTTCATCTGATAGAGACATCTAGCTGCAGATTCCTTCACTTGGGAATTAGATACACCATAGCCATAGTCTCTAGGAGGAAGGTCTGTGAACCAATCCCACAATACGTCCAGCAGGACCGGCTGACCGAGATAAAAGATCAGCCATACCTTAGTGGGAGAAGATTAGAAAGAGAGAGAGAGAGCTCTCTTTTAAAGGTGATAATGACCACAACAAAAACGCAAGCACGTAACATGCACCAAGAGTAAGAAGCATGTTACCTCAGGCATAGTGGTACCGAAGTACAGATGCCCGTTGAAATCCAACTCCAAGGAAGATAAGCATGGATCCAATTAAACTAAAGGCTAATTGGTCCCATTAGAACGTGGGCACATGACCACTAGAAGGGGCAGAGAAGAACAAGTTACTTACCTTCGGTAATGATATATCTGTAAGAGACATAGATTAGTTATGGATTCCTCACCTTAGAATTACCCCCAGGCATCAGACTGGATCCGGAGAATTTTTTCTCAACAGTACCCCTGCGCGTCGGTAGGTGGCGTCGGTTGACTCCGTGTTCGTCGATGGCATCGTGGACGCTGTTGTGACGTTGCGGTATCTACTTAGACGCCGCCCTCGCGCGCTGACGTCAGTTCTTTACACGACATTCCACGCCAGAAGCGCAGAGCCATGCAGACACTGACCAAGTGTGCACAAAACTAGGGCCCTGAAAGGGAGTCCCTTGCCCCAGAAGTCAGTTTGCAGAATGGGGAGGATGGGTGGGGCGGTGAGGAATCCATAACTAATCTATGTCTCTTACAGATATATCGTTACCGAAGGTAAGTAACTTGTTCATCTGAAAGAGACAATTAGTTATGGATTCCTCACCTTAGAATAGATACCCCAGCAATACCAACCCCGGAGGTGTGTCTGCAAACTAAGTTCACACCTGAAAGTCCTGGAAAACCGAACTGCCATAGAAGCCGTCCCTCCGGACTTGGCTGTCCAGGCAGTAATGTTTGGTGAACGTGTGCAATGAAGCCCACGTGACTGCCTGACAGATATCATGAAGGGGAACACCACGTCCCAAAGCAGTAGTGGCTGCCGTCGCCCTGGTGGAATGGGCGCGCAGTCCCACTGGAGGTTCCTTTTTCGCTATGGAGTAGCACAGTTTTATGCAAAGAACAACCCATCGGGAGATGGTTCGCTTCTGCACAGCCCAACCTTTCTTGGCGCCCACATATCCAACAAAGAGCTGATCATCCACCCGGAATTGTCTTGTGTGATCCAAGTAAAAGGAGAGCGCACGTTTTGGATCCAGACGGTGGAGCCGTTCTTCCTCTTTAGAAGGATGCGGAGGCAGAAAGTAGGTGGTCTGTCCTATGTCGAAAGCGGTAACCACTTAGGGAAGAAAGGAAGGACGGGTTCTAAGAACAACCTTGTCCGGATGAACGCAAGGAAAGGAGGCTTAGAGGAGAGAGCCTGAAGCTCGCTCACCCTGTGAGCAGAGGTGATGGTGACCAAAAAGGCAGTCTTTAAAGTCAAAAGTCTGAGAGGACAATTATGCAGCGGCTCAAAGTGCGCGCACATCAAGTAAGTTAGAACAAGATTCAAGTCCCACTGGGGCATTACGAAAGGAATAGGAGGAAAAAGATGAGTAATGCCCTTGAAAGAAGGGATTTACAATAGGGGACTTGAAAAGGGAAGGTTGATCTGGAAGGCGAAGAAAGGCCGAAATGGCCAAAAGATAGCTTTTTAGAGTGCCCAGAGCAGAGCCCTGCTGGGTCAAAGAAAGTAGGAAGAGGAGAACCTCTGAAAGGGGTGCAGAAAGGGGATCCACAGCCTTTAGCTGCGCACCATGCCACAAACTTGTTCCATCTACAGGCGTATACCGTCTTGGTGGAGGGACGACTGGCTGCCAGAATCACATTACAGACTTCGGGAGGAAGGTCGAAGGCTGTCAACTGTCGCCGCTCAATCTCCACGCAAGGAGGAGGAGGCTGGAAAGGTTCGGGTGGAGGACCGTCCTCTGCTGCTGCGACAGAAGATCCTCCCGAAGGGGCAGTCTGATCGGAGGATTGATGGCCATGTGTAACAGCTCTGGATACCAGACTCTTCGCGCCCAGTCCGGAGCCACAAAAATGACTTGGGCCTGGTCACGCTTGATCTTCTTCAGCACTCTGGGCAGAAGTGGTATAGGCGGAAAGGCGTATAGAAGTCCGCAGCTCCACTCGCGACGAATAGCGTCGCCTAGCGAGTGCTGCCTTGGAAATTCCAACGCGCAGAATCGCGGACATTGCGCGTTCTCGTGGGTGGCGAATAGATCTAACCAAGGCTCTCCCCACCGCTGAAAGAGACCTTGCACCACCTCTGAGCATATGTCTGCTACCCTGATTAGTCTTTGGGAGCAGTGTTTCAAAGATGTAGCACCACAGGTTTTTTATGATATTAAAGATCATGTTTATATTCTGAATACGGCGCCCGATCAACTGGTTGGCAGTATTACGACAGTGCTTGCTTACCGGGGTAGGCTGCTTTTGAAGAGCCCCACCCCGGTATTTCAGTTTCCGATGCATGAGGTTCATCATATATATATCCCAGAGAAACCGGAAGTGCTAGACGGCAGCTGTACTGTTGTAAGGGCCGGAGAATCAGCTCGTTTTCAGGAACAATGGGTTTACACTCCATGGAAGAGGAGTGAAGTTTTGTCTCTTAAGACTCAGGTACCTGATCCTAGGAAGAATCCAATCCAACTGCATATTATAAGGAATTGACTGAAGCTGCCTCCTCGACGGTAATGACTCTTGCTGATATTGAAATGTTTTTTGGCCTTCTTGTTCCGGTTGATATTTAGAGACAGGTGCATACTCAAGACCATGTTGCAGAGTTGGGGGGTCCGTGGGACCAGATTAAAGTGTGGGATCAGGAACCGAAGCCAGGTGATAAACCCAGAGCAGAGATTCTTGCTTTGCCCGGCCGCATCATTACGTATATGCATTCTCCTATTCCTCCGAGGAAGGTTGACTGGGACAAGTTATCGGCTTGTCGTCAGAAGAAAGATGAGTGTGTCTGATTTTTTGACTCGGTTTGAAGGTGTGTTTCTAGATTATAGTGGACAGGATTTGTCGATTGAAGGAGGTGTACGGCTGTTTGTTAATAGATTTGTTTCTAATTTGCTTCCTGAGATTGCGACTCGATTGCAGGCTTCTGAAAGTACATGGTCCAACTCTTCCCCTTCTGTTATTCTGAATATGGCACAGTACTATGAGCATAGGGCAAGGACAAGGAGAGGACAGAGAAGAAGCATAAGGATTTGAAGACGAAGGTGTTGTTGCAGCAGGCTTCTAGAGGGAATGGTAGAGGATGTGGTCGTGGAGCTGGTGGTCAGGACAGGGTTCACAACGCTGCGGCCTCGCAGGGTCGTTCTGATCAGAATTATTTTGATGACCCTCGGGGCAGACAGTATTATCATGATGATTATGATACCGATGAGGTGACTGGAATGTCTCATAGCTAGGACAGCCAAGGACAGAGTGAGGGAACAGTTCCGATACCTGTAGATCAACATGGTCCGTCTGTTAGTGCGGATTTGCATGGCTCGACTAAGGAGATTTTGATGGATACAGGTGCAACAAACAGTTCTATTTCTCGTTCCTCGGTCCCTGGGGCGGCTCTGTCTGGCCATAATATTGTTTCGGTAGGTTTTTCTGGTGTACTGGTTGTAAGCCCCATTTCAAAATCCCTTGCGTTGACTATTGGTCCTTTTACTGTGGATTTGCCATTCTTATTGACATCGAATTGTGGAGAAAATTTGATGGGTTTGGACTTGTTGATAAAATTGCATGCAACGATTTATTGCTCCCCCGCCGGTGTTTACATCACGATGGGTCCGGATGCTGAGTTTAAAGATGTGCCGCCCACTCTGTGGGCGACAGGGGACACAGATGTGGGACTGTTACGGATACCGCCAGTGTCGATCAAAGTTAAAGACAATGCTATTTTACCTCGCTTCCCTCAGTATAAAATACCGCAGGCAGGTGAGCGAGCTGTATTGCAAATTGTACAGGATTTGATTGAGAAAGGAGTGGTTGAGGAGACGACTGCTAACACCTGTAATAGCCCTATTCTTCCCATTCTCAAACGGACACCTTCCGGTTCCTCTGATGATCTTGCAGATGTTTACCGCTTTGTGACTGATTTGCGTGAAGTTAATAAAATTGTGGTTCTTCAGTTCCCAGTGGTGCCCGACATCACTACTCTTCTGACGATGATTCCTTCTACTGCTACATTCTTTTCTGTCATTGATTTGAAAAATGCGTTCTTCAGTATTCCTATTCATCCTGATAGCAGATATCTGTTTGGGTTCACCCTAACTGGTAGAAGCTTTAGGTTCTGTTGTGCTCCTCAAGGCTAAACAGAAAGCCGGAGTAGCTATAGTCAGGCATTGAAAGGTCAGCTGGATTCCCTATCACTCCCCACAGGTAATGTATTGCTCCAGTATGTCGATGACTTACTCATCGCTTCAGATACAGAACAAGGTTGCAGAGACAGTACGGTTAAATTATTGTTGCATTTAGCTCAACATGGCCATAAAGTATCCCTTTCCAAATTCCAGTATTGTCGACAGGAGGTCACCTACTTAGGTCACCTACTGTCGAAGGAGGGTAGGAGACTGACCCCTGAGCGCATCAGTACAATTGTTAAAATGCCTGTTCCACAAACTCAGAAAGATGTGCGCGCTTTCATAGGTATCACTTCCTACTGTCGGCAGTGGATATCTAGTTATTCGTTACTAATCAAACCCCTGCTTGCCCTTACACTAAAAGAAGTGCATGAGCCTCTGCCTTGGACACCAGACTGTCAGCAGTCTTTTAAGCAATTGAAAGCTGCACTTTGTTCGGCTCCAGTACTTGGGACCCCAAACTATGCGAAACCCTTTGTATTGTACGTCCATGAGATGGGTGGTTGTGCGCTTTCTGTGTTAACACAAAAATTTGGAACTAAGCAATGGCCGTGTGCTTATTTCTCTGCAGTTCCTGACCCTGTCGCGCGAGCCCTCCCGAGCTGTCTAAGAGCGGTCGCGGCTGTGGCTGTCTCGATAAGACAATTGGCTGGACTCGTACTTGATACTGATCTTACAGTCATGGTACCCCATGCTGTGGATACACTTTTGAATAAGACCAAGACACAGCACCTCACCAGTGCACGTCTGACTGGCTATTGCTACGAATTAACATTGTTTGCAAAACACATCACGATCAAAAGATGTGTCACTCAATCCAGCCACGTTACTGCCCCTCCCTTCTGAGAATGATGAGATTGATAAACATGACTGTATCTTCCGGAGGGAAGAAGAGACGAAAGGACTTGACTGATGTTCCCTTATCTGACCCCCAAGGGGAACTATATGTTGATGGCTCTTGTTTTAAATTATCAGATGGCACTACAACGGCTGCATACGCTATCACTACACTGCACACAGTAGTTGAAACATCACGAGTCCCCTATCAGTCAGCCCAAGCTGCTGAACTAGTTGCCCTAATACGAGCTTGCGAACTGAGGGACTGGCTGTTAATGTCTATACTGACAGCCAGTATGCCTTCGGGGTTGCGCACAATTTTGGGCGCCTCTGGGCAGAGAGTGGGTTCCTTACTTCCCATGGTACGAAAATTCAACACGTTCACCGTATATATAGGCTTTTGTCTGCTTTGACACTCCCTAAGAAATTGGCAATAATAAAGTGTAGTGTCCACCGAAAAGTCACTGATGATGTAGGTAGAGGAAACGCTTTTGCAGATCAGACAGCTAGAGAAACGGCTCGGACAAAAATGAAAAGAATGTTTGTGGCAGGTCCTGCTAGGTGGGTCCCTGAGGCTACTATGTTCGAGGACACACTTGAAAATGTGAAAGAAATCCAAAGTGAAACCACAACAGAAGAGTTAGCAGTGTGGCAGGACAGTACAGCAAACTTGAACGATGAGGGATGTTGGATTGACAAGTCAGGGAAGCAAAGAAGGATGTTGCCAGATGCATATGTTCTCCCTGTAGTCACAATGGCCCATGGCCCAGCCCATATCAGTGCTAAGGGTATTTGCAAATTGTTAGACCCCGTATGGCAGAATGACAACAGTTCCTAGACAGCTGCGCATCTGGTGAAATATTGTATGATATGCATGATGCATAATCCTGGGAAGGGTACTCCTATGCCCCCGGGTAATTTTGCACCACCCGCTTTCCCTTTTGAGGTCCTCCAGCTGGACTACATCGAAGTGGATAGGGTCAATAACTTGAAGTACGTGTTGGTGGTTGTCTGTGCATTCAGTAAATGGGTTGAGGCTTACCCCACTAAAGACAATACAGCCATTACGACTGCAAAGGTACTCCTGAAGGAGTTCTTCCCTTGTTTTGGTTTGCCCCGTTTGATCTGGAGTGATAACGGAAGTCACTTTAACGGCAAGGTTATTCAGTTAATTTGCGATGGTTTGCACGTGAAACAGAAGTTTCATGCTGCAAACCACCCACAGTCAGCGTGTTTGATTAGAAGTATAATGGTACTCTCAAACTGAAGTTGGCAAAAATTCAGTAGATGACAGGGGTTGAAGTGGCCAGATGCTTTACCATTAGCTCTTTTGTCGACAAGAACAACAGCACACTCTAGGACAGGATTGTCACTTTACAAGGTCGTGTTTGGATGCCCGGCAAATGTCGGGGGCGTCCCGCGACCCCGTAGGTTCTCCGATATTGAGTATCCATTGTTGATTGACTACCTGTGCCAGTTAACTGAAAATTTGCGCTCTATTCACCAACAGGTCCGGGACGTCCTTCCAGATATACCAGAGGGGCCCGGATACGACATCCAGCCTGGCGACTGGGTGCTAGTACGCAACTTTCAGCGGACAAAGAGTTTGGAGCCACGCTGGAAGGGACCTGTCCAGGTCCTTCTATCTACACACACTGCGGTGAAGATCGCTGGCCGAAAGAATTGGGTTCAAGGCACTCACTGTAAAAGAGTGCCCCTGCCGTTGCCTTATAATCAGTGGGTGACAAAGGGGATACCCGACGAGGGGTGTGAGACGGTGCCTCGGTTTGTCCCCTTCTTGGATGCCAAGCTAAAGTGGACGCAGACAGTTGCGGAGAATGACGAAGTGCTAAATGCAGCAGTTCCACCAGAGATTCGAGCTGTTCAGGATCCCCTTTTTGTTGACCACTCTGTGCCTGGAATCACCAGGTATAATTTGCGCCCTCGGCTGAGGGACACAGAGTCCAAGGAGAAAAAGGATTAGGGATGGACTGATAAAGTTAGGTTGTAGGCTAGGGAAGGACTGCGCAAGTAAGGTTGTGCTGTGTGATGGCACCAACGAGAATATTTGCATCCTAAAAAGGGGAAAGATTTCTGTGTTGATTTAGTTTAGTTGTTTGAACATTAGTTAGGAGTGACTGAAGTATACCTTGTGAGTATACGTCCTGGATCGACGCGGGATTCATCAAGAGCTTAGGACAGAGCAAGCTCCACAGCGGGTGCTCAAGAGCGCCAACGTTGATGAACAATAGGAGCCTGTACCAGTGAGGCTCTGACGGACACTGGGAACACTTACGTTTATTATCAGTTTTATTGCATTGCTTTCCTTTGCTACATAATGCATCCTTTTGGTCGGCCTATTCATGAGGAGGAACAGCCATTTGCACTACCGCGTGTAGCACGAGGTTGGTCAAGAAAGAGCAAAATAGTTTTCATATTAATTGTTGTGATTGCACTAATAACAATACTTGGAATATCCTGGTTCTTAGAGGAAAAATACCCTGTACATTCATTGGTTGGTACGACTCCCGCTTCCCCTGAACACATTTTTGTCACTCTGGCTCCACACAAAGAAACGCATAGGTTGTTATATGCAGACAATGTATTTATACACATGTTGCATCAGGCTCATAGTGTCTCCAATACAACCAATTGTTGGGTTTGTGGGTTGCTCCCTTCAGTCGCTCATAGGAGCGACAATTTGTTGTCCATGCCACTGTCGTATATTGGTAGCTGTGAGGGTTGGTTTGAATTGTTAGTTATGGTGCACTATCATGTCCAACAATCTACTCTGGTTATGACACCTGCTGATTCTCGCACTGTGGTGGAGTATATAAGTTTTCATCATGGGTTTATTCCCGTAGGACTGACAGGACAAGGGACCTTCGGTACATTGTCCCCAAATTCCTGTATGAGCATATATGAAGAAGTAAAGAAAGAAACGTGGCTTCAAATGGAAATGGCTGATTTTCATGGGTTCAATACCTCCGACTCCTTCCACTCTTTCCAAGCTCGCAATGTTACTAAGGACAAACCGATGCCGGTGTCCGCGGTAAACATAACAGCTAGTTTCTGTGTCCAGGGGACCGGGGAGGTAAAGGTGGGGGAGAGTAAATGCAATTTCACCTACAGACTGAGCACGATTAATAGTCCGCCTTTGATGCTTCCCCCTAATGTTTATTTTGTCTGTGGATCCCAAGCCTATGTGTGGCTTCCGTGGGGATGGTCAGGCAGATGTTACCTCTCTTTCCTCCTTCCCCGTGTATGTGGCCCCGTCCAACTATGATAAAAATCATCAGCTGCAGCGTAGGAGTATACACTTATCCCGAGTCAGACGGGTTGTTGACACAAAGGATATAGATCAGACAGACACCACCGCACAGCAATTTGAAGACGCTATGAAGGGCCTACTACCTTTCTGGGGCCCCAAGTCTAATAGCCTCCAAATTCGTCGGTTAACAAGAATTGTTGAAGGGGTTATCAATACACCAGCTGGGATAATGACAAATATCACTGCTGAGCTTCAGGCTACGAGATTAGTCACTTTGCAGAACAGGATGGTGTTAGACGTTATCCTTGTAGATCAGGGAGGGGCCTGTCATGTCATCGGCAGTAGCTGCTGTGTTTACATACCTGATAATGCTCCCAATGTCTATTCAGCCATACAAAAATTGCATAGGCTATCAGCTGAAATACACCAAGAAACCGGTACCTGGACTCTGTCAGGGTGGTTTTGGAACATGCTAACATCATGGGGTTGGAAGATTCTAGCATTCTTAGCTGTGGTTGCCAGTATTATCTTCACATGTTGCCTCTGTATACACTGTCTTCCAGCCTGTTGCACCTATTGTGTTAACGTGCTCATCCCCAAAAAGAAAATACCAGTTCATGATACTATGCTGCGATTATGTTGCAACAGGTCATTGATGATTTGATGCAGATCCACAAGGGTATTTTTGAATACTGATTATGTAAGCACCAGCCCATTGTGATGCTTCTTACCTTTGCATATGAATGAATGAATATTAGATTTATAAAGCGCTAACTTAGCCCAAGGGCGACAAGGCGCTGCAGGAAGGACTATTATACAAAATTAAGATAATATGCTCAAACTGATGTCTATGTAAAGAGCCAAGTCTTCAAAGCCTTGCGGAAGAGGGAGTGTGACACTTGTCCAGAGAGATCATCAGGGAGGGAATTCCATAACCTAGCAGCGGCAATGGAAAAAACCCTGCCTCCCCATCTAGCCTTCTTAAACCTCGCAACTATCAGCAGATTTTTACTTGCCGACCTAAGCTGCTTAGTTGGAACATAGCGCTGGAACAGCCCTTTGATGGATTCAGGGCCTAGGCCATAGAAAGCATTGTGGGTTAGGCATAGGGTCTTAAACAAAATTCTTCGATCCAGAGGAAGCCAATGCAACGTGATGAGAGAAGCTGAGACTGAGTGGTATTTCGGAAGATCCATCACCAGCCTAGCTGCCGCATTCTGCGCCAGCTGCAAACGTCGCACCAGGCCTTTACTAATGCCCAAATAGAGGGCATTACAATAATCCAATCTGGACATCACTAAGGCAATAACTGCCTGTTTTCATGAGGCAAACAAAAGGAACTGGGACATTTTTCTAAGGATCCTAATTATCCCCAAACAAGTGGACACTGTTCTGCTAATCTGCAGACTCAGAGAGAGAGAGTTGTCCACTATAACCCCTAGATTTTTCCCATGGGACACAGGGCAGGGACAGCAACCAAGCGTGTCTGGCCACCAGTCATTGGACCAGATGTTCTGTTGATTCCCAAAGATCAGGACCTCGGTTTTTTCCCCATTAAGTTTGAGATAGTTTTCAACCATCCAGGAGGAGACTGCCTGCATACAGGTTTTGAAATTCATGGCAGATTCCCTAATGCTGTGGGTAATGGACACCATAATTTGTGTGTCGTCAGCATAGGACAACACCTCCAGTCCAAAGGATCTTACAACCTTGGCCAGCGGGGCAACATAAATATTAAAAAGGGTCGGGCTCAAAGAGGAGCCCTGCGGAACTCCACATAACAGAGTATTGGGAGCCGAGTGGAATTGGCCCATTTTTACTATCTGTGCCCGATCACTGAGGAAGGAAGTAAGTAGCTTGAGGGCCTTGTCCCCGATCCCTATCTCCTTGAGCCGTTCCACCAGCCTCAAAGGAGACAGGGTATCAAAAGCTGCAGTAAGGTCAAGAAGAACCAACAGCGTTGTATGCCCTGCGTCAACCTGAGTACGGATGTTATTGAATACCTCAGTTAGCGCTGTCTCAGTGCTATGATGGCTTCTAAAACCATGCTACGAGCCATCAAGCAACTGGTGATCCTTTAGATAATCGCTGAGGTGAGAGTTTAAGTGCTTCTCCAAAATTTTGGCTGGGACCGGTAGCAGGGAAATTGGGCGATAATTTTTTAATTCTGCTGGGTCCAAGGAAGGCTTTTTAAAAGCGGTTTCTCCACCGCAGTCTTCCAAGGGGTGGGGTACTGCCCCACGGAAATGGCTACATTAAGTACTGAAGTGAGGTGGGGAACAATAACTTCTCTTCCTATTTTTAACACCTTCAGAGGGCATGAGTCCAATGGAGACCCAGATGTAATTCCCTCTAACAGGAGGTCCGTGATTTCTGGCGACATGAGAGGGAAGGTAAGTAGCCTAGGTACCTCCTCCATGGTTACCAAGTCATTAAGGTGGAGGTGGGACAGATTAGGAGGAGCGGATAGGGCAATTTTAGCATTGGAGGTTTCCAGCGAGGAATATATATCTGTAATTTTAGTGCGGAAAAAGTCAGCCATTCTGTCACTGCGATCTTGAGAAAACTCTGTCAGAACAGAGACAGGGGGGGAAATAAGAGAGTTAATAACATTAAAAAGCTCTCTAGGGGGGCGTGGCCAAGATGGCGACCGAGTAGGAAGTGCCTACCCGTCGCTCCGACCACTGGCCTGGGCCCTAGCCGCATAGCAGCCTTTAGCGGATCCCCAGATAGCGTTCCGGACCCTGCTCAAGACAGGTGCAGGTTCGCAGAGTCTGACCCCTGGGAGCGGAGCGGCCTCGGCGCCTTCGCGTTGACGGACAACGCTCTGATCGGTGCTGCGCGGCCCGCTGCTTACTTGGCAGCCGCGGTGAGAGAAGTGCGTGGGCGGCCGCGTGCTGAAGACGGAGCCCGGTTGAGGCCCCCCCCCATCCTGGACGGACCCGGGCAGTGCTGTTCGCTCGAGGGCGAGACGCGGGGACCCCGCTGGCTGCGGATGTGTCCCCGCGCTAGATTTGAAGACGGATGGCGGAGACGGCGCGACCTTCCACCCGGGTCCGCTGAGAGAGGCTGCGTAGTCGGCGGAGGGAGGTGAGACCACCCTTGCGGCTGGGGGGCCCCGGGCGTCTCCGGACTGCTGCATCCATCGCCTCCCCCCGCGACACTTGGGAGGTGTGGGGGCCGGGTGGGCTTGGGCCCGGGTCCGCGCACGCACAGCGGTAGCCTCGTGGCTGCAGAGATCGAGCTGCATATCTAGCCCCCCGGAGACGTCCTTCCTCCGGCTGGTGGGGGTGCTTCTGTCGACCACCCCGCGGAGCCCCTGAGCAGCAGCACGGAAAGGGCGTTTGATCCACCCCCCCCCCCCGGAGGCGGGGGGTAGCAGAGTGGCTGCACTGGCTGAGAAGCGGAGCTGACCGACGCATACAGCGACATTGCCACAACTGCGAACCTGGGGCCAGAGGAGGTCTCTAGGGGAGCGTGTCTTGCGGCCTTCAGTGGGCGGTCAGAGGAGGAGTGCCACAGCGGAGCCACGGTGTGGCCCTGGGGAAGGGCTGAGCCGGGAAGCCGAGCGTTGGAGTCTGCACAGCGCGCCATCACTTTTTAGCCCCCTGGGAGCACGACTGGAAGGGGCAACAGCCTGGGCAGCTTGGAAGGGAGTTTCCTGGTCCCTGGTACTTTACCTTCTCTCACCCTACCTAGCACCGCTCCCACACCGCCAGTGAAGGGGAGCTCGCCGCCTTATGATGGCCACCAATAAATCCAGGAAAGACCGATCAGTAAAGGATCTTCTCCTTAAGCCTGGGGCTGGAGGGGCTGAAGCATCGACAGCGCAGGGGGGTCCCTCGGCGGGACACGGACAGGACGATCCAGAAGGGCCGGTCACCCGTAGCGTCCTTGAATCTCTCTTTGCCGCCCTCACAAAAGAATTCCATACTATGAAAAAAGACCTGACCGCTGAGATCCGGGATATGCGCAGAGACATTGACTCGGTGGGAGAGAGAGTAGATGACCTGGAGACGCAAACAGCCGCGAGAGACGAAGAAGTGGTGCAGCTTCAGCAAGAGGTCCTGCGTCTCTGGGACCAGCACTTGGATCTCCCGGGCCATACGGAGGACCTGGAGAATCGTTCCCGCCGGAACAACATCCAGATCTGGGCGGTTCCTCAGGGGTCGGAGGGGCAAGATATCGAGGCCTTTGTCATGGAACTGTTTCATCATATTCTGGGAGATTCCCCGGAGCAATGGATCAAACTGGACCGGACACATCGAGTGGGTCCCAAAAGACCGGCGACTGCCCCCCCTCCCGACATACTGACATGCGTGCACGACTTCCAGCTCAAGGAACGCATTTTGCGGGAGGCGCAGGCCAAACACCCCATAGACTTCCGCTCTTGCAGGTCTCTCCTATACCAAGACCTGGCAGCCTCAACCCTGCAGAAACAACGGGAGTTTCGGCCCGACACGGCATTCCTGCGCTCCAAAGACATCTCTTATTCCTGGGGCCATCCGTTCCGGCTCATTTTCAAGTGGGAGGGCAGGCTCCGACAGGTGCGGTCTCTCCGAGAGGCCTCGTCACTTTTTCACCTGCCAGACGGAGACCGGGACACTCCGGAGAGGGGCGCCTCCGACGGACGCCGCGACAGCACCACAAGATGCCAACGAGTTGGGAAATCTCCACTGCGTCTTCGCCCAGACCCGGAGGCAATGGCTAAAGAACGCATGGCGGTGCTGAACTCTTTGTCAGGGGACTCAACTGCCGCAGACTGAAGCAGATCGGCTATGGTAACGACAGCTGTACTCCATATGGGATCCATATTGCTTAACTGGTGGGGCCCTGTGTGGGGTGGGGGCGGCGGGTGCTCCTGCTATCCATCTCACGACTCTCCATGGGGCGCACCGCCCAGGACTTCTGTGGACTTTGTAAGTTGATGTTTTTATTTGTATGTTCTTTGTTAGGGGTTCTTGGGTTCACTCCTCCTTCCTCCAGACACGAAGAGTTGATAGTATTTTCATTTTGTGCCTTTATATGCGCTTTGCAGGCTTTGGGGACTGTTGTTCTTAGCACACCTTGGGGTCCCCTCTTATGACGGCCGACATTAATATCCTGTCCCTTAACGTTAAGGGGCTTAATAACCCTACCAAACGGCGGGCTGTCTTGTCCTTCCTTGAACACTCAGGTGCTCATATTTGCCTGCTCCAGGAAACGCACCTTCTGCCCACTGACACGCATAGATTGAGGTCCAGAACCTTCCCATATCAGCTATTCTCCTCTCGAACCACCAAGACAGCGGGGGTGGCGATACTGGTCTCCGCTAAGTTCCCGGGGCAGGTGGGCAGCAAACAGGCCGAGATCGAAGGTAGGCTTCTGGCGCACACTTTCACCTTGGGCGCACATATCCTTACAGTAGCTACAGTATATGTTCCCAATGAGGGCCAAGAGGGTTTCATTCGGGAAGTGGTACATGAGCTGACTGGCCTTCCAGACAGGGCCTTGCTGCTGGGGGGGTGGGGACTTTAACTTGGCCTTTGATGGCGCAGTGGACCGATCGGGGCAGCGGTGGGGGCAGACTGGGGCCCTTTCTGAGGATGGGAGGTGGCTGCTGGCGGAGGCTGGGCTTAGACATCTGGCGACTGCGACATCCAGGGTCCAGGGAATACACCTTCTACTCACACCCCCATAAGACATATGCCAGGATTGACTACATGCTCACCTCTGACCTGCTGGCGCAGCAGACGTCAGGGGTGGAGATCCTTCCCTGCCCCTTATCTGACCATTCGGCAGTGCGGATATCCCTGTCCTTGCACCACCGCCGACCTTCCTGTAGGTTCTGGTGCCTGCGTGAGACGATGCTACAGCGTCCCTCGGTGGTACAGCAAATCCATAAATGTATCACCAACTATTTGGACCTTAACGATTCCCCAACCATCCCTACGACGACCCTTTGGGAGGCCCTAAAGGCAGTGGTCAGGGGGAATTTTTGGGCATTGCGGCGGCGGACAATAAGGATAGGAGGAAGAAAAGGGAGCGACTATCTGGGGAAGTTGTCGAATTGGAGCGAATCCATCAACGGACGGGAGCACCCAGAGTCTGGAAGCAGCTTAAGGCGGCCAGAGCACAGCTGGCGGGACTGGATATAGATCGGGCTGAATACTCTGCCCTCCGCCTGAAGCATGCATTTTATGTAGGGGGGGATAGGTGCGGGAAACTCCTGGCTAACAGGCTACGCGCACAGCGACAGGCGTCTCGCATCACTGGGATCCTGGACCAACAGGGACGAGAATATGAAGCGGATACGTTCCGGCAATTCTATGAGACTCTGTACGCAGCTCAGGCTCTGCCCGCAGACAGCCCGGCCCAATACCTGCAGGGGGTCCCCACGGCTAAACTTCTCCTGAGTCAGGCAGAGGAGCTCGAAGCTCCCATTCTGCTGGAAGAGGTTATTTCTGCCATCTCTCGCTTAAAACTCCATAAATCATCAGGCCCAGACGGATTCTACTCTGTCTTCTATATAAAGTTCTGTGCGGTCCTGGCCCCACTGCTGGTGCGGGTTTTTAACTCGATTGGGGCCGCCCCTGACGCTTCCCTCCCATCATCTATGCTGGAGGCGCTGATTACGGTAATACCCAAGCCGGGTAAGGATAGGCGTTTGTGTGGTTCTTTTCGCCCTATATCCCTTCTTAATGTAGATTTAAAAATCTTTACTGGGATTTTGGCGCGGAGACTTTCTCGTCACCTACCCGGACTAATAGACCCGGATCAATCCGGGTTTGTTCCCGGACGTCAATGCTCTGATAATACCAAACGGCTCCTGCACTTGGTGGACAGATCTGAGCGCTTCCCGGCAGAGCGGATGATCTTCTCTGTCAACACCGAGAAAGCGTTCTACAGGGTCCACTGGCCGTACCTAAAGGCGACCCTGACTCACTTTGGTCTCCCTAGCCGCTTCATCAGTTGGGTTTTTGGTAGCTACGCGAATCCTACTGCCACGGTACGGGTGAACGGGACCGCCTCGTCGGCCTTTCCTATATGCAGGGGGACGAGGCAGGGTTGTCCTCTATCACCGCTTCTGTTCGCCCTGTATTTGGAACCCATGGCCCAAAGAGTTCGGGACGACCCTAGCATTAGGGGGGCACACTTCGGGGGGACGGAGCACAAACTCTGCTTATACGCAGATGATGTGGTGGCCACGCTAGAACATCCTCGGGAGTCCCTGCCCGCACTCCTGGCCGAACTGGACAGGTTTGCACTAGCATCGGGCTTTAAGATTAACGTGCACAAGTCACAAGCCCTAGATCTCTCCTTGGAGCCGGAGACATTGGGGCTACTACAGCGATCCTATCCAGTCCAGTGGGCCCGTGACTCCATTCCTTACTTAGGTTTGCAAGTCTCAGCCACAATACAGGCCACCAACGAGTCGAACTACACGGCAATGCTGCGGCAGGTCCGAGACTCCCTCCGGAAATGGAGACCACACTCGCTATCTTGGCTAGGCCGCATTGCAGCGGTGAAAATGGTGATACTACCCCAAATTCTCTATTTGTTCCATACACTTCCACTGGTACCCCCGACAGGAATCATACGTTCACTGCAAAGGGACATAGAACGTTTTATCTGGGGGGACCAACGGGCTCGGCTACGCAGGGAACTCACCTACAGAGATCCTGTCGAGGGGGGCCTGGGGGTCCCTGACTTACAGGCTTACTGGCGGGCGGCCCAAATGAGAGCGCTAGTGGAGTGTACCCGCCCGGAATCCGAGAAGCATTGGTTATTTATGGATAGGTCTCTCGCTGGTCGACCTCTGTGGTTCCCTTTCTCATGCGCGCAAGTAGGCCTCGGAATGTATATCTCTCCAAAGTGACTCATCCTACTCTATTGGCCTGGGATAAGGTCGCGGCCTCTAGAGGGCTCACGACCTTCCCATCTCCGATTACGCCAATAGTCCACAACCCCGACTTTACACCGGGCCTGGATGCCGCCGGGTTCTATCACTGGACTAAGGAGGCTTGCCATTCTGTCGGTCACCTTTTTGATCTCTCGGGACCCCGATCTTTTACTGATCTTCGCAGAGAGCAGGGCATACCGGAAACGGAGCGTTATCGCTATCTATAGGTCCGACACTGGGTGCTGGGTGGGGACGTACGGGGAGGCGCCGAAAAACACCTCACTTCGTTTGAGAAATGGATGCTCACACGCCACAACGACGCCCGTTTGACCTCGGATTTATATAAGTTTGTCAAACGCACTCCTGATGTTGGGAAGACTCCGGGCCAGCTACGCTGGGAAGGGGAGTTGGGCAGGACCATGACGCAGAAAGAATGGCATGATATCTTCTATAGGGCTCGACACACAGCCCGCAATGTGGCCTCCACCGAGACAGCCACAAAAGTGGCCACCTATTGGTACCTGACCCCTGTACGCCTCCATAGAGGTAACCCTTCCCGTAGCCCACAATGTTGGAGAGCCTGTGGCTCGCTGCGTACACTTACTCATTTACTATGGGAGTGTCCTTTCCTAGGGACATATTGGCAGCAGATCCTTGATGACGTGGACTCCCACTTTGACACCCAGATCCCCCGTTTTCCAGTATATGCTCTCCTGGGTCTTCCCAATGCTATTACGTTCCCCCTTATATCTCGGAGGGGCAAACAGATGGCATTAGACCTGGGGGCAGCAGTACAAAACATACTTGCTCACTGGGGTACTAAGACGGTCCCAACTCGACTGGGGTGGCTCCATCGACTGTGGAACATATTGGGGATGGAGAGGATCTCTCTTTCACTGACACATCCCGGGGCCTCTTTTCACGACCTGTGGGAGCCTTTCCTTACCCTGCTGACGTCAGAGTTCCCAGAGCTTACTTGTCCCAAATACCTGAGGCTCCTGCGACTCGCAGACCCTCCTAAGCAGGTGGCCCCGAACACTCCTGCTATCTAATGCATTCATCTATATTTGACATTCCCAGCTCATAGAGACACATTCAACGCCCGGGGGGAGGAGGGAGGGAGGGGGTTTCTTTTTTCGTTGCTATCATCGTATATTTTTGCCAAATGTAATAGCTTCATTGCCGGATTGCATTCCGATGAATACAGAGCATGTTGGCTTGTTTGTTGAATTCTATGTCTTGAAACTCAATAAAAGAGATCTAAACAAATAAAAAAGCTTTCTAGGAGATTTGATAGATTCAGTAACCTTTGAATAATATAATCCTTTTTCCTCAATAATGGCCCTTTTATATTCCCTCATGCGCTGTTTGTGTAGCTCTCTACCAGCCGGCGCTAGGTCTGAGCGCCATATCCTTTCCTGCTTGCGGCAGGATTGCCTCAGCTTTCTGAGTCTATCAGAGAACCATGGAGCAGAGGGCTTTAGTTTTTCCTCGCTGCATAGTGCTTCTTAATGGGCGCTAAGGTGTCCAAGGCTACTAAAAGCCACTTAGAGAGTTCAGCTGCCCCTAAATTTGCATCAAGGTGGATGGAGAGCTGAAAATTATTGAAAGCATTAGAAAGAGCCTCCTTACTAATAAGGTTGAGATTTCTCTTTTCCTCCATTATCCTTTTATTAGCTGGGACAATACCTAATACCGAGGTCTGAAAATTAAAAGGAATGGCGTAATGATCTGACCAGGAGAGAGGCATAGGCTCTCCTACCTTGATCCGTAAATCGTTGGAAAATATGCCATCTAATATATGTCCCGCCACATGGGTAGGGCTCATGACCAACTGAGGGAGGCCACAACAGCCCAGGGTTTCCAGAAGGGTTTGAGTATCTTTGCATGAGGTTTTTTCCAGATATATGTTATACGTTTCTATGATAGCAACATAAAAATTGTTAGCGTATGCTAAAAGGAGGGTCTGTTAGAATAAAAATGTCTTAGCTATGCTGTGTACATACTGTACGTCTTAAGTTAGCATTCGCGGCACCATTTTATGTTCAGCGGCCATTTTAAGTCATGCTCGAGACTCATTTCTGCTCCCTCAGCAAAAAGCAGCTCTGGTACGCTTTTGTTTCTTCAAGGTTGGACCTCGCTGTACTAATGAATACACTGTTCTTATTAGCGCATACCTTTCCCACTAGATAAAGGTCCGTTCCCACCAGTCCAGCGGTGGGCACGGATGGAACAACCTTGGGCGAGATATAGTGTGTGCCCCGTCTCAGACTCGAACCTCATCCTACTGTACTTTTTTGTTTAAACTGCCTCGGCCCGTAATTTTCTATTAGGGGCGTGTCTTAGTCCAGTTACGAATGGTATAACCTGTACCTCTATGCTTACTGAAGTCAGTCACGCTGCAGCACTCCTTGCGACTGGACAGATTGGGCTCCGCTCGAGTGTACCTGAATAAAATATACTTGGTTTGTATTCTCTACTGTCTGACTGACTCTTCATTTGTATGGAAGGCTGAGAGGTGGTCGCGAGTGATCCGGGTGGCCCTAATCGGGTCACTTCCTTCACTCACAGGCGTGAGGCAAGGAGAACAAATCACACAAATACCAGCAGGCAAGGATAACAGGCACCGCAACGACCGTGGAGGAGCATAACAGATCACGCAATGGGCATGAGGTGGGGTAGAAGGAATACAGGAAAACCTATGCCGTTACACAAACGAATGACCAGACCGACCCTGCTGAGCGTCCGCAGCGGTGAGGACGGTCAAATATTTAGGGTAGGCTGTATATTTCCCAACATCAGAGGAATTTGAACCCCTGGCTTGGGGAGCCTGTACCACCAGAGGCACCAGGAGACCTACTGAACCAACTTAAATACATTGAATATGACCTCGAAACAGAACTACTAGTTGGCTTGGATGTCGAAAGTCTTTACACCAGCCTTCCCCAAGAAACCACACTAAAAACCATTGAGGAAATTCTTTTCAAAGAAAACTGGACTTTTCAAACTCCCAGGCACTTCATTCTTGAATGCTGTCGCCTCGCTCTCACAAAACAATTTCTTTGAGTATGAAGGTACACTACATCTATAAACCCACGGGACTTCCATGGGCAGTACCTTCGCCCTAAGTCTGGCAGGATTATAAGTCAGCACTTTCGTTTCGAAGAAAAATTTGTCCTTAACAATCTCAACCCACAAAGATATCAGATACTATTCTGGAAAAGATACATAGACAACGTCATTATGATTTGGAAAGGCACAGAAGAGAATTTATCAATTTCCAAACTTGGCTCAATTCCCGTGTGGGAATTTCAAACGCGCTCCGCACGGCCTAATACTGCTCGCGCCTCCCCGGCTGCCTGGAATCGCCCAGCGATCTGGGTCTGTTTGCCTCATATTTTTCAAGAAATAAGTATTTCCTGACGCTCGTTTGGGCCGATAGTGGTGCGGTACACCTCCTGTTGTAACGCCCGGTTGGGTCAGTATTTGCAGTTGGGTCAGGCGTGACCTGAGCGGAGACACCTCTTCCCAGGCAGCGATACCCGGTGAATATTGAAGGGCGCTAGGTGTCCAGAGGCTCGCGCCTCACTAATTGCGTCCCCTGGCCACCCACATTTGTCTATTGTATCCCCTCAGCCCATACTTGCACACCTAGCATGTGTTGTTCCCTAGTGACGCCTCAGCCTCCCTCAGCCCAGTTAGGAGCTACCCTCCTACGCCCTCATTATGGAGCAAGAATATTATGAGGAGAAGGACTCCTTAGCCTACCTCCAATGGGAAGATAATTTTTATGAGGCCATTGATACCTCGATATACCGGGCGGTTAATGACCTGATGACCCCCATGGAGCAGAGGTTGGTTGATAAGCTATCGCAGGAGTGCGCAAAGATGGCGCAGTCGGGCGCAGGCACAACACCTGCCCCTCCCCAGGATAAGGCCCCTCAGAAAGACCCTAATGAAGGCTCCCCACCCCCCAAGAGGAAGTGTGAGGAGGGGGTAGATAAAGACGCCTTCGGGCGTCTTAAGCAGGCTTTCCTGGCAAAACGTTCTCCTGCAGAGCCCCCTCAGGGTCATCCTATCCCGAGCCAGTTCCCCCCCAACCAGATTCACCTCAGCCCCAGGATGAGGACACCCCAGAAGAGTCTGACGAGGAAGCGGGTTCCTCTAGGTCTTGGCGGCCGGTAGGTCCTCAGGAACCTCCCAAGGAAGGCATGTCGGATATGCTTGACCCGGATGACATCATTCATCCGAGGTCACCTGAGTGGACGCTAGCCGATAAAGTGGCCAAGTACGTAGCAGCCCGCCTTAGGAAGCCACGAGAGAACGAAGCCCGCAGTAGACTGAGAGCGGAATGCCCGCGCCCCACCTTAGAAGGGAAGGTGGCGCTTACTCCAGATATCGACACAAAGATGGCCACTTTCCTAGCAAAGTTTGTCAAAGACCCTAAAAAGGGAATTGACTGGTCCTGGCAGGCTTGCCAGGACAAGCTCTTGGATGCGATTGGTCCCATGACCAAGATTCTGGACATGGCCGAGGAAGCCCGGCTGTCTGGTTTCCTTATTGCCCCTGACATCCTTTCTGCTTGGGCGCTGCGCGCCATTTGTTTTATGGGGAATGCTAACTGCGCCCTGTCTATAGAACGGCGCCGGTCTTTGTTGATCAGGGTAGACCCTAAGTTGGGTGACCTGGCCTCCACGGAGACGGGAGCAGTGGTGCAGGGTGGTTAGTTTGGGGAGCCATTTGTCAAAGAGTTGGGGAAGTTTGTGGTGACATTTACGTCGCTAGATAAGGCCCAGACAGATATCAAAAGGGTCTTCCACCCTCGGGTTTTCCAAGGGGCCGGTCGTGGCAGGGGCCGCTCGACCGGCCGGTTCTCCTCCCAGCCCCCCCAAGCATGGGGGCAAGGCTCTGGCCGCAGGCAGTATCAGGCTAACCCGCGCTTCAACATCTTCTACCCGACAAGAGGGCAATGATTCAAGGGCCCGTGGAGGATACAAGGGCGGCAACAACGACAATTCAAACGGTGAGTGTTTTTCCCTCAGCGCAGCTGCGAGTGGGGGGGCGGCTGGCGGTGTTCTTCCCAGCTTGGGAGGCCATTATAGGGGACGCTTGGGTTCTCCAGACGGTACAGGGGTTCCAAATTGAGTTCTACGACTCCCCCGTCAATTCACCCGCCGCACCCCATCTCCTTTTCCGCCCCCGATGTAGCTATGATAGACAAAGAGGTTTCGGCCCTGCTACGAAAAGGGTCAATCTGCCGAACGGAGACCCATCCGGGGTGCTTCCTCAGCAATCTTTTCCTGGTTGGCAAGGCCGACGTGGGTCGGAAGCCAGTCAACAACCTCAAGGATTTCAACAAGTGGCTTGTGTACCGCCACTTCAAGATGGAGGGTATCCATCTTCTCAGGGACGTGCTGCTTCCATCTGGTTGGATGGTGCGCCTGGACTTGAAGGATGCGTACCTGATAGTTCTGATCTTCCCCCCCACTGTTGTTTCCTCCAATTTCTCTGGTGCAACCAGACATACGAGTTTCTAACTCTGCCCTTCAGCCTCTCGTCCGCACCATGGTGCTTCACCAAGTCCTCAAGCCAGCGGTGGAGTTTTTGCGCGCCCAAGGGATCCGGCTTATCATCTATCTGGACGACATGCTCATCCTGGCGCAGTGCCCCTCGAGACTGAGGGCGCACATTCAAACGGCAGTAGACCTTTTGCAGGGCTTGGGTTTCGTGGTCAACGAACGAAAGTCGTTCCTCATCCCTACGCAAAAAGCGGTCTTTCTGGGTTTCGTTGTAGACTCCACCTCATCCTCACTGAGCCTTCCCTCACGGAAGATCACAAAGATACGTCACGAGATTAGCCAGACAGCGTACCACGCTGAGACAGATCGCACGCCTCGTGGGTCTGCTCTCTGCCTCGATTCAAGCGATTTTTCCCAGCCCGTTACATTATCGGGCCCTGCAACGCCTAAAAGCGTACCTTCTGAGGAGGGGCCTCACGTACTCGCAGGTGGTTCCCTTGACGGACGAGGTGAAGGAGGAGCTGGAGTGGTGGCTGGCTCACATGGAGGCCTGGAACAGAAGAGCTATCTTCGGTTCCGTCCCCGACTTGGTGATAAGAGTCGGACACCAGCAGGTCAGGCTGGGGCGCTCGGTGTGGGGATTTCTCCACAGGCGGAAATTGGTATCCTCAAGAACAGCACCTGCATATAAATTGCCTGGAGCTTTAGGCAGGGTTGTTCGCAGTCCGATGCTGGACCATGGACCGGATCCAGTCCTCTGTGCTGTTAAAGATGGACAATGTCTCGGCGGTGAGATATATCAATCACCTGGGGGGTACCAGATCCCGGGCCTTGGCGAACATGGCCAAAGAATTCTGGAATTTCTGCCTGGACAACCAGGTTACGGTGACAGCGGAATACCTCCCCGGCCGGGACAATCAGGTAGCAGATTGGCATTCCCGTCACCTACCGGACGCCAGCGTCTGGAAGCTGGACCTGCAGGTTTTTCGCCTGCTGGTCGACAGATGGGGCCCTTTCTCCATTGACCTTTTTGCGTGTCGCCTCGACCACCAGCTGCCGCGGTTCTTCAGTTGGACCCGCTGGCGGAGGCGGCGGACGTGTTTCTCCAGGATTGGAGTCAAGGGAACGGTTGCGCCTTTCCCCCGTTCGATGAACACGCGGACGGCGGCTTTGGTCCGCAGGCAGAGGGCGAAGGGGGTGCTGATAACACCGCTCTGGAGGTCGCAAGTGTGGTTTCCAGTTCTTCCAGAACTTTCTTGGGCTTCTCCAACCCGACTCCCCCACTTTCCTCGCATTCTAACGAATCCGGACAACGAGGCCCACCACTTGGTGGAGGAAGGCTCGTTACACCTCATGACATGGTGGATTACAGGCAAAGGTGGAGACTCCCAGGCCTTCCGGGCCACGCTGAGTTCTTACTGTCCAGAGCCTGGGCCGACAGCACAACCAAGTGTTACCGTTCCTCTTGGACGAGATGGGTATGCTGCTGTTTGCGAAGGGAAGTGGATCCCGTGGGATCAGATATAATTCACGTCCTCAATTTCCTGGCAAGTTTGGCAGAAGAGGGATTCGCGTATTGGTCAATAAATGCCGTCCGGTCCGCCATCTCGGCGGGGCTTTCCCCGGTGGAAGGGGCACTGGTGGGCGAACATCCTTTTGTCTGCAGGTTACTAAGAGGGCTCCTCTTGTCTCTCCCTCTGGAACCACGGTATTCTACTCTTTGGGCTGTCAATCTGGTATTGAACCCTTTCTTATTGTGGCAACCGAATCGGTTCCTATCTCGAAAAGAGATTTCAGCGAAGCTGGCGATGTTGTTGTGCCTCATCTCTTGAAGGAGGGTCTCAAAAGGGTACGTGCCTTAGACATCACGGCTAGAGTTTTTTCCCTGACGTTGTGACATTCACAGTAAGTAGACGTACCAAGTCAAATACCCGCACAATTTCCTATCCAGCTTTTGCTGATTCCCCTAAACTCTGTGTGGTGAGATGCCTTAAGGCCTATGATGAGGCAACGGAGGAAGTCCGCCCGCCAGGCGAACGACAACTCCTGATCCCACTCAGAAAACCGTTCAAGGCGGTCTCTTCGCCCACAATAGCCCGCTGGGTCAGGTGGGTAATGCAGGAGGAGGGCATCAACACTAAGGAATTTGGGGCCCATTCAGCACGAGGAGCTATGGCTTCAAAAGCATTCAGTTTGGGTGCACGTTTAGAAGACCTCATGAGAGCAGCAGACTGGTCTTCGGACTCCACTTTTAAGAGGTTTTACTTCAAACCGGTACTGAATGTGGCCTAGGTGGTGGTGAATAAGCTTTGAAGGAGCATAATCCTCGCCTCCGGTTCTGACATAGAATGAAAATTTGCCTAGCTTTAGTGAAGGTAAGTTTCAATTCTATTAAGGACACAGAGGCGAGGATTATCTCACCCAGCAACCAGGATGGATGCAGACCCGCCCGAAAGGGGGTAAGTAGTTTGTTTTTGTTTGATTACATGTCCTATGATACGGTTTGCGATGTTGCATTGTTTAACAAAGTGCTGTACCTGTGATTATCTCTACTGTATGACAAGCTGGATATTCGTCTTTCCGATTCTGACGCATACTGTCTTTTCAGGAAACGATGGGTCGAAACAAGACGCATGAGAGGAAAGTAATGGCGTGACTCGCGCGAAGAAAGAGGAGGAACAGAAAGTGCCAAGGGATATTATGGATGCCTGAACATAGACATTAACAAAGGACTGATAAAATTTTGTTTTGTTTTTTTCCCTGGTGTTCATGGGAAATGTAGTCTATCTTGATGGCTGCTGTTTGGAAATGTTATTAAAGCGAAGAAGGAATAAAGCATAATCCTCACCTTCGTGTCCTTAATAGAATTGAAACTTACCTTCATTAAAGCTAGGCACATTTTCATTCACCTACAGAGCCAACCGTACAACCTTGTACGTCTTAGACATCACCATCTTCGCTAAAGATAACAATCTGAAAACCAAAACCTATTACAAACAGACTGATAAAAGCAGCCTATTATTTTTCAACCGTTTCCATCCCCGTCCTCTGAGAGAAAATCTTTCCTTTAGCCAATTTTCTCTGCATTAAGAGAAATTGCAGTGAAAAAGAGGACTACAAGCAGCAAGCACGAGCCTGCACAAGCCCTCAGCATAAAACTGAGAGAAAGAAACTACCCAGACAAAATAATATCCAAATGTCAAAAAAGAGCCCTCAATCAGAACCGTGACAGCCTCCTAGAAACTGTCACAAAAAACCACAAAAAAGATTTCCCAACCTCTTTAACCACATATAACAGCTGCACAAATCGAGTAAAACAAGCCATTAACAAACACTGGCGCATACTGACCTCAGGCACTCTGAAGTGGCCAAAACCGAGATTCGCCAACAGAAGAAGTAAAAATATCCATGACATACTAGCTCACACTAGACCTCAAGAAAAAAAAGAAAGTTGGAGAAAATGTACTTTCCTCATGGGGCCTGACCTCCGACACAGGCCACTATCCTTGTGGTTCATGCTCAGTCTGCCATCTCACACAACCAACTAAGTCATTACAACTGACCAAAGATTTGAAGTGGACTCTGAGACGCCACACGAACTGTAACACAAGCCACGTAATCTATATGATCACATGCCCCTGTAACCTAAATTATATCGGAAGACCTTCTGACCTTCTGAAAAGTCAAATAATGCATAGGGGAGCAACGTAGTAATATCTGGTGCAAAAAATCAACCACCAAGATGAGCAACCACTACATAACTGAACAACACTCAACAGATGACCTACGATGGGTCATTCTGGAGACTTTAGACACTGCACAAGAGAATGCTGGAACGCCTCCTTTGAGAAAGAACAGAGGTGGGTGTACCACTTGGGAACTTATAACCAAGGATTAAACAACACTATCCCGTGGTTATCATTCCAGTAATGAACGTATGCCATGAATCACCAAGGGCACGTAAGAATGAAAATCACCTGCTGAATAAAGAACAATAATAATATGTGTGATTAAGTACATTAATAAACTTTTCACTGAACAAATCGGGAATCTTTTTGAATGCGACAACCATCTTATCCTACACGTCCCTAAGAAATATAGTGCCTCGTTACCAGTTCACATCCAAACTACATTACCCACAAGGCAGCATTATTAGACATTTCCTCCCCCAAGTGGCTCTAAAAACTGCTACCAAAATTATCCGCACTTTAACACTTCCTATATTAAATCTAAGAGCTCTCTTGGCCCTTGCGCAGACATCAAGAACGATTTTTGCTGAGCACTATTAGCCATAGGAAATTACGACCAATCAGACCACATGCGGGAGGGCAAACAACAAAGTCCCGCCCTCTGAGTCTACTTCCTGTTTCAGGTCAAATAAGACAGCGACAGCACATGTCTTACGAATCCCACATGGCAGGATTACAAGCCTATTTTTCCTAAAGCTCTCTCACTTTCACTTTGCACTTTTATCCTCATAGAGGCACACAAATCCAGCTTTGGTAATTTGCCAGGATTACGCTATACGTCAGCTTTTCTGCACTTTTTCTCTTCTTTTAAAACCTGGAAGTTCACTCTGGCTTGTGATACTTTACGTCAACCGACAACAGGAAGCCAGCACCATGAAACACATTACAACATCTAATTCACATTAGACAAGAAGTATAACTTTTTAACATTTGTTTCGATAACGTGTAAGCAAATGTATATTTTTGCCTTTGCATAATAAGTAAGCCTTTAACTCCTTCCTTATTTTCTCTTTGTCCTCCACAGCAATAGACCAAATTAAGGCCTATTACCACATGTCCATAACAGGCATTAAACCTGTTACCCTACCAGGGTGAGCGAATCCACTCACCTTACATAGCACATACACAGTCCCTCAACATTTGAGACGGCTGGATCCTTTGGTCCTGAAGAAATCCATCTGACCCTTTTGGGCGACACAGGCTGAAACATGTCGACCGACCACTCACTAGGTGCTTTGGACCTATAACTATCCAATTAAGCACTGCCCACTTTTTTAACCTTAGCCCTCCCCTGTGAAAATAAAAACAAACTACACAGGAAAGAAGATATTTTTTATAGTTTTTTATTATTCACACTTACGACTGTCGCACACCAGACAGTCTCCCTCCTGGTGGAGGATGATGAACACCTGGAGAACGGGACACTCAGGTGCGAAGACCCTATGATGATTCATCCCACTTAATCAATTAAGCGGAGAACCAAGATATACTTCTGCCGGGACAGTGTGACTGAGGGTCCTCATCAGAAAATTTCCAAGACACACTGGAAAATGACCGAAGTGATTCATTCTTTTTGATTTTTTAAGTATTGGCTCGGGAAACTGAATGAATCTCTGCTTCTCTCTCCCTTTTCCTCTGTTTTGGAAAGCACCATTGAATCCCCAAGCTTAGGGACAACAAGTCTCCACGAAAATCGCCAATCTCACCTCTAGCCAGGAGGGGAGATATAGCGCAATACCGGTGTGCGAGACCAAATTCATAAGGTGGAAACAGCCAACAGGGGAAAACGATCAATCGAAGGGCGACGTTAAACCTGAAGTAATACGGGAAAGAAACCTCCTCAAGAAAACACGTCGCCATTGTAACACTCGAAGAGTAGAAGGAAACAACTCCAAAGGAGTGTAGAGTAAAAACTGCATACCATTGACATGTAATAGAACCCCAAGGAGGGATAAGAGGCTGCCAAAGGAACTGCAGCCAAGAAACACAGTTTCCAACTCAATAACAAGACAGGTAACAAGTCCTGAGCCACAGTCAAGAAACAGAAGAAAAGGCAATAAGCCTAAGTGGCCAATATCACGTAAGGGTAAAGGAAATCGCGAGATAAGGGATTCACACAACAGGCGAATCCAAAGAACTCCACCGGGCAGTAGGGGAAGACCCCATGCAGGGTCAGAAGACAGGCGGCTAGCCAGCAGCCCCAGAAGACCAGGACAGAAACACTGATCTGGCGACTGATGCTAAAAAAACGCACATAACAGTGTGGCAATAACAAGGGAAAAAGGGGGGGTGGCAAGATAAGGGTCTGGGTCTCCTCGACTAGCCCGATACCTACGCAAGGCTGCAACTGCTTGGGTTGCAAAAAGATTAACCCTATCAAATGGCATGTCAAGCAAGGCTGATTGGACAGCTTCTGAAAATCCAGACACCCAAAGCCAGGCGTGCAGGCGCAATGCCACAGCAGATGCCATAGCTCGACCAATGGAATCGGTGGAGTCCATTCCACACCTGATGAGCAGTTTGACCGCCTGGCGACCATCTAAAATCAACTGGTTCAACTCGCACTTGTTAGCCTCTGGGAACAAAGGTGAAAGTTGTGCCAAGGAGTCTCACAAGGCATGGAGAAAGCGTCTGAGGATGCAAATCGTGTTGGTGGAGCGTAACGTTGCACTAGAGGAGGAAAAAAGAAGTTTCCGCAAGAATCCTGCTTCCTGGACTCCTTGTCAAGGGGGGTAATGGGGCAGGTTCTTCATCTCAGGGGATGCCGTAATGGCCTGGACCACAAAGCTGCAGTGGGTCGGCTGTCGAATACGGCAAGCGGGGTCCCCAGGGACAGGGAGGTATTTGTGGGCAATAGTACGGTCCACTGGTACACGTGACTCAGGTTCTGCCCATGCCCCTAATAAAATATCAGAAAGTGCAGTGCAAAAGGGGAGTACAGGTTTAATCCCCGACTGGCTGGGATGAAGGACCTCAATAAGGGGGTCCGTACCCTTCTCCACTGTAGGTAGAGTAAGATGTAAGACATCAGCCACTCTTTTTCAAAACTTCTGCCAAAGAACAACTGGCTTCCGAGGCAAGGTCAGGAGGCGATACAAGAGAGGAAGCAGGGGATGAATCTAGCCTGCTCGCTTCAGCCAGCTCGGCAATCCAGCTGTCCAACATAGTAGGAGACACAAGCATAGGCTGCTCCAAGGGGGCTGTCCCCTCACGTCCTTCCCCCAACTGGTCCTGTGAAACATGCACAGAAACCATCTGCACCGAAAACGGCTCCATAAATGATGTCGAACAGAGCCAACACTGCGGCGTACCAACGTCCGCATGGGAAGGAGGAAAGGCGTTGGTCGATGTCAGCACAGATGCAACGAGCCGAGGCAAAGCCAACCCTACGAAACGCACAGTTGTGTCGTGCACTGACTCCAGCTCAGAGTCCTCCGGCTCTGTAGAAATAGGCGACCGATATCGCGTCGGAGTCAACCGACGTCACCAGTGGAAGCCCCGAAGGACCGTGCACCGACGCCTCGGTGTCCGAGACTGGAACTGCCACCGACGGTGAACCCATCGGCGATGACGCAGTTACTGCCCCTACGACCTCCTTGGGGCTTGCAAGCGCTCCAGAGGGATACTAGGGCCCGAAGACAAGATGGTGAGCCTTGTAGTACTCCTGCATTTGGTTCCAGTCGCCCCAGCTCCAGGAAAAGCTGGGAGGCACTGGAGCAAAACCGGAGCGGAAGTAGAAGATTCTCTGCGATGCACATTGCGAGTCGAAGGAGCCAGAGAGGGCCGGGACTTCGATCTCTTGCGGCGCAGCTTACAATGAGATGTAGCCGGAGACTGGGACCGCTGCCGTTGACCACGGGGTGAAAAGCGGCACTCACGGGAATGACCTCTGGACCGGGAGGATGACCGACACAGCAAGGAGCTGGAGGCCAGCGACAACCGTGCCATCTTTCATGCACCGCTCTCGCAGCGCCTTCGGCTGCAACCGCTGGCAGGCGTCACACTCGTTGGCGTCGTGATGCTTGCCCAGACACTACATACCGATATAATGTGGGTCCATTCCCGACATCTGGCGAGCACAGGATCCACAGGACTTAAACCCAGAGAGCATAGGAATTTAGCACGCTGTTTCAGAGGAAAAATGTTCGTCACAGCAGGCAGAAAAAACGGCCAGAGATACGCTACTTGGGATCCACGTACAGCACGGAAAAAGAAGAAACTGACATTATCGCGCTGGAGGGGACTTATATGGCTCCATTGACATCATATCCGTAGCCGACGTTGTATGGAGCCAGGCGGCGCCGCCCCCTGGACTGCAGAGGTAGTGCTGAGAAAACTTTTCCAGATCCAGCCTGACGCCTGGGGAGAATTCACAAGTTAAGGTATCTGTGGCTAGATGTCTCTATCAGATAAAGCGTTTCACAGCACCATTACCCACAGGATGATAAAGAGAAGTGTGCTTACTAACAATTCTATTCCTGGACACGAAATCATGAAAAACGTTCGATTTAAATTGGGCTCCATTGTCACTCATAAGCGATTTCGAAATTTCTTCATGCATAAACACACCATCCAAATACTTGGTCACGGCTCCAGAATCAACATTCCTCAAAACATACAATCCAGGCTATTTAATAAAAAAGATCCAAAAGAACTAAAATGTAACTCATTCCACCATTCACATCCACAATGGGTCCTAAAATATCTATGGCTAAATCCTCCCACGGCCGTTCAGGACATTTATTCAAAAGTGGTCTAAAAGTAATCAAAGTTTTGTCTGCCAGGGCTCACTCGTGACAGTTCCTTGTCATCCTTTCTGTTTGTATGTCAATTCCAGTCCACCAGTACTGAGTTTTAATTCTCTTCTTCTTCTTTATAATACCCAGATGGTATTCATGATTAATTTCTAAAACGTTCTCTCAATGGCAAGGGAGGAATTACCCTCACCCATCTCAACAAAAACCCATCATCTTCCTAGGAAGGTTCATTTAGAATCTCCCAGTGATGTTTGATTTCATTGCCCAGTTCTTATTTTAGGGGCCACCCATTCATCAGAAATTTACCTACTTTGACTAAAACAGGATCCGACGTGAACCCTTCTGCCCATTTATTCAAGGATATACCTTCACATTCCAACTTGTCTACCACAGCAACATTATACTCATCATAATCTCCCAATGCAACACGTAGCTCAGAGCACAATGGTGCCCTAATAAAAAAAATCAGCAACCTGATTCTTCACACCAGGTAGATACCCTACTTTTTAGTTATAATCCAATAACTGTAAAGATAGTCATGCCAGCCTAGGTGTAGTAGTATTCATACCAGTTGTCGTCAGAACTTTAGTAAGGGGTTTATGATCTGTACAAATGAGGAACTAGGAACCGCACACATACTGTCTGAATTTACTAACACTCCCCACACACGCTAGCATTTCTTTCTCTTCCGCTGGAGTGAGGGAACATAAAGCAAATGAAACGTGGATTCCACATAATTCTTTTTCTTTTGTGACAGTGAGGCCCCTAGCCTTTCCCACTGGCATCCGTAGTAATGATAGTGGTCCTTAATACCAAAGAGCAGGGTCAAGTCGACTTATTGGGAAACAATAGTGGAGAAGAAATTGGCCAAATAGGTTTCATTTTATGAGGAAATTATTGATGAAATCGTTCCCCTTTGGCCCGTAAATTATTCATACAATTTCGATATAAGACATTACCCACCAAACTGTTTTGCAATAAGTGGCGCATTAATGATTCCTCCGATGATATTTGTCCATCGTACAAAGTCAGTTCTGAATCCATAGTTCATTTGTTATTTTTTTGTCCCCATTATAAGTCTCTGAGGGGTAAGTGGATAGTCCCCCTGTGTAAGCTAATCTGTCCTGGCCACTACCTCGATGCATTGAGAATTCTATCTGCCGATACCAGTAGGGTAATAGTCTTTGGCTTGGCCAAATACTGGCATGCATTATGGATCAAACGTTCCAAATGTATTGTATGAATAGTTTATGTACTTTTTAAGCTGTATATATTGAAGTTTTGGCCTCTTTTAACCATGGTTTTTATCTCTATATTATCTTAACCTGTGTTTTTCTATGTACTTTTTAAGATCTCTGTGATCGAAATAAAGATATATGACTGACTGATAGTGGTCTCACAGGAATCAAACCCTTGAAGAGGAACAGCTTTACAAATACCTTGTTTGATGCTATCAAAACTAGTTTAATATATATCCTCCCACACAATGGTCACATTTCTTTAACAATTGTCTATGCTCACACGTCTTGGTTGCAAAATTTTCAACTAATTTAGAAGAAAACTAAGCTAGACCTAAAAAGGATCTAACGTCATTCTTTGAGGCAGGAGGTGGAGAGTTCAGTATGGCCTCTAACCGTTCTTATTTTGTAAAAATGCCTTTCCCACTAATTTCGTGACCTAAGTAGGTTACGGAAGACACAGCAATCTTGCACTTTTTTAATTCAGCTGTCAGTTTCCTTTCATTAAGAATGCCAAGCACATCTTTAATTCTACGATCACGTTAGTGTCTGCTTCTACCCATGACTAGTATATCGTCCTGGAAATAAATTAGCTCTTTTAAAACCTTTAATAGTTGATACATCAATCGCTGGAATACGGGAGCAGCTGATGCTAGTCTGAAGGGCATGCAATTAAATTTGAAACAACAAGTATAGGGTGTTACGAAGACAGTGAGCTGTTTACTATCGGGATGCAAAGGAATTTGGTGGTATGCAGCAGTTCGGTCTAGTGTGGTGAACCACTTGACTCTACTTAGTCATCGCTGGCATTTCACTTATCTTAGGTAATGAAAACTTCTCTACTTGAATGTTCAAATTCAAATGACAGAGGTCAATGCATAACCTAATCTTACCATTGGCTTTGTTTGACTACTAAAGGAGACAACCACTCACTGGACTCAATACTGCCATTTTCCACCAATTTGTCCAATTCCATCTTGACATCCTCCCTCACACTAAACGGAATGTTCCTTGCGTTATGTGATACAGAAGTATAGTTGTCTTTTAGAATCATTTTATGTTGAAAACCCTTCAAAACACCCACTTTGCCTGAAAAGACATTCAGAAATTGACCACAAAGAACTGTGTGAAGGTAGAGGTGCATTCAGAGAGTAGCACTTGATCAGGATCATTAGGGTTCAGTGTGATGGCTAGAATGCCTTGATCTATCTACCCAAGTACCAAATGACCCTTCTCAGCCACATATAATTTCCCTTCAGCTTCCCTACCTTTGAATTTGAATTTCATTTTACAGTAACCCACCATAGGTATCAGATCACCAGTAAAGCTCACAGGCTGAATATCTGATGGTGATAAAACATTATCCAATATGCCTTGGAAGTTTTCTTTCCAAACTTCGTGATTGACAATTGTATACGATGATCCTGACTCTGCAACAATTTCAACAAATTTGCCACCTAAGACAACAGTACACAAAAAACTGATAGATGGAATGTTTGAATTAATCTCAGCCACTGGTAATTACTCAGGCCACATCCCAATATACAGTTATTTTGTACATCAAGACACCTCAGAGACCCAGCTATATGCACATCAATCTTGGGCCAGCTCCAATCCGAACAGTCTAGCCCGAACTGCCAAGCCAGGTCCTCCCTGAACTGGAACTCAAACTGAGGTGACATGGCGGGCAAAAAACAATGGATTGGGACGCTGCCCCAAGCGATTGCCAGTGGCTGAGATTAATAAATACATCATCTTGTAGTTTTTGCATTTGGCACCCTAAGTGTGTCGGGTATGCCCAGCCATGGGTACCGGGCTCACTGTACCACTGGAACCAAGCTATAGCTGGCTGAGGAGCCCTAACTAAGGAGTAACCGGTAATAGGTTGCTTGTGTTCCGGTTCAGGGAAGACCTGGCCTGGCCGTTCGGGCTGGACTGTTCCCATGAGGAGCAGGGTCAAGACTGATTTGCATATGGCTGGATTCAAACTGAGGTGGCGTAGTGGGCAAAAAACAATGGATTGGGATGCAGCCCCGAGCGATTGCCAGTGGCTGAGATTAATTAAAGCATTCCATCCATCACCTTGTTGCTTTTGCAACTGCTCCTTAAGTGCGCTGGGTATGCCTAGACGTTGGTCCCGGGCTCACTGTGCCATTGGAACCAAGCTATACCAGGTTGAGATCCCTAATTCGGGTGAAACTGGTCGTAGGTCAATTGTTTTCCGATTCAGGAAGGACCTGGCCTGGCAGTTCAGGCTGGACTGTTCCCATGAGGAGCAGGGTTAAGACTGATTTGCATATGGCGGGGTTCAAACTGAGGTGGTATGGTGGGCAAAAAACAATGGATTGGGATGCAGCCCCAAGTAAGTGCCCGCAGCTCAGACTAATTTAAGCATTGCTCATGCAGGGGCACCCTCACACTTATAACCAAGCAACCTGCCTTCAGGACTGAAAGGCCTGCCAAAGGTGTGACTTATAGGTTTTAAGTGTAGTGACCTCAGATATAAGGAAACTTCTATTTGTCGTGAGAGGTGCTAGCACCAACTCAGACAGGCTGAAATGGCAGGCCTGTAGTCACAGTTTGAGTGGTCTCTCATGGGTGACACAATACATGCTGCAGCCCATGGGAGACCGCTAGTGTACCTACGCCCTGGGTAGATTAGTACCATATACTAGGGACTTTCAAGGGTACACCAGTAGCCAATTGTGGATGTACAGAAGTACTTACCATGGTCATTTTAAGGAGGAAGCGCAGTGACTGGGGTCCTGATCAGCACGATCCTAGTCAGACTAGTCAAAAACAACATACTGACACCAGCAAAAAGTGGGGGTAACCATGAAAGCAGATCCTACTTTCCTACAATCCATTAAAAGGCTGTAAGGTACAGAAAATAATAAATGCTTAATAGAGAAAGGGAAATGTCCCCAAGGAGATAGAGAACATCCAACCTGCAGACAGAAAATGTACGGCTATCAATAGTACCAATGCCAAAGGATATGGAAAAATCCAGAAAGTCCTTAAAGCGAAGAAGGATCAAAAACGAACTTTCTCCTCTGAAAAAACAGAAATCTTTCCAACCATGTAAGACATTGCTGTAAACAACCCTAAGGTAATTATTCAGACACTGAATTTCAGATAATTTCAGAAGCAGAGCTCAAGGGACAACCATATTCCAAAGTTGCTTGAGCTTGCCAGCAAAGAGGAGCACACTTCCAAGGAACAATTTCCTATGTGCAGTTAAGTGAACTCAACATATTTTAAAGGTGGCATGACCTTCCCACCTTGAATCATACCTAAACGTCATCCAACGTAAAAACTATCCATGCACCACTTAATTTCAATGAAAAGTGCACTCTACTAAAGTAGCGAACAGGACTTCTTTGGACATGCCAGAGACCAAAATTATCCTGAATTGGAAATTCAGAATATTCGCAAAGAACAAGTATACACTCTGTATACAAGGTCTCACAATTTGCGCAAGTAATATATCTCTATAAGAAATACTGGCAGTCTCAGTAATGCATAACAGCATCACCAAACTGCTTCAAAAGAAGCATGTGAAAAGGTAAACTTCCTACCGGAAGACACATCACTTGTAAATGATCTCTTGAGCATGCAGCCCATTATCAGAGCAAAAGAGATAAAAGAAAAATTATACTTCAGGTATCCTTATACCACTTAAACTGTCAAAGACAGTATTAACAAGAATATCTGCACCCTGCAGAAACACCAACCAGGTGTAATCAAAAGAGAGACATATCAATGCCCTAACAAAGTTAGGCCCTTTGAGAAAAAGACATTATCACCTATTCAACTCAAGTATAGGTTCAAAATTAACGAACATAAAACAGAGAAGAACAAGTTACTTAACTTTGGTAACGATGTGTCTGATAGAGACTAAGGGCCAGATGTAGGTAACTTCAATTTAGCGAGTCCTTAATAGCGATTTTTACCGAATCGCTATTAAGGACTCGCTAAATGGAATGTAGGTAGGAATCGGTAAAATATTAGCGATTCCCTAACATTCTCTTAATAACGAATCGGTAATTGAGATTCGTTATTAAGGAATACCTAGCCATTCATTCCTATGGGCTAGGAGGCCCATAGGAATGAATGGGAAGATATTCACTATTAGCGATTCGGTATTACCGAATCGCTAATAGCGGAGAGGTATTTCAAGGGTGCCAGGGTGTCCAAAGGACACCCTGTTGCACCCCTGAAATGTGCATGTGTGCACATGTGGCGCACATACATGCCCTAAGGGCATGGATGTGTGCCACATGGCACATTTGAAAAAGCAAAAAGTGCTTTTTAAAGGAAACCGCTACTTACCACCAACTTGCAGTTGGTGGTAATTAGCGATTCCTTAAGGCTCAAGTGCACTATTTTTAGTGCTACGTACATTGCATTTAAGGAATCGGTATTTCCGATTCCTTAAATGCAAGAGCAAAATAAGGAATCGCTATTTTGCGATTCCTTATTTTGCATGTAGGTATGAACTCACCTACATTGCACTCAGCCAAATACCGGTCGGTAACGCTGAAATTCTCTGAATTTCGGCGTTACCGACCGGTATTTCGCCACCTACATCTGGCCCATAGTCTAGCCGCAGATTCCTTAACTTGTGAATTCTCTCCAGGCGTCAGACTGGATCCCAAAATTTTTCTTAGCCGTAACTCTGTGTGCTCGCCGGCAGCGGCGCCGCATGGCTCGGTATGACGTCGGCTCCGGATATGACGTCAACAGAGCCATATAAGTCCCCTCCAGCGCGCTGACATCAGCTTCTTCTGTGAAACTTTCTGCGCAGAACGCAGAGACACATAGAAACTGGCTGCAGAAACATGGTGCTAAAAGAAGGAAAAATCTTTACCACATCAATGAAAAAAGGGGAAAAGAAAAGTAGGAAATTACCAAAGAAGTCCCCTTAAGGAAAAGGCCAAAAAGACAAAGAAGCACAAGTCATGTGGAACACTGTGCAGAGGCACATGACACAGTACACAAGAGAAACACCTCCCACATCCTAAACCATATACTGGGGAAAAAGATGCAAGTCCCTCTACCATATACCCAGAGAAAGAAATGGGGGGTGGGGCTTCATATAATGTCAGGAGATCAGACCAATGGAACTGGAGGACCCCATCACAACAGGAGCAGAAAGGAAAAAGGGGTAAAACACTCGCACACCAAAGGTCATAGAATCAGGAAGTGAACTAAAAACACCAAGAGCAGACCTAAAGGTCATTCGCAGAGCGGGGAGGATGGGCGGGCATTAAGGAATCTGCGGCTAGACTATGTCTCTACCAGATACATCGTTACTGAAGGTAAGTAACTTGTTCATCTGATAGAGACATCTAGCCGCAGATTCCTTAACTTGAGCATTAGATACCCTAGCCATAATCTCCAGGAGGAGGGTCTGCGAACCAATCCCACAATAGGTCCAGGAAGACTGAATGACTAAGATAAAATCGGCCACACCTCAGTGGGAAAGGATAAGGAAGAGAGAGAGAGAGAGACCTCTTCTAAAGGTGGTAACGACCACAACAAAACTGCAAACAAGGAATATGCACCAAGAGCAACGAGCATGTTTCCTCAGGCATAGTGGTACCGAAGTACAGATGCCCATTGTAACCCAACTTCAAGGAAGATAGGCATGGATCCAATTAAAGGAACGGCTAATTGGCCCCACCAGAACGTTGGTAGATGACCACTAGAAGGGGCAGAGAAGTCTGCAATGTGTATAATGGAGGACTGAGCCACCAGACCGACTAACCAGAGGATGGTATCAATCTTAGGTGAAAAAAAGTGGCCACTAGAGGAGCCAAAACAAACCGAAGTGGAAAGAAGAAATTTAGATATGAAGAAAAAGTGTGAATGTAACAAAATGAATTAAGTCTCCACCGCCAGGTGGGAAAGAGATACATCAATGGCACAGGACACTGCCTCTGAGCCACAGCGCCTGGCCTCAGGAAAAGGATCAGGTAATCCGGGCAAGTAAAAACCGAGTCTGGGGAAAAAAAGGGAACAAAATCCTACACAAAATCACTTGACAACAGTCAGTGTGCAGTATGTGAACCCCAAGTACACTAACAATTGGGACGAAAGAACACATGAGCCTCCTGCTTTGATAAGAGCAATAGAAGAAGGGCCACAAGACACAATCCCCCTTAACTCAAGCAGGGTAAAGCCATAGAACAACGAAACAGACATTAAACGAAGAAGGAGTTCTAACATGGAGAACTTTTCATTCTCTGTCTTTCTCTTCCTCCACCCCCCAATATTTTTTTTTGTGGGAGGGGGTTTGAAAAAACCGAAAGGGTGGACACTTCGTGGCCAAAAGACCTGCGTAAAAAAACATACCCAAAGGCATAAACGGACATATGAAAAACTGGCAATACATCTATTCAGGTAATGCATGCTGCAGTCCGAAAATATACGGAAACGCTCAAGGTACACCGACAACCCCCCGAGTACCAACCATGGAAGTGGAAAAAGGGGGGGGGAACCCCTCCAAGAACAGAATGGGGCCAGAGCACAAGACAAAATTGCCTGCTAGAAGAATCTCCATAGGCACGTACTTCCCAAGGGGAAAACATGAAAGAGTGCGCTTGTCCAAAAGCGCGTACAAATAATTGGACCTAGACCACAAGAAGGTATGAATGAGTATTCCACAATAACCTAATGGAATATCCAGGGGAAAGACTCCCACAAGACAGATGAGGGAGCAATCCCAATCGGACAGGCAACTATGGAATATAATATACATATAGAACATATGTGTAAGAAAGTGCCCCTTTTTGCATGGTTGCACCCCACGTTTTGCCTGACATCTGATGCAACCGGACTTGATGTGCCCTGGGTCCCTGCCAATCAGGTTCCCAGGGCATGTGTTCTTTCCCAAAACTGTACCTTTGTATCCACAATTGGCACATCCCTGGCCACAGGTTAGCCCCTTGTAAAAGGTACAGTGGGTACCAAGGGCACTGTGACCATGGAAGGCCTCCAAGGGCTGCAGCACCTATTGTGCCACCCTTATAGGCCCTGCACCTTAACAGACACACACTGCCACTGCAGGCTGCGTGTCTTGGTGCAGAGAAAAGTGAAGAGTCGACATGGCACACATCCCTGTGAGCCATGCCTGCAATCCACTGCCTGAGGACTAGGTAAGTCACTCCTCTAGCAGGGTGAACTAGCCCTAAGGTGAGGGGTACAATGGCATGAGCTCTGTACCCCTACAGTGTCCAAGTTCATTCTTAGACATTGTAAGTGTAGTAAAGCTATAAAGAGTATATGGTCTGGGAGTTGGTCTATACGAACTCCACAGCTCCATAATGGCTTTACTAAAAACTGGGAAGTTTGGTAGCAAACTTCTCAGCACATTAAATCCACACTAATGCAAGTGTGGGATTTAATGTAAAATGCACTCTAAGGGCATCTTAGAGATGCCCCCTGAAAGTCAACCAGCCATAGTGTGGTTCCTGAATGGCTGCCCACCATTCGTCACCACCAGAGAGGTTTCTGGACCACTAGGTAGGGGAAACAGCGGTTACAACGCTGCTGTTACCACGCAGGTAGGTAACAATGCGGTCGTTACAACGACTGCGTTGTTACCACGCGTGGCTTTACATCGCGAGTCGTTTCTACGACTTGCGCTAGGTGGTGTGCAACACCAGGGAATGTGTTGGATTTTAAATCCAACACATTTCCTGCTGTTGCGCTAACTGGAGTAGGAATAGTAATTTATACTATTCCTAAGTCCAGCGCGCCATCTAGCGCAAGTCGTAGAAACGACTTGCGATGTAAAGCCACGCGTGGTAACAACGCGGTCGTTGTAACGACTGCGTTGTTACCTACTGCGTGGTAACACCACGCGTTGTATCATCATACATTCCTAGGTAGAGAGCCTCAGCTCTCTGGGTCCAGAAACAAAGCCCATCCTGGGCAGAGGTGTCAGGCCTCCTCCCCCAGGATGGGCTGGGTCCACGAAAGAGGCAGCTTCTAAGGCCAACCGCCTTTGGACGCTGCCCCTGCCTTTTGCTGCCCCCAGCAACTGGCTCCCACCAGTTCTGGCCCCGAGTTTGGGCAGGATAATCAGCGGGAGAACCAAGCTAGGAAGAGAGGTGTGCCCACCTTTGCCAACCCCGCCCCTCAGGTGGGGGAGGCGAGGTGAAGCACACATCTCAGTCCCCTCCATCTTGACGATGGGGGACTCAGCCAATTAGGGAGAGGCTTATGCCCCCTCCCACTGGAGGGTGACATAATAGGGGGTGTACCCAACGCAAGTAAGGGACCCATTGATCCTGACCTGCACACCCCTTTAATGCCCCTAAATCTAGCATTTAGGGGCAACACTGAACCTGCCTCCTCAGATTTGAGGAAGAAACAAAAAGGACCCAAGAGCCGTGCTGACCCAGGAAGAAGAAGCGGACACCAACTGCTTTGGCCCCAGCCCTACAGGCCTGTCCCGTCTACGACCTGCCTACAGCAAGTACCCCGGCCAGTCCAGCAGCCAGCAACCCCCAGAGCCTGGAGGACCTGCCCTGCAACCATCTTACAGACTGTCTCCCGTGAGCACCGGATTTGCTCAAGCAAAGACTCTGCCACAGAATCCGGATTCCAGCTAGCCTGGCTGAAGAAGGGTGACAGGATGCTTGTTTCCGGTCCAGGGAGGACCTGGCCTGGCAGTTCGGTCTGGACTGTTCCCATGGGGCACAGGGTCAAGACTGATTTGCATATGGCCGGGTCCAAACTGGGGTGGCGTAGTGGGCAAAAGAACGATGGATTTAACCCAGATCTTTTGACTGGGGGAGAATGTTTGCATTGTCAGCATTCCGTCCATCATTAGTTTGCTGTAACACTTTTCGCCCTAAGTGGGATGGGTATGCCCAGACGTGGGTCCCTTGCTCACTGTGCCACTGGATTCAAGCTAGCCTGGCTGAAGAAGGGTGACATACCCTGAAACCGGTCCCAGGATGCTTGTTTCCGGTCCAGGGAGGACCTGGCCTGGCAGTTCGGTCTGGACTGTTCCCATGGGGCACAGAGTCAAGACTGATTTGCATATGGCCGGGTCCAAACTGGGGTGGCGTAGTGGGCAAAAGAACGATGGATTTAACCCAGATCTTTTGACTGGGGGAGAATGTTTGCATTGTCAGCATTCCGTCCATCATTAGTTTGCTGTAACACTTTTCGCCCTAAGTGGGATGGGTATGCCCAGACGAGGGTCCCTTGCTCACTGTGCCACTGGATTCAAGCTAGCCTGGCTCAAGAAGGGTGACATACCCTGAAACCGGTCCCAGGATGCTTGTTTCCGGTCCAGGGAGGACCTGGCCTGGCAGTTCGGTCTGGACTGTTCCCATGGGGCACAGGGTCAAGACTGATTTGCATATGGCCGGGTCTAAACTGGGGTGGCGTAGTGGGCAAAAGAACAATGGATTTAACCCAGATCTTTTGACTGGGGGAGAATGTTTGCATTGTCAGCATTCCGTCCATCATTAGTTTGCTGTAACACTTTTCGCCCTAAGTGGGATGGGAATGCCCAGACGTGGGTCCCTTGCTCACTGTGCCACTGGATTCAAGCTAGCCTGGCTGAAGAAGGGTGACATACCCTGAAACCGGTCCCAGGATGCTTGTTTCCGGTCCAGGGAGGACCTGGCCTGGCAGTTCGGTCTGGACTGTTCCCATGGGGCACAGGGTCAAGACTGATTTGCATATGGCCGGGTCCAAACTGGGGTGGCGTAGTGGGCAAAAGAACGATGGATTTAACCCAGATCTTTTGACTGGGGAGAATGTTTGCATTGTCAGCATTCCGTCCATCATTAGTTTGCTGTAACACTTTTCGCCCTAAGTGGGATGGGTATGCCCAGACGTGGGTCCCTTGCTCACTGTGCCACTGGATTCAAGCTAGCCTGGCTGAAGAAGGGTGACATACCCTGAAACCGGTCCCAGGATGCTTGTTTCCGATCCAGGGAGGACCTGGCCTGGCAGTTCGGTCTGGACTGTTCCCATGGGGCACAGGGTCAAGACTGATTTGCATATGGCCGGGTCCAAACTGGGGTGGCGTAGTGGGCAAAAGAACGATGGATTTAACCCAGATCTTTTGACTGGGGAGAATGTTTGCATTGTCAGCATTCCGTCCATCATTAGTTTGCTGTAACACTTTTCGCCCTAAGTGGGATGGGTATGCCCAGACGTGGGTCCCTTGCTCACTGTGCCACTGGATTCAAGCTAGCCTGGCTGAAGAACGGTGACATACCCTGAAACCGGTCCCAGGATGCTTGTTTCCGCTCCAGGGAGGAGCTGGCCTGGCAGTTCGGTCTGGACTGTTCCCATGGGGCACAGGGTCAAGACTGATTTGCATATGGCCGGGTCCAAACTGGGGTGGCGTAGTGGGCAAAAGAACGATGGATTTAACCCAGATCTTTTGACTGGGGAGAATGTTTGCATTGTCAGCATTCCGTCCATCATTAGTTTGCTGTAACACTTTTCGCCCTAAGTGGGATGGGTATGCCCAGACGTGGGTCCCTTGCTCACTGTGCCACTGGAGTCAAGCTAGCCTGGCTGAAGAAGGGTGACATACCCTGAAACCGGTCCAAGGATGCTTGTTTCCGGTCCAGGGAGGACCTTGCCTGGCAGTTCGGTCTGGACTGTTCCCATGGGGCACAGGGTCAAGACTGATTTGCATATGGCCGGGTCCAAACTGGGGTGGCGTAGTGGGCAAAAGAACGATGGATTTAACCCAGATCTTTTGACTGGGGGAGAATGTTTGCATTGTCAGCATTCCGTCCATCATTAGTTTGCTGTAACACTTTTCGCCCTAAGTGGGATGGGTATGCCCAGACGTGGGTCCCTTGCTCACTGTGCCACTGGATTCAAGCTAGCCTGGCTGAAGAAGGGTGACATACCCTGAAACCGGTCCCAGGATGCTTGTTTCCGGTCCAGGGAGGCCCTGGCCTGGCAGTTCGGTCTGGACTGTTCCCATGGGGCACAGGGTCAAGACTGATTTTCATATGGCCGGGTCCAAACTGGGGTGGCGTAGTGGGCAAAAGAACGATGGATTTAACCCAGATCTTTTGACTGGGGGAGAATGTTTGCATTGTCAGCATTCCGTCCATCATTAGTTTGCTGTAACAAGTTCATTCTTAGACATTGTAAGTGTAGTAAAGCTATAAAGAGTATATGGTCTGGGAGTTGGTCTATACGAACTCCACAGCTCCATAATGGCTTTACTAAAAACTGGGAAGTTTGGTAGCAAACTTCTCAGCACATTAAACCCACACTAATGCAAGTGTGGGATTTAATGTAAAATGCACTCTAAGGGCATCTCAGAGATGCCCCCTGAAAGTCGACCAGCCATAGTGTGGTTCCTGAATGGCTACCCACCATTCGTCACCACCAGAGAGGTTTCTGGACCACTAGGTAGGGGAAACAGCGGTTACAACGCTGTTGTTACCACGCAGGTAGGTAACAATGCGGTCATTACAACGACCGCGTTGTTACCACGCGTGGCTTTACATGGCGAGTCGTTTCTACGACTTGCGCTAGGTGGCGTGCAACACCAGGGAATGTGTTGGATTTTAAATCCAACACATTTCCTGCTGTTGCGCTAACTGGAGTAGGAATAGTAATTTATACTATTCCTAAGTCCAGCGCGCCATCTAGCGCAAGTCGTAGAAACGACTTGCGATGTAAAGCCACGCGTGGTAACAACGCGGTCGTTGTAACGACTGCGTTGTTACCTACCGCGTGGTAACACCACGCGTTGTATCATCATACATTCCTAGGTAGAGAACCTCAGCTCTCTGGGTCCAGAAACCAAGCCCATCCTGGGCAGAGGTGTCAGGCCTCCTCCCCCAGGATGGGCTGGGTCCACGAAAGAGGCAGCTTCTAAGGCCAATCGCCTTTGGACGCTGCCCCTGCCTTTTGCTGCCCCCAGCAACTGGTTCCCACCAGTTCTGGCCCCGAGTTTGGGTGGGATAATCAGCGGGTGAACCAAGCTAGGAAGAGAGGTGTGCCCACCTTTGCCAACCCCGCCCCTCAGGTGGGGGAGGCGAGGTGAAGCACACATCTCAGTCCCCTCCATCTTGACGATGGGGGGACTCAGCCAATTAGGGAGAGGCTTATGCCCCCTCCCACTGGAGGGTGACATAATAGGGGGTGTACCCACCGCAAGTAAGGGACCCATTGATCCTGACCTGCACACCCCTTTAATGCCCCTAAATCTAGCATTTAGGGGCAACACTGAACCTGCCTCCTCAGATTTGAGGAAGAAACAAAAAGGACCAGGAAGAAGAAGCGGACACCAACTGCTTTGGCCCCAGCCCTACAGGCCTGTCCCGTCTACGACCTGCCTACAGCAAGAACCCCGGCCAGGCCAGCAGCCAGCAACCCCCAGAGCCTGGAGGACCTGCCCTGCAACCATCTTACAGACTGTCTCCCGTGAGCACCGGATTTGCTCAAGCAAAGACTCCACCACAGAATCCGGATTCCGGTGACTCCGCAATTCTGCACCACTCTGCATCCGACGCCCACGGCCTGAGTTCGAGTGGCCCAACACCACAAGGAGGTCTCCCCAGCGATCCTGACCTGGGATCTGGGTATTCCCGCCCTCCCTCAAGCCTCAAGACGACGCCTGCAGCCTCGACCTGAAGGGTCCCCCCGACCGCGACCGGGGCTGATAAGAAAACCGATGCCAAAAGACCCCTGCACCAGACTCCCCACGGCCTTGGTTGGACCAACCGACGGTGTCCAGGAATTTCCCAAGAACCCAGCTTACCTCTCCAGCTGGTGGTCGACTTCAGGAAGTCTCCCTGCCTGAGCCTGAAACAACTTTGCAAAACCGAAGGTCTCCATTAAAACGCACAGGGTCCCCGACGTCCTTTTTGCACCCTGCACCCGGCCGCCGCAGTGCCGCTGTTGGTGCAGCTCCTGTGTTGGTTGTTGGCCCCTGCAGTGCTAACCTTAACCCTGGGAGATTTCCTCCCACACCCGAGTGACCTGCTCATCAGCAGTCCCTAACCGAAGGCCCTATTGGCTAACGTTGGGCCCCTGCACTCTGCACCCAGCCGCCCCAGTGCTGGTGGTGGTGCAACTCGAGTGCCGATCTAGACCTTGGGGAACCTTGGTCCTAACCCCCAAAACTCCCACTCTAAGTCGTGTACTTATCTGGAAAACCGATAACACTTTTCCCCCATAGGAACCCATGTTAAGAGATTTTGGGCCTAAAATGTTGTGTTGAACTGCTGTTTCTATGGAGAAAAGAGAACTCAATTGCGAAGTATAAAAAGTCATACTTATCTCATATTGCGAGATCCTAAGGTGTGGTATCTAGGCATACCACCCCCAGTACTCAAAGTAATCCAAAAGTAACTGAAAGGTAATCTGAAAGTAATCACAGTGTAATTTAAACTGTTTTTAGAGCATATACCAACCTGTAACGATTACAAATTCAATCACAACTGCCTTTTCTTTAACAGTCTTGCATTTGAGAGGGGGAACAGCCTTTACTATGAAGTTTTTACCAAGAAATGCAAGTACAACGCATTTCTTACAACGGAATGACTTATACCACTCTAATCTTTACCACACAAGTCTTTACAAAGCATTTATGTTTGTATTGGTGACTATGCGGTATTTAGTTTATATATATTTTAAGGGTAATTAAAAAAGGGGGGCTGGGGGTCTCCCCCCAAAAAGTAAACCTGTAATCGACCTAGATGATTTTTTTTTTTAAATATATATATATTTTGTTTACAATATTGTTTTAACATTTATTGTATAATTTTTGAACAGTAGGTGGCAGTGTTAGACTGACTGGATTTTTATGTAACTGTAAGCGTGGTAAACGTGTGCCTGGTAGTGGATTGCGAGGTTAAGCTATGTCAGATGTGAGTGAATTTAAATGCATGGTAGTGGTATGCGTTTGAAAATCTGCGTTGCAAAAACTTGCGTGGTAAAGTAATATGAGGTAATGTCATACAACCATTTGAGAGTATATTTTACTTACCTGTGCCAAGTCCTGCTTGGTTCTAAAATAAAACATAAGTATACCTTTTTTATACTTCCCTAATTGGTCTGGATTCTGTCTCCGAGTGTGTGTAATCAGTCCTTGATTGAGTGAATACAATAAATGCTTAACATACCCTGTGGATAAGCCTAACTGCTCGCCCACACTACTACAAAGAAAGCTGTTTGTACTTACCTAATTTAGCCTCTGCTATACCTCTGGGGACTCCCTAGACTCTGTGCACAGTATACCTTACTTTGGTATAGTATTTACAGAGCCAGCTTCCTACAACATGTTCATACAAAGACCACTCAACAGCCGTGAGGCAAGGAAAGCACATCTCACAACGGCCGAGAGGCAAGGACAACAGGTCATGCAACGACCGTGAGAGAAGGATAGCAGGTCACGGAATAGCCGTGGGATGGGGCGGAAGGAAAACAGGAAAAAGTATGTTGTTCTGCAATCAAACGCCAACCAGACCGAGCCTGCTGAGCATGGGGACGATCAATACCTGGGGCATCCCGGATATTCCCCAACTTCAGAGGAATTTAATCCCCTGGCTTGGGGAGGCCTGTACCACCCGAGGTTTTAAAGACAACCCTCTGTCACTTTGCTGCCGGTAGTGGGAATATGTAAAAAACCTCCGTAAGAAAATATGTCGCCATTATAACAATTGAAGGACAGAAGGATACAATTCCAAGAGAGTGTTGAGCCAAAACTGCGTACCATTGATACGTGATAGAACCCCCAAGGGGGGAAAAAGAGGCTGCGAAGGAACTGAACCAGCAAACAAGGTTTCCAACGCAATAAAAGGACAGGTTAACAAGTTGTAAGCCACAGCCCAGGAACAGAAATGAGGGCAATAAGCCAGAGTGGCCAATATCACATAATGCTAAATGGAATTGCGTGATAAGGGATTCACGTAACAGTCGCATCCAAAGAACCCCACCGGCCAGTGGAGTAAGACCCTCTACAGGGTCTCAAGGCAGGACCAGAAACCAGGGAAGACACTGATCTGGCGATCGACGCCACAAAACACATATATAGTGTTGCAATAACAAGGGGGAAATAAATTGGGAGCGGGGCAAGCTACGGGTCTGGCCCTCCTCGACTAGCCCAAAATCTACGTAAGGCTCCATCTGCTTGGGCTCCAAAAAGATGAACCCCATCAAATAGCATGTCAAGCAAGGCTGTCTGGACAGCTCCTGAAAATCCAGATGCCCGAAGCCAGGCATGTCAGTGCAATGCCACAGCCGAATGCCATGGTTCGACCAATGGAATTGGTGGAGTGCATTCCACACCTGATCAGCAGATAAACCACCTGGCGACCATCAAAAATCCACTGGGTCAACTCGTCTTTGTTAGCCTCTGGGAACAAAGGTAAAAGCTGTGCCAGGGAGTCCCACAAGGCATGGAGAAACGTCGCAAATCGTGTAGGTGGTGTGTAATGCTGCACTAGAGGAGGAAAAAATGCGCTTCCTGCAAGAATCCCGCTTCCTGGACTACTTGTCAAGGGGGGAGTGGGGAAGGTCCTCCATCTCAGGGGACCCCGTAATGGCCTGGACCACGAAGCTGCGGTAGGTCGGCTGTTGGATAAGGCAAGCGGGATCCCCTGGGGCAGGGCGGTATTTGTGGGCAATAGCACGGTCCACTGGTACACCTGACTCAGATTTTGCCTGTGCTCCCAATAAAATATCAGACAGTGCCTCGCAAAAGGGGAGTACTGGTTCAACTCCCGACTGGCCGGGGAGAATGACCTCCATAAGAGGATCCGTAGCCTTCTCCACAGTAGGTAGAGTGAGATGTAATACATCTGCCACTCTTCTCAAAACGTCTGCCAAAGAAGAACTGGCTTCCAAGGCGAGGCCAGGAGGCGATAAAAGAGAGGAAGTACGGAATGAATCCAGCCCGCTGGCTTCACCCAGCTCAGCAATCCAGCTGTCCAACATAGTAGGAGCCACAAGCATTGGCTGCTCCAAGGGGGGTATCCCCTCACATTCTTCCCACAATTGGTACTGTGAAACCCCCACAGAAACAATCAGCGCCGAAAACAGCTCCATAACCGGCGTCAGCCTGGCGCCGTACCGATGTCCGCTTGGGAAGGAGGAAAGGTGTCAGTCGATGTAAGGAGCCAACATGAAGCCGACCCCATGAAGCGCACAGCTGTGTTGTGCATAGACTCCGGTTCGGAGTCTTTAGGCGCTGTGGAAATAGGCACCGGCGGGGCTACCAACGTCACGTCGGAGTCGACCGACGTCACAAGTGGGAGTCCCGAAAGACCGTGCCCCGATGCCTTTGTGTCCGAGACTGGAACTGCCATTGAGGGCGAACCTGTTGGCGATGACACAGTGACTGCACCTACGGCCTCCTTGGGGCCCGCAGGCGCTCCAGAGGGAGACAAGGGCCCAAAGACAAGATGGAGAGTCTTATAGTACTCCTGAATCTGGTTCCAGGTCACCCCGGCTCCAGGAAAAGGTGGGAGGTGCAGGAGCGACGCCGGAGTGGAAGTAGAAGAGACTCCATGATCCACCCTGTGAGTCAAAAGAGCCACAGAGGCCCGGGCCTTCAATCTCTTACAATGCTGCTTACCATGAGAGGTAGCCAGAGACTGGGACCGCTGCCGTTGACCACGGGGAGAAGAGCGGCACTCACGGGAACGACCTCTGGATTGGGAGGATGACCAACCCCGCGAGGAGGTAGAGGTCCACGACAACCACGCCATCAGACGTTTCATGCGCTGCTCCCGCAGGGCCTTTGGCTCCAATCGCTGACAGGCGTCACACTTTTCGTCGTCTTGGTGTTCGCCCAAACACCACCTTCAGATAGAATGTGGGGCCGTACCAGACATTTGGCGGACACAGGACTTAAACCCAGAGGGCATAGGAATTTAGCACACTGTCTCAGACGAGAAAGCTTGTCACAGCAGGCTGAAAATGGCTAGAGATACGCTACTTCGGATCTGCGGGCAGGGCAGGAAAAATAAGACACTGATGTCAGCGAGCCGGAGGTGACATATGTGGCTCCATTGACGTCATATCCGGAGCCGACATCGTACGGAGAGGTACTGGTAAGAAAAATATCAAGATCCAGTCTGACGCCTGGGGAGAATTCACAAGTTAAGGAATCTGCGGCTAGTTGTCTCTATCAGATAAATCATTATGACTCTGTCTCACTTCTTCTATCCCGGAAGCGTCTCAATGCTGAATCCGCTTGAGCACCAAAAAGATGGGCACCGTCAAATGGCATTTCGATGAAAGTCTCCTGTACAAACTCTGAAAAACCTGAAACACTTAACTATACACGATGCTAGAGCGCCACCGAAGTTGCCAGGGCCCTGCCTACCGAATCAGTAGTGTCCACGACACATCTGATTATTAACTTAGTTGTCTGTTGTCCATCTCTAATCAGGTTTTCAACATCAGAACGGAGGTTATCTGGAAGCGATGGCAACATAGTCTGCAAGGTACCCCACAAAGCGTGGGAAAACTGTCCAAGGACACAACTTTGTTGGTGAACCTTAACGCAGAACTTGCAGAAACAAAGATGTGTTTACCACATGCATCCTGACTCCTAGATCCCTTATTTAATGGAGTCTAAGGTGCAGAATCCACATCCTGTGAGGCTGTAGCAGCCTAAACTACCAGGCTATGAGTGGTAGGATGCCTGGGGAGACAAACTAGATCTCTTGGAGCAAGTAGGTGCCTACGAGATATCACGGTCCGCCGAGACCCCTGAATCAGGCTTGGCCCATGTTCCTAACAATATCTCAAACAGGGCCTCACTGTATGGTAGAACCAGATCTTCTCCGGACTGTCCTTGGTAAAGGACATCAATCGAGTAGCGAGACTACGGGAAGAAAGCAGCCTCCCCAAGAGCAGATACCCAATTCTCTTCCACCTGAGATGGAATAATGTCGGAGATGGGCTGAAAAAGCCCAGAACTCCCTGCATCATCCGTTACAAGGTGACTCTTCAAGGTTTTTCCGTGTGAGGGAAGTGAAAATGACACATTCCGGTCAGTTTGCTGTACCAACTTCGCATCTGACGATGAGAAGGCGTCCTTTTGACGTCAATAGGAGGAGGAGAGACTTCGATCGGTGCTGTCAACATCAACGTCGGAGTTGGCTGATCAATAACGGATGCAGACAGTGGAGTCCCTGAAGGGGCTGTGCACCGGCACCGTAACAGAGTCGGCTGACGCCGACCTAAAGACTCCAATGGGCCAACCAACAGGGAGGGTGAATCCCCTGGCGTGGATCCACTCACCTCCTTGGGGCCCGAGGGCGCTCCAGTTCAAGGTGGAGGACCAAAGATGAGGTGTAGAGAGTTGCAATACTCCCTCATCTGGGCCATCGATGCCCCAGCTCCCAGACAGACAGGGAGATGGGAGGTGGAGTCGCAAACAACCTCCTAAACTGGAGAGCGGGAGGAGCCAAGGGAGATGGAGTCTCCACACGGCGAAGTCGGGGGTGCCGCAACTTCAAACACTTGCGCTTATTCTTGGAGGATTCTGAAGTCAGAGGTCCTGGAGAACAACTCCGGCTCTTAGAATGGCCTTGCAAACTGACCTTGGCAGGAGAAGAAGAAGACCGAGGCCGGAATGTCTCAGAGGAACTCGACAGAAGTGCCGCCAGCAACTTCAAACGGCGTTCCTTGAGCACCTTTGACTTCAGTCTCTGGCAGGAGCAGCAATCCTCGGAGTCGTGGTTTTCCCACAAACACCACATACAAACAGTATGCGGGTCTGAAACCGACATCTGTCCAGTACAGGACTGTAGGAGGCTGGCGTAGTATATGGTGCACACTTATTTAAGTGAAGCACCCTGCACTAATCCAGACAACCCTTATGGTGATTTTAGTGGTCTTCGACAACCATAGAAAGCTCTCTATGTGGTAGCTGTGGAGAGCAGCCTTCAGGCTTAGTCCAAAAGGTGGTTAACCAGCTTGCTTTACCAGATCGAATCATATAGTGTAGGTTAAACAATTAAGAACCACACAGTGTAGTTATAAAGATATGTCTATTTATTATACACACTCACTAACACATTGGTATATCTCCTACCCGGAGATATAAACACAAATACACACAAGACTTCAAACCTAAACAGGTATGTAAGCACAGATACACAGTGGTCTCCAGGGGGAGACCAAACCATATACTAAAGAAGTGGAATGCGAACTGTGACCGAAGTCGGGACTTGGACCAGAAGACTCTGAAAAGATGGGGACAGAAGGAACCACCCGAGGTAAGTACCCAGGAACCCCACGGAGGCTGTGTGCAGAGTGGAAACACAGCTGTGTACTCAATACAAGGCAACAGGAAAGTTGGGGTTGCAGTTTTCAAGAAGAAGGACCCTTCCCAGTGGATCCTGAAGAAACCCTGTGGAAGACAGAAGTTTGGAGAGTCACCCCACCCGTGGATACCCCAGGAATCAGGATAGTACACCAGGGAAGACGGGTGCATTAGTGTGAAGTGATGTCGTAAATCGCCGTAGACCATAATGGAGGACTTCAAGAAAGATGCTGCTGGCAAAGAAGGTGGAAGAGTCCGGTGGAATCCAAGGGTGTATTCTTGACGAGAAGAACCTGCAAGCAGAGGGGACAGAGTCTTTGCCACTTGGAGGTGCCAGGAAGCACGGAAGAGCAATGACCACCGATGACGGAAGATGCAGGAGTGTTGACTGTGACCTTGTCGCTGCAGCTGTGAGGACCAGGCAATGCTGTGGAAAACCAGGAGCCAGTCAAGAGCAGTTGCACGTCGGAAGTCAAGAGCCAGGGTGTCGGTGTCCGGTGGGAGCACCAACAAGCCTTGGCAGCAGCAACAGACGTGGTAAACCAAAAAGGTGCAACGTTGGGACCAGCAAGGTCCAAGGAACTCACCAGTTGCATGAGTCAGAGCAGGCCCAGAGCAAGCAGGGAGCCCACTGAAGCCAAAGAAGACCCTCAAGAGGACCCACAGGCCAAAGGCACAGGAGTCGCAAGAGGAACTCGAGCAGCTCACCAAAGATGCCGGCCCACGGTGCAGAGGATGTGGTGAGGACGAAGATCTTGACAGGAAGAGATGCTGGAGGCGGGAGCTTCTTGTAGCCCGAAGATCTCTGGAGTACAGAGTCAACAAGCCTTGGAAATGGCAAGTCGACGCAGTGCACAGGGATTCTGTTTGAGCGGTTACGATGAGGGATACTGGCCTCAAACTTGCTGAGAGGGCGGGTCAGGCCTAAAGGAAGTTGCAGAACCACCAATTGTGTTGCTGAGCCTTTTGGAGTCTGTAGGACATCAGGAGCAGCAGACCGGTCAGCTTCGTTGTGGTGCCTGCAGATATAGGGGAGTGACTCCTTCACTCCAAGGGAGATTCCATCGGGTGTTTTTAATGCACAGAGGCCTGGAGAGGAACATGGATGAAGCACAGGCACAGACGATGAAGACAACTTGCAGAACAGCGAGACCAGCAACAGCAGGAGTCTTCCTTGGTGCAGTCTTGTTCCAGGCGAAGTCCAGCGAAGTCCAACGTGCCCAGACGGTCGAAGTTGAACTGGTTTAGGGGTTGAATCTTGTCCCACGACGAATCTGAAGAGCCACCCACAGGTAAGCCCTTAAGTACCCTAGGGAAAGGATTGGAACAATTCAAGGTTCCCTCCCAGAAGAGGGGTTGGACATAGGGGAGGATACTCCCATGTTCTTTGTCCAGTTTTGCGCCAGAGCGGGAGCCAAGGGCTTATGCAGGGCAACCTCACACTTATAAGCTAGCACCCTGCCTTCAGGATTGAAAGGCCTACCTTAGGGGTGACTTATAGGTTTTAACTGCAGTGACCGCAGATATAAGAATACATATATATCTGTTGTAAGTTGTGCTAGCACAAGCTTACACAGGCTGCCAAGGCAGGTCCGTAGTCACAGTTTGAGTGGTGGCTTATAGGTTTTAAGTGTTGTGACCTCAGATATAAGGAAATGTATATCTGTCGTGAGAGGTGCAAACGCCAACTCACACAGGCTGCAGTGGCAGGACTGTATTCACAGTTTAAGTGGACTACCATGGGTGGCACAATACATGCTGCAGCCCATGGGAGACCCCTGGTGTACCTATGCCCTGGGTACCTTAGTATCAAATACTAGGAACTTAAAAGAGTACACCAGTAGCCGATTGGGGAGGTACCAAAGTACTTACCACTGCCCAATTTAGGGAGAAAGCACAGTGACAGGGGCCTGATTAGCAGGATCCTAGTCAGCCTAGTCATAAAACAGAGTAACACCAGCAAAAAGTGGGGGGTAACCATGAAAGCAGATCCTACTTTCCTACACAATGCCCCCCCCAACAAAAGGAGATGAGACTAACCTCGCCCAGTTGAGTCTTCATTTTCTAAGTGGAAATATCTGGAGAGTCCATTTGCATTGGCATGGTTACTCCCAGGTCTATGTTCCACAGAAAAGTCCATCCCCTATAGGAAATGGACCACCTCAAAAGTTTGGGATTTTCACCCTTCATCTGTTTAAGCCATAAGAGCAGCTTATGGTCTGTCTGAACAATGAAGTGAGTACCAAACAGGTATGGCCTCAACTTCAAGGCCCAAACCACAGCAAAGGCCTCCCTCTCAATAGCTGACCAACGTTTCTCCTTGGGGGGTCAACCTTCAGCTTGAAGCTACTGGTTGGTCTTGGCCCTCTGCATTAAGTTGTGATAAAACAGCTCCTACCCCTATCTCAGAAGCATTGTCTGGACAATGAAGGTTATGGAGTAATCAGGACTGGGAGCAGTGCACATGGCCTGCTTCAGGTCATCAAATGCCTTTTGACAGCTTACTTTTTTTTTTTTTTTTTTTTTTTTAGCAAATGTATCTTAAATGAAATTTTTACGATGTGTGATGATGTGTTTTTATTGCCTGCTTTTATGATTTTAATGTTTAAAATCGAATAAAGCTCGTTTTGATTTGATTTGATTTGACAGCTTACTGTCCACTGAACTGTCTTAGACATCCTTTTGGAGGTGAGATCTTTAAGGGGAGTCATTATGGACCCATATCTCTTAAAACTCCTGTAGTACCCACTCAGGCCCAAGAAAGCTCTGACCTGAGTCTGGGTAGTGGGAGCAACCCAGTCCATTATGGTCTGGATTTTGCTCTCCAATGGTTGAACTTGGCCTCTACCTACCAGGTGACCTAAGTACACAACCTTGCTCTGCCCTATCTGGCACTTTGTGGCCTTGATAGTCAGGCCTGCTTTTTGCAGGGCCTACAGAACATTCCTGAGATGGACCAGGTGTTCCTCCCAGGGGGACCTAAAGACAGCAATATCATCTAGATATGCTGTACTATGGGCTTCCAGACATGTGAGAACTTTGTTCACCAACCCCTGAAATGTGGCAGGTGCATTCTTCAAGCCAAAAGGCATTACAATAAATTAATAATGCCCACTAGGGGTTGAAAATGCTGTTTTTATCTTGGCGTCCTGAGAGAGTCTGATTTGCCAGTGGCCAGCAGTCAGGTCAAATGTACTAAAATACTTGGCTGAAGCCAAAGTATCAATTAGCTCATCTGCCCTTGGAATTGGATGGGCATCAGTCATAGTGACTGCATTGAGACCTCTGTAGTCTACACAAAACCTCATCTCTCTCTTACCATCTTGGGTGTGAGGTTTTGGCACAAGGACTACTGGACTAGCCCAAGGGCTATCCGTAGGCTCAATGACCCATAATTCCAACATCTTTTGGACCTCAGTCCTCATGCAATCTCTGACGTGATCAGGCTGTCTGTAGATTGTATTCTTCACAGGCAGACTGTCACCTGTGTCCACTTCATGGATACACCGGGTGATTTGACTGGGAATCAGAGAAAACAAATGGGTAAACTGATTGAGGACTTTCCTGCAATCAGCTTGCTGCTGGTCAGTGAGGCTGCCTGCCAATGCTACTCCATCAACTGACCCATCAACAGAGTCCTGAGAGAGGAGATCAGGGAGAGGGTCACTCTCTTTCTCCTGTCCCTCATCAGTGGCCATGAGCAAGCTCACGTCAGCCCTGTCAACAAAAGTCTTTAGGCGGTTCACATGAAGTACCCGGTGGAGACTTCTAGGAGTACCTAGGTCAACAAATAGGTGACCTCACCTTATTTCTCAAGGATGGTGTGGGGCCAACTCCACTTATCCTGGAGAGCTGCTGGGGACACAGGCTCCGAACACCCACACTTTCTGTCCTGGCTGATAAACAGTCAGTACAGCCTTTTGGTCATGCCAAGCTTTCTGAAGCTCTTGGCTGGCCTCAAGGTTTTTGCCGGCCTTCTTCATGTACCCAGCCATGCGTAAACGCAGGCAAGGACATAGTCTACAATGTCATGTTTAGGAGGATTGAGAGGGTGCTACCATCCCTCCTTTTTTTTTAACCATTTTATTGGGTTTTTCACTTTACATTTTTCCTTTACATCAGTGTCATAAGAGTTATACAAACATTTTTGTTCTAATAACACTCATCTTGTGTTATTGTGTGGTGGTATACTGGCAATAGCGAGTGTGGTTAGTTATCTAGATTTTGTGTATGCAGGGGATAGCGTCGGTTATTACCATATTAGAGTAAGTCCTTATGGCATGCGTCCCCAACAGGCAGGATATTGGGTATATTTGTTCATCTCGAACTATATATACTACTTGGGGATGTGGTGTTTGGGTAGTGTTTGGGTAGTGTTTGGGTAGTAAGACATCCCATTTTCGCCTGAGCTTTTCTGGGAGTCCCATGATCATACTCTTGAGGGTCTTGTTGAACCTTTCAACAAACCCATTGCACTGTGGATGGTAGGGTGTGGTAAACTAGTAGTTTACACCACACTTTTGCCACATACAGTGAAGTAACTAGACATGAAGTTTGTACCTCTGTCTGTCAAGACCTCCTTAGGAAACCCCAGTCTGGAAAAGACTCCCAGAAGGGCCCTAGCTACTACAGGAGCTGTACTGGTCCTAAGGGGAATAGCCTCCGGATACCTAGTGGCATGGTCCTCAACCACTAGGATGTAACTGTGTCCAGATGCTGTTGGAGGGTTTGAGAGACCAACAATGTCTATCCCTATCCTCTCAAAGGGAACCCCAACCACTGGGAGGGGTGGAATTAAGGGGGCCTTTATAGTGCCACCTGACTTTCCACTGGCTTGGCAGGTGACACAGGAGCGACAAAACTCCTTAGTATTTTCAGATATGTGGGGCCAGTGAAAGTGAGGGACAAGCCTGTCCCAAGTCTTGCTTTGCCCAAGATGTGCTAGGGTTAGAAGAAAACCCCTGAACTTCTAAGGTATTACCAACCTCCTGGTGGAACCAGGCTTGGGGTCTCTATACTCAGAGAACAGAGCCCATAGATCCTATGGGACCCACTGGCATTTCCTTCTTCCTCAGCAGCAGCTTGCTGTCTGAGTTGTTCAAGAGAGGGGCAGGATTTCTGCTCCAAACTCAAGTCTGCCCTGGAGGGGCCCCCTGCCCCCAAGAACTCTGCCTGGTCAGGCCCAAGTTCCTTCACGTCATCTCCCTCAGGAGACGGACTCTCACTGGGAGTTTGGGGGTGGAACATTTCTTACCCTTCCTGCTCCTTCTCTTGGGAGGCTGGTCCATTTCTCAAGGATACAGTGCACCCTCAGTGCCTAGCTGTTTGGCCTGACTCCTGGTGTAGGAAGCTGGCTCTATATATACTATACCAAAATGAGGTATAGTGTGCACAGAGTCCAGGGAGTCCCCAGAGGTATAGCAGAGGCTAAATCAGGTAAGTGCTAACAGCTCTCTTTGTGGTAGTGTGGGCGAGCAGTTAGGCTTATCCAGAGGGTGTGTTAAGCATTTATTGTATTCACTCAATCAAGGACTGATACACACACTCAGAGACAGAATCAAGACCAAATAGGGAAGTATAAAAAAGATATAAGCAGGACTTGATACAGGTGAGTATTATATACTTTCAAAATGCAAGACTGTTCAAGGTAATGCAGTTGTTCTTGAAATTACAATTCTTACAGGTTTGTATCACTTTTAAATGCAGTTTGTATCATACAATCAGTACTTTTAGATTACTTTTGAGTTACTTTGCATTACTTTGAGTAATGGGGGTGGAATGCCTAGATACCACACCTTAGGATCTCTACATACAAGGTAAGAATGACTTTTTATACTTGGCAATTGAGTTCACTTTTCTCCATACATTAGCAGTTCTACATTTATAACAATTCTAGGCCCAAAATCTAATAACATGGGTTCCTATGGGAAAATAATTGTTATTCGTTTTGGAGGTAAGTACTCGTCTAGCAAGGGTGAGCTTTGGGGGTTGGGACCAAGGCTCCCCAAGGTCTAAAGGGCACTCAAGTTGCACCACCAGCGGCACTGGGGTGACCGGAGGCAGAGTGCAAGAGCCCAATGTTAGCCAATGGGGCTAAGGGGGCCTTCGGTTAGGGACTGTTGACGAACAGGCCACTTGGTTGTCGGAGACAAGCTCCTGGGGTTAAGGTCAGCACTGCAGGGGCCAACGACCAGCACAGGAGCTGCACCACCAACGGCACTCGGGCGGCCGGGTGCAGAGTGCAAAACGGACTTCGGGGACCCCGTGCTTTCCAATGGAGACCTTCGGTTTCGGAAAGATGCTGCAGGCTCGGGTAGGGAGACTTCCTGAGGGCGACCACCGGCTGGAGAGGTAAGTTTGCATCTTGGGGGATGCCTGGACAACGTTGGTTAGGCCACCCAAGGCCGTGGGGCATCGGGTGCAGGGGTGTCTTCGGGCGTCGAATCCTTGTCTAGACAACTGGGTAATAAAGGCTGCAGAATAAATCTGTTTTGTATTTGTTAACATAATTTTCTGACCTGTTTTGTTTACATTCTTATAGAAAAATGTTTCTGGATCAGATGTATTGTACCCTGAAAAGTATGGAAACTTATTCGCAAACATTTTTGAACTACCCTTTGGAGGTGTAGGACAATGTTCCCATAGGTTAAATTTAAAAACATTTCTAGGTGTTGCAGATTTATGCAAGAAATGATGACCATAGTGGTTGTAACAATAAAGCTGTTCATAGTCTGATGAACCCTCTAAGTATTCATTGTTAGAGAATGCAGCAGACCTCTCTAGGTCAGACATCATATCATTTACAGTCTCAAAGTCCCAATCATCAGAATAGGAACTGGAGGTAATAAAGTCACTTAATGAAATTTTAAATAAATGTGGAATCTTCAAAAGTTCCGTGGGGCCGAATACATCGAAATCGGTTTTGTCCCAAACTATACCATCCTGTATAGGAACGGCTGTGATGTTCACTGCTGACAAGTCTCTTGTTTCACGATGGGATGATTTGTGTGGTTTTAAAAGTAAGTTCACATTTTTACTTTCAGTGTCCAAACGAATGTATCTGCCATTTATAAGCATGCTAAGAGTCATAACCAAAGCTAGCCAAAACAGAAAGAAAAATATTCCAGAAATAATCCATATTTCAATCCATGGTGAAACCAGATAAGTCTTTCTCAGGAAATGAAAAAGGTCTTGTACTTGCTGTTTGAAAGTTTTTGATGCTGGCGTTGTTTCAGGTTCACTTGGATCCTCAGAAAACGTATCAAAGTTAATGAAATAGCCAGAAGCAGTTCGGTCAATTGTTGACATTGCATCAGGATTTGTAGAAATCGCTGTAACCAGTTGATCACTTGTTACGTTTGTGTAGACAGGTGTATCTGGAAGAACTGTTACTTGAGTTTCAAGAGGGATGAGCTCCATAGCATTGTTGCTTAGTCCTTCATCTGTTACTGCTGAATTCTCGATTGTTATGAGTCTTTCAGTCTGAACCTCTTGGATAGTAGCGAGAGGAGTGCGTCTGCTACTAGGTCGGAGTCCACGAGGCCTACTATTTAGTATTGGCCACATACTGTGGTTTGATGAGGTCGATTGACACAAATCTTTTCTCCTTTTTTCCAGCAAGGGGCGGAAGAAGTACTGTTCTTGTTCCGTGGGTGGTTGTTTGTAAGAAGGTCCAAATTCCTTCTTGTCCGCAATCTTCTCTCTGACTAGATCCCCAACTTTTGGGATCCAGACAAGCCTTTCTGGGACTGCCGGTGTTTCCCCAGTGGTGGTTGGCTTCAGGAACACGTTGCTTTGTTTCGATCTTAGTTCATTTAGATCCTGTAAAACAGCCAAACGATATTTGAAATCAAAGGGTTTATTTTCCACCACTGTGCCTTTACATTCGAGATCAGGAACCCACATTCCTGTCCCAAATAGGACCTCATATGGAGTGACCCCCCCTAGAGAACATCTTGGCAAATTATTTAATGAGCGTTGGACCCCATAAAGATGTTTGATCCACCCATCACTCGAACCTAATACTCTAGCTGTTATAGACTGCTCTATGTCCCGGTTTTTCCTTTCCACAACAGAATTTCCCTCAGGATGAAATGGAGAGGAGAACTGCAATGCTACGCCCAAACTGGCCATGGCTTCTTTGTAAGCCCGAGAGCTAAACGCAAGGCCCTGGTCAGAATGTAGTGTGCCAACTGCGTATGTGCCGATAAAGACTCGCAAATCTTTTATAACAGTTCGAGCGTCAGCCGAGCGCTGAGGCCACATCCATAGGAACCTTGACTTAGTATTTGTGGGATTTCATTTGCCCAAAAGGACGCCTGCGCATAGATAGTCTAATGCTGTCTAACAATGGTGTCTGTACTGGGCAGGCTACTTCGTAGTCTGGTGTCTGATGGCGTTCTGCATCACGCTGTATGTTACAGTCTATGCAGTCATCGATGAAGATGTGAATCTGTGTATTCATTCCAGGCCACCAGTACATCTCTTTCAATGTCAATATTGTTTTAGAGATCCCTTGATGTGACAGACCCTCCCCCAGATGTGCTTCATAAATCAAAGCTGCTCTACGTTCCATGTTTGGAATGACCCTATCCCCCACTCAAGGGATTCGAGCAAAAGGAACGTTGTTCGCATCAATTACATAAGAGTACTTGAGTGGAAATTTCTTTGGTAACGCTGCACCACTGCCTTTGCTTGAAGCATTGACAGCCAACAATATCTCACTGTCTATTCTCGTTTTTGAACGAGTGATCGCAGCTACGGAAGCCGTCTGAACAGCCCACTTTGTGGCTTCGTCAGCCAATGAATTCCCTGCAACGTGAACGCCATCATGTTGATGACTCAGCGTGTGTATCACGTGAGCTTTTGGTAGTTCGTTTTTTAACTGAACTACTTGTTCCCAAAGCGTTTTATGCTTTATTGTGCCACCTTTTGCATCTTTGAACCTGTTTTCAAGCCAATTCTGTATATATTCATTATACGACTAAACACAGTAAAAGAATCGCACACTATGAGTGTGGGGAATTCGCGATCTGTATTTTCAAGTGCCAGTTTGAATGCTTGCAGTTCAGCTCGCTGAGCTGTACAATCTCCTAGAGATTGAGTTTTAGTGACCATTGGTCTGAAGTTACCATCTTGCATGCGACCTTTAACGATTGCGCATGCTGCACTGTAAGCTTGCTTACTCCCTGTAGCGGGTTGTGCTAATCCGTCAGTGTAAATTATAAATTCGTACTGATCGAGAGGCAGAATTTCAGTGGGCAGAGGACATTCATGTTCATATTGCAGGAACGCTTGTGTTTTTAAATCAGGATCAAAAACATATTCAACATCTGTTACAGGAAGAGAATTAACCCATTGTATCCATCTAGGATGTAAAGCTTTTGCATTTGGAATGCTCGCTTTTGTAACTGCCTCTAAGGCAGGTACTGGGGTTACAACAATAATGCGTTTTCCTTGAGCTAGAGCTTTCTTTTGCTACAGCGGTTTGAACTGCTGTCAGTATTTTTTCTGTTGAAGTAAAGCGCATTTCTGCTTGTGTATACAAATGTGATTTGTATGCTATTGGTACTTTTTCACCCTCATTAAATGTTAAATAGGTGAATCCGCATTGTCCCGAAATTATTCGGATCACTAAATTGCGTTGATTTACGCGTGTTTGTAAGTGATTTGTTGCTAACATGTTAGCTTGGAGTGAACGCAGGATTTCTGTGTGTTCTTGTGTCCAAGTTTGATTGAAAAATCAGGTTTGATTAATTCGTAGAGAGGTTTAACCCTTTCTGCGTAATTTAGAATGTAAGTTCTTCCAAAATTTAGGAAACCCAAAATGAATTGTAAATTTTTCAGCGTTTTTGGAGGTTGGAGCAGCGCACACGTTTCTAAAAAGTTAGCTGCCAGGCTCTTGCCTTCACTTGAAAGCTCATATCCTAGGAAAAGGACATTGAGATGGGCAATTCTGGATTTTTTAAAGTTGAATTTATAGCCCTGAGAGGCGAAGCCCAATATAATGGTACTCACCCTGTTCAAGTGCCTATCCAGGTCATCGTCTGTCAGATAGATGTCATCGACATATGACAATGCCTCATTATCATAAATTTGTAGTAACTCTGTTACCCTCGCTGAGAATAACCCTGGGCTGTTCTTGAACCCTTGTGGGAGTCTACAAAATTGACGCTGGGTCCCCATTATTGAGAAAGCTGTTAAGTACCTGCTTTCAGGTGCTATGTTTTGACAAAAGAAACCATTTGAAATGTCCAATGTGGTTTTATATTTTTTGCGCACAATGTTATTCATTAATGCTGTACTATGTGCATTTTGCACAGCAAATGTTTTAGAACAAGTGTTCAAGTGTCTGTAATCCAAAACTAGACAATATGTATTGTGAGAAGTTGGCCTGGTATATGCTGTTCACTAATTAAAGTGGACACCTTGCACCAGAACAATTCGACTCTTATGGTAGATAGGTTTAAGACAACCTTTATAGAAAGCTATCCTAGTGGTAGCTGTGGAGAGCAGCCTTCAGGCTAAGTCTTGAAGGAATGTAAAGCAGCTTGTTTTACCACACAATCTCTTGAATCACCATATGAAAAGACACCACACAGGTATATATATCAAATATATATGTATTTATTAATAAACAACTCTCTACTAATCTCTTTATGAGATTAGAAGTCAGGAACATATGTACAAGTCAAATGTTATCAAAATAAGTTTAGCACAATCGAATATCACAATCTTAGTTTGGCTAGACCTAGGTCTAGGGCATCTAGAATCGAGGGACCCCAAGAACCACCCCAGGTAGTTGTAGGAGACCCACAGGGGACGGACGCGGTGTCCTAGCACCGGTGCGAGTCCTGTACGAGTCTATGCGAACAGACGCGATTGAGATTTCAATGTTAAAGGTCCCTTGCGTGTTCGAGGCGAACACACCGATCGGTCCTTGTACGAGTCGAAGGACGCGGTTACAGATAGAGTTGCAAGGGAGATGGACGCGCTGTGTCAAACACAGACGCGAACCCTGTACGAGTCAGCGCAATGGAGATTTCAAGGTTACAGGCCCCTGGTGTGTTCGAGGCGAACACCGGTCGGACTCAGTACGAGTCGAAGGACACGGTTATAGATAGTGTTACAAGGGAGATGGGCGCGATGTGTCTAACACAGACGCGAACCCTGTACAAGTCAGCGCAATTGTCGCACTTGGAAAGTAAGAGTTTTAGGGCACTTCTAGGGTAGCTACAAGCAAGTCACTTACAGGGTAAGTAGTTCTAGGGCCCACACCCACAGGAGCACCGTAGTGCTGAAGTTACCTCACCCAGGGGAGCCGGGTGCATAGGTGTTCTTTGGTGTCGGGTCGCGGCGTCGTTTTCAATGGGAGCCAGTGAAGACTTGCTGCTTGCGGCAACAGGAGAAGTGTCCGGAGGAATCCAAGCCTGGATTCAGAAGATGGAAGACCTGAAAGCAGAGGGGACAGTGTTCAAAGTCACTTGGCAGTGACTCGGGGCAAGGAAGATGGATGCCCACCGTCGTCGCAAGATTCAGGTCGTTCACGGGTGCCTTGACTCTTCAGCCACGAGGTCCAGGAGGCGTCGACGATGACCAGGAGCTGGATTCGGCGTGTCCCACGATGTCTGCAGCTTACTGCGGTGTCGGCGACTCGATTGGAGCCAACAAGCCTTGGTAACAGCAAGTCTCGGGGAAAGTGGAAAAAGTCAATGGCGCAGACCAGCAAGGTCTGAGGGACTCACCCAACGAGGGTAAGTCAGGGCAGGCCTGGAGCAACCAGGGGAGCCCTTTGGTTTCTTTGGAAAGTCTTCTGGGGACCCACAAGCCGGCTGGGAAGGGATCGCGAAGATGCCTCAGGAGGACTCACTCAACAGGGGCCCACGGTCACTCGGGACGGTGTAGGCCTCTGATCTTCAGAGGGATCTCTGCTGGAGGCTGAAACCACACGTGGTCTAAAGCACAAGTTCGTAGAACGTTGTGAAGGGGTTGCACTTGACAATAGTGCACGGTACCCAGGGGTCGCGGTTCCTCGTCACTCTTGGGGTCCACTGGCCTCAGCGTCGCTGGGGACTCACGATGGCCTTTGAGAAGTCAGGAAATCCACTTCTTGGGCTGCAGGGACTTCGGACTCCGGCGGGAGCGGCGTAGTCTGCGACCGTCGTTTGTAGTTTTTGGTGCCTGCCAAGCAGGGGAGTCACTCCTTGACTCGAAGGGAGATTCTTCAGTCTTCCAAAGGTAGTGGAACGTCGAAGGTCCGGGATTCTTCTTGTAGAGCGTCGTCCAGGGGTATCTAGGGTGCAATGCACAGGTTCCCCCTCTTATACTAAAAGAAGGGGAGGGACTAGCTCTATGACCCTACCTATGGGAGGGTCAGGGGAGTGGGTGGCTACACCCACTTCCCTTTGTCCAGTTTCGCGCCAGAGCAGGGGCAGGTAGCCCCTGAGCCGGTTTGAACTGGGGTATGCACAGAGGAGCCTTCTGCTCCCCCAGTGCAGGACTTCAAAGCACTCTAAGAGTGCACCCACCCAGCCCCAATACACTAAACCCTCTCTGGGAGGTGGTCACACCCCCTTGGGACAGGATATCTATTGTTGGGCTTCCTCCACTGCGAGTGTTGGTCATCATCAGGAGGGCAGCCCAGTGTCTGTGACTGGTGGCATCCATTTTGTGATGCCAGGGCTCTGCAGGATTCTACCGCGTTTCCACAGTAGGTACATGTCTATCCCTCTAGAAGGGTGGAATGCTACCCCCACCGCCTGGACTGGCGGGGGGGGGGTAGTATTCCAAGATGTTTGACACCAAACACGACATGTTTTGATGCAGCCATTCCAAAGTTAGCATTTTACCGCGAGGATATAATGCACTTAAGAGTATATGGTTTAACCGCATCCACAAACAGCACCAGAGAATGGACTCTGAGAGCTGCAGAGGGGCCCCTGCTCAGGCAGAGGCACCCCCTCACATAGAAGCCAAGCACCTTGCCCTCAGGATTGATAGGGCCTGCCTTAGGGGTGACTGATAGGTTTATATGTGTGTGTAGGAGAGATATAGGGAACCTATATCTCAGTGAGGGGTGCTAGCACCACCTCACCCAGGCTGCAGTAGCAGGCCTGTGGTGTCAGATTTAGTCTGCTTCCCAGGGGTGGCATAATACATGCTGCAGCCCCTGGTAGGCCTGTGAAGTACCTATGCCCTTGGTACCTAAGGTACCATATACTAGGGACTCATAAGGTACCACAGTATCCATTCACTAGTGCACCTAGAGTGCACTCCAAGTCGTTTAGAGAGAACAGAGAGGCTGGGGCCCTGATTGGCAGGGTCCCAGCCAGACTATAGCCAGAAACCAGTATAAACATCAGAAAAAAAGTGGGGGCAACATAAGAGGCAGATCCTACTCTCCTACATGTATTGTCTGGCTTGGATACAGGAAACAAAGGATTGTTCATTGAGGAGGTGCATGTTTCAATCACCCCTTGGTATTCAAGTTGATCTAAGATCTCCCTGACCTGTTTTTTAGCTTCTTGCTTTATTGGATACTGCCTTTGTGCAGTAGGTTCATTTTTTAACTGTATTTTATGGTGAGGTGAATCCTCATCCCATCCTACATGATTTTTGTATAATGCTGGGGCCTGGGCAACTGCCCATTTCCTGGCATAAGTATATTTTAGGTGAATTGGAATATGGTTGGAGATGGCTGGCATAATGATGTCTTCGCCATGTGGGCACTCCCTGACAAAATTTGGTGGCCAGTCTTCTTCTGCTAGAAGTATATCATAACCCCTTGAAAGTTTTTCCCAAAAGAATGCTTTCACTTGTCTTGGTATGTCTCCCTCCATTCGGAGTGTTATTTCATATAACTTTTGTGGAGTACTAACCCTGGTGTCTACAGTCTCTACTGTGATGTACTCATTCAAGTCCACTATCTCCAGAAGTTCCTTCAGGTTCTGGCGAGCTATTGTTACTTCTGCTGCACTGTCCAGCATTGTCTGAGCCCATTCTCCGTTCTTGAGCTGTGTTCTCAGTATTCTCGGCATGTCTGATCTTCAGACCTGCTACCTTCTTTTTTGAGAATTGAGGTTTTGATTTATTTTTCTGAACGTGTTTGTCGTCTTTGGATTTCACGCGTTCTTCTCTATGTTCTGACCGTCCTCTTCTTTCTGATGTCTGTGACGATGTCTGAAAGGTACGAGAGGAACGTGTATCAGTATCTTGATACCTGTCAGGTTTTCTTAAATTATCCCTATTCCTGAGGTTATACCTCCTTTCAGAGGGCTCCTTTTGAGGAGACCTACCTCGGGATTGAGAACGTGTCTCTCTTGAATTTTGTTTATTAGTTTCCCACTTCTTTTTAGAAGATGTAGGACTTTGTTTAATAGAGTCCTTCTCAGGACTTTCAGATAGTTTCGGCTTCAAAGGTTTTCCACCCAAACTATCTCTGCCTAATTCTGCATAAGATTGTTCTATTATTCTGGGTAGTTCATTTTGATGTTCTGTTACATCAAATTCCTTAAGCGTTGGCGGATCGCCACTGATGCTGCCTCTCCTTTAATATTAGATAATATTATTGTTGAGACCTGGTCGAAGTTTTCAGTAATTTCATACCTAAATTCAGAGCAGGTTCTGCCCCGTATTCGTTTTGAATTTGTTTCAGGACATATGGTATTACTGCAATTGATGGAACACCATGAGTTTTAGTATAGATGGCAGCAAAGACTGAGCCCCAAGTGGTGCAGTCTTCCAGTTGTGGTGTGTTCCCCATTGGTAAACAGATTGTTAGGATTCTGTGTTTCTCATACGGGCTAGTATTCGGAAATACTGCTTCGATTTGAGTAATTTTTTGAGCTATCCAGAATGGAATTTGTTCACGTTTTGTGGGCATTTTACCCATGACTGCGTGTAAAGTCTGTGGAGTAATTTTTAGTGTATTCCCCTGTTCAGGGGTTTGATTTGGAATGGTCAATGGTGGTTGGACTGTGAAAGTCCGCATGACATATTGGACTAATTGTCTGTAAATTTTTATTAAATCTTGAAATTGAGTAAGTAATTCCTCGTCTGACATTATATCGAGGTCAGGATGAGGTGTGTAGCCGGCTAGAATCGGCCATGTTGCTCCTGGTCTACCTAGTGGACCGAGCCTGGTAATGTTTCTGTGATGTTTTAGGGCGCCTTTAAACCAGAGATGTTGCTCCTGGTAAGTTAGTGGAATTTCAATATCCTCGAAAGGAATATATTCCTCTGGTGGTTCATCTTCTTGGAAGAAGTGAAACAGTCTTATTACTGGATTTGATTCTGGGAATACTATCCATGAATAGAATACCTCTGTCTGAAAGGATTTGTGTGCCTCTATCACGAAAACTGCTCTACCTCCTCTTGGTGGTAGGCCGTGTTTTATACGTTTTAGAGTGATGGCTCTCCTTAAGTTTGGAGCGATGTCTATAACACCCTCCTCGGTTTCATTTAAACCTGTAAAGTTAAAAGCTGTTACGACTGGGTCAGCCGCAGCTACACCGTTCTCGGTGCCATTATCCCCGTGTATGGACATTTGTTTTTTGAAAAATGTAGCACAAGTTTCAAGGAAACAAAAGATAAGGTGCACAATATTTTGGAACACTGGATCCTTCAACGTTGAGCAAACCAAACAGCTAATATATAGGGTTTTTTGTCCTATTTAGCTTTGGCGGATACTTAACCCTACCCACTCCAGACGTCTTATGGAGTATGTGAGTAGGGGTCTCTGAGAAAAGCACGACTGAGTTACTGCCTTACCAAACGTTTGGGTGCCATGTAGTGTAGTTCCTATTTCCCTAATAGGGTCTGCGCATTGGAATAATATACCCTATAGGTTTGACATAGGACTGAGGTCAGTATGTCCCTATCGAGTATATTAAACTTAATTACTTTGTGCCAACTAGCTCAGAGGCCACTAGAAACTCCTTGAAAACAAGAAGGGAAGAGTTTCTGGCAACCGCATAAACATGACAACTTTGTTTCCCTTTAGAATCGGAACACTCTCAGAATCGTGGAAACAATAGATAACAGTTTCACTCAGCTAATCGTGCATGCTTAGTTTCTTCAGAGTTACACAGAAAGAAAAGACGGGCGTTTCAATAAAAGGGATTTATTGAACAGTCTTGTTTCTCGTGTAAGAGATATGAGCTGTGATGATCACAAGACAGTATGCAAGATATATAATGTACAGCGTAAGCAGTAGAAAGAAATAATACTGCGCTAGCATTATCTTTTAGCTATGACACATATTCAAATACATAAAATAACATAAGCTAAAAATGCGAGTACTCATACGATGCTTCTCTAAGCTAGGTCTACCCTAGTGTACCTAACCTAACCTAGGTGTAGGACAAGGTAAGAAGTAGGTGAAGTATTCTATAGTATGGTATACTAAGAGTCTGATATGCCAAGAGTCCCTCTAGGTTCTAGTCAGCTCCATACCTTGAGAATGAGAGAGGTGGGAATCTCTTTCCGGATCTTCAAACTCTAACACCCCGCGAAGGGAGTCAGAACACTGGAAGCTGGATTCTCTGTGAGCAGGGATGACAGCGTCTCTTCTCAGTGCGTCAGGCCGGGATACGGGCTCCTCTAAAGTCGAGGTCTCCTCTTACTTGCTTGGGCAAGGGAAGGTATATTTATACCTGGTAGGTGCCTTGGAATGTTTGCATTGACGTGAAGTCGGGCAGAGGAAGACGTCAGGAATGAACCCTTAAGGAATAGCGGTTCATGCATAATAGATGAGTTCTTGGAGAAATCAATAATCCTGTGCTAGGCTCAGGGTTTGGTTCCTAAGAACTCGTTGTGACGTTGGGGTGGACGGATGTCGGTGACCATGCCTGTATTTGGAGTGCATGGATAATGCCTAAATAAAGACAGGGATTTTATGCCCATATAAGGGCAATGCGAATTGTGCCTATATAAGGACATGTTTCAGGAAAACCTAAATACGGACACCTAAAGCGGAATACAACACTTTGTCCCAATTAATATTCAAAGATTCTCCTTTATACAATTCAAGTACCCTAAGTATTGATTTATAATGCAAGAAATATGCAACGCAGCAGGGACCATGTTTGGCCTATCAGAACTAAACATATTGTGGGGGCGGCCAAATAACACTTGATTTTACATCCTGCCCTAGGTTACGGTTTATAATGTGCAAAGTATGCTACCCATCAGAGATCGTATTTGGCATACCGGAACTAAACACGGCATTACACACCTCTCAAAAAATAATGTTTAAAAATTGTTTAAAAAAGCTAAAAATATCAACACATACTAATTCGGGGGGGGTAATAGACAATTCCGGGCCTCCTCTGCGGTAGTGATGTTATATTTTAAAAATCCAGGTCTTAATAAGCGACGTTGTAGTGGTTGTAATGAGGGACAAACAAATAATACATGATTTAAATCTTGCAACCAATTTCCGCATTGATCACAAAAGCTATTCTCCCCAGATAATCCCTCCCAGGCCCCTGTTATAATTTGCAAAGGGAGCAGATTCATCCTTAACAGCAAAATGGTTCTAAGCACTCCATGGGGGAGGTTCTATACAAAGTACGATTGGGGTTTTTTATACATACAACTCCCCACTATTATGTCGTTTCTAGAGTGCTCTGAACACAAAGATATCTCTCTCTTGCGACTGACTTCGTAAATCCTTTTTTTGATTAAAATTTTCAATACAGATTTTGGTTGGGAACATGTACCGTTGCGCCCAATTTCAAATAAGTCTAAAGCTTTTCTCATAATTTCTAAAAACAACGCTTTTCCCTTTCAAGCTGACAAAAATGTTGTGTCTTAGCACAGCACGAATAGAACTTGCATAATTTTCCAATAAAGCATTACCCCACCTTAAGCATGCTGCCATGGCAAACACATAAGTCGAGGAAAGCCCAAATTCAAGCCAAAGGGCCGCTATACTGGCTGCACAATTCAAATTACAGATTTGGCGCCAAATGCGCCCTTCCACCTTTTCAAATAAATCCCACTGCTGTGCATCCACCGATTCGCATGCATAACTCAATAGTGGGGGGTTTGATTTTATAGACAGATAAAACATGTGCAAAATGTCTTTGCCAACAACATTTTTAAAGCCTACCAAGTGCCAAGGCCGGGGATATAGCTTTACTTCTGCACTGGTCAATGTAATCATTGCTGGAGCACTTACTCGAGAAAATTCTTCCCAGATACGGGTACTGCTTCACAACCTCAAGTTTGTTTTTACCTAAAAACCAATGAATCTTTTTTCTAACCCTGCATCCCCGAAACCTAAAAACCATGATTTTACTTTTTATAATATTTATTTTTAAAAAGTTATCATCAGATTAATGACCTAGCTCATTAAGTCGCCTTTGCAAACCTATTGGAGTTAGATCAAATAGGATAGCATCGTCCGCATAAAGTAGACAATTGAATTCCATGGGACCTTATTTTGGCGGGTCTCCTTTACAATGCCCAACCCAGCTCGTCAGATCATTGATGTACAAGGAAAAGAGGAGAGGGGCTAATAGGCACCCTTGCTTCAGCCCACTGTGAGTTAACACTTTACTTGACAGGCCCTCATTACCTCCCATCAACACCTGTGTCCATGTAGAGGAATGCAATGCAATGATCAATCTTAACAGATGCCCCGGAATCCCTATTGCGGCCAGTTTCCTCCACAGCGTCCCCCGGTCAACCCGGGCGAAGGCTGTGGAGAAATCTATAAAGTCGACATATAAGCCCATTCCCCTACCTATTGGATATTTTTCAATCAAGGTTTGTAAGACAGAGATGCTATCCAGAGTGCCACTATGCTCACAGAATCCCACTTGTTGTTGGGGAAGGAGTATGCTCTTGGCAAACAGTTTTCCGGTTGCATCCAGTAAGGGAATCTGCCTAAAACTGGCAGGAGAAGTCTTGGGGCACTTTTTATATAGTGGAACCACTATGCTTCCTCTCAATGAGGGCGGAATAATTCCGTAAGCAAAGCAGTAGGAAAACACTGCTTAAAGGAAATGAGCCCATGCCAGGCTATCTTGTTTAATGATAGCTATTGGGAGATCGTCCGGGCCCATCGCACCAGAGTACTTGCCCCTTTAATAAAACTCTCTATTTCCTTACAGGGAGGAGGGCCATAGATATTCACCAGGGAGGGCTGAGGAATTTACTCCAAATTAAAACTATTCCTAGTGTTTGGTGCATATAGCTGTGAAATATATTGGGTCCATTCTGCATCAGATATTAAACTGGCTTCTGCCTTAGTTCTACTATCACAGAATTCAGCAATTTGGGCCTAATATTTACATGAGTCACCAGACTGTGTGACCTATCCCCATTTGATCCATTTGGAGTCCTCCACCCTCCTACGTTCAGAAGCCTTAAGTCTGGTTCTTGCCCGCTTTAACCTATTAATTTCCCTTTGCCTGGACAGTGATGCCTGCTTAAATTGGTCCCTTACTAAAGCATTGAAATTCCCAATTTAGCGTTTTTACCTTCCACGATCTAACACCGGATGGTCAATGCCCTTGACTAGTTTTTAACTTCCACATAATCCAAATAGAGCCAAGTGGTTCTCATACCAACTAATGGGATTTTCCAGACCAGGACCCGAGCTCGCATTTTTAACATATCTCCCTAATCATATCAGATTTTTATTAGCCCAAAAGGTACGCCCATTTGTTCTATTGTACGTAATAGTTTCATTTCTCAGGTTCAAACGATGAAGCACCTTAAAATCCAGAATAACATCCACTGATAAAATATTGTGGTCTCAGATTCATCCTCAGTATCTTAAACTGAGTACATGCTTCAAAGAGTTGATATGATACCACCATATAGTCAATTAATGACTGCCCCGGGCAGCATGGAAAGTAAGGAAGGCAGGGGAGTCCTCCGGAAATCTCCCATTTAATATAACTAAGTCATTGGTTCTCAAACAATCCAAGAGACTGAACCCTCTCCTATCGATCGAGTATGAGCTGGCAATATTATTTCAGGAATAGACCATACATCTTCCAATTCTCTGTTGCTAAAGGCCAGCGAAGAACAATTTGAGATTTTAGCATTAAAATCACCTACCACAATTATTGATGTGCAATCATCAGAGGTACTGATTCTATGCACAAAAGAAAAGATTGAGTCAACAAGAGAATCGGACGCTCTACCTGGAGGAATGTATACGTTTACCAATAAAAGGGTTGAGTACTGACCTTGTGTCACATTACCCAAGCTCAGTTTTAAACACATACAGAGTTTAGACGGGTGAATAGCAACCAATGGTTCCAATTTATACTGTTACTAAGCAGGATAGCTAAACCTCCACTTGCGTGACCTTTTGCTGAAGATTTTGCTGCACAGCAGAAGACAAAAAGTTCCCAAAACTAAAATCTATGGAGCTCCATGTTTCCTAAAGGCAGATTATCCATGGATTATAAATCATTAGCGAACTTAATTTAAAACTTGGGTTTCCTACACCTGCCACCTTCTGGACAGGATCTTTCCCCAACATGGGGAGTTTTTTATTTCCTTTAGGAGCATTCAATGATCCCGCTACCCAACTCCACTGTCCCAATTCAGCTTCCCCACTAGATTTGGTAGCCCTTTGATCCTCATGTCCAGCTAAATTAATCACTCGTTTGCCTGTGTTATTACCAACCGAGATTGTGATAATATCTTTCAAGTTTACGGACCCCCTGCTATTTGTTGTCACTCTGCATAAGGCCCAGTGATCTCTTCTAAGAGATTCAGTCTGAGCAGCTAATGGTTCTTCATGCAGAAATGCGTCAATCCCATTTTTCCTAAAATGATCGACATTTGCCAAGACTAACATTGAAATTTTCCCACAGCTAAAAGTAACTATGGAATTCAGGAGCCCATTTTGATGCACCAATAAAACCCGCTCAATATCTCCACTTGTTATTAATCTCAGGTCCTCAATTTCAGATAGTAATTGCAGTAGGCAACTTCTATGAAGTGGGCCCAGTTCTCTGTCAAACAGGGAAGCAAATATCAGGGTATTAGCTACTTGTCCTGGCTTACACCTTACTAATGCTTTATCACTATACTTTTGTTCTACACCCAGCTCCACTATCTTTGCAGAGGGTGAAGGAAAAGAGGAAAAAGAGAAAAAAGATTTGAGGGAGAACTATCTGTCATTTGCCCTGCCTCTAATGTTCTCCTTAACATCCCAAGTTCTCCTTAACATCCAGGTTCGAATGTGGATTTCGGATCTCCCTTCATTGCCTGCTATCCCTGAATCCTTGTACCCCTCCTCTTGTCCTAACCCCCCAATATGGGTATTTATATCATAATAAAGGAGGAAGGAAGAGTATTTTCATCCGGACAGACCAATTCCTGACCACCATGGGGCCTGACAGCCCAGAACTCTTTCTTTTTGGGAAAAAATAGCATTATCAAGCTCTTCCGGAGCCTCATAAAACCTCAAATTTTTTTGTTTTCGTTTTGTAATACGCCAGTATTTTTTCTTCTTTCCCTTCCGTGCTTTTACCCCATTACATTCAGATTGAGAGGCACCCTCCCCAAGGAGATCAAGAACAGTTTCAACCTTAGACTGTTTTATAAAGGAGGGAACAGTTGCACATGCTGGATCACCAGAATTACTGGAGTTTCCTTTTTTAAAAATTGGATAAATAGAAGAGGAATTCTTAGGTGCCAAACCCTTTATATTTTCCCTTACAACACCGGGCGGGTAATTATCCACAGACAACTGATTTTGGGGGGCAGTACAACACATATTGTTTAGTGCTTTAATATCCCCAACCTGCCCGGTTAAGGGAACTCCTGAGTCACTGGAAAATCCCACTTGGGCTCCCATTTCCCTTACTGCTATATTAGTCTGAGTAGCCTGAGTATTCAAATTAATACCCTTTTCCGCCTGCCCTAGGGGGGTACCGGCAGAAGTGAGGTGCTGCACACCCACCAAGATCGGGGACAATAAACAAGTTACTTACCTTCGGTAACGATGTATCCTTAAGAGACATATGTAGCTATAGATTCCTTACCTTAGAATTACCCCCAGACGTCAGACGGGATCCGGAGAAATTCTTTCGTAGCAGTACCCCTGCGCGTCGGAAGGTGGCGTCAGTCGACTCCGCGTTCGTCGACGTCGTGGTCGCCAGGATGACGTCGCGGTGTGTACTTAGACGCCGCCCCAGCACGCTGACGTCAGTTCTGACACGACTTTCCACATCAGAAGCGCAGAGCCATGCAAGACACTGACCACTGGTGCACACAACTAGGGCCCTGAAAGGGAGTCCCTATCCCTAGAAGTCAGTTCGCAGAACGGGGAGGATGAGTGAAGCGGTAAGGAATCTATAACTACATATGTCTCTTACAGATACATCGTTACCAAAGGTAAGTAACTTGATCATCTGAAAGAGACTGTAGTTATAGATTCCTCACATTAGAATAGATATCCCAGTAATGCTAACCCCGGTGGTGGGTCTGCGAACTAAGTTCACACTAGCAAGTCCTGGAGAACAGAACGGCCAAAAAAGCCGTCTCTTCGGACTTGGCTGTCCAGGCAGTAATGTTTTGTGAACGTGTGCAAGGATGCCCATGTGGCCGCCTGGCAGATGTCAACCAACGGAACACCACGTCCCAGGGCAGTAGTGGCTGCCGTCGCCCTGGTAGAGTGGGCGCGTAGTCCCACTGGAGGTTCCTTTTTTGCCAAAGAATAGCAGATCTCAATGCATAAGGCAACCCATCGAGAGATGGTACGTTTGTGCACCGCCTGACCTTTCTTGGCGCCTACATAACCCACGAAGAGTTGATCGTCCACCCGGAAATCTTTAGTGCTGTCAAGGTAGAAGGACATCGCACGTTTTGGGTCCAGACGGTGGAGTCGCTCCTCCTCTTTGGAAGGGCGGGAAGAAGGTGGGCAAAGTGATGGTCTGGCCTATGTGGAAAAGAAGGTCTAGTACGAAGGACTACTTTGTCCGGATGAACAGCAAGAAAAGGAGGCTTGGAAGAAAGAGCCTGAAGCTCACTCACCCTGCGAGCAGAAGTGATGGCAAGCAGGAAAGCAGTTTTCAAAGTAAGAAGACGAAGAGGACTATTATGTAGTGGCTCAAATGGAGCACACATAAGATAAGTGAGGACAAGATTCAAGTCCCAATGGGGCATTACGAAAGGAGAAGGAGGAAAGAGATGAGTAATGCCCTTCAGAAATCTGTTAATAGGGGGCGAAGAAAGGCCGAAATGGCCGAAAGATAGCCATTAAGGGTGCCCAGAGCAGAGTCCTGCTGGGCCAAAGAAAGAATGAAGAGGAGAACTTTAAAAAGAGGGGCAGAAAGGGGTTCTACAGCCTTTGCTGCGCACCATGCCACAAATGTTTTCCACCTACAGGCGTATACCGTTTTAGTGGAGGGACGCCTGGCTGCCAAGATAACATTACAGACTTCGGGAGGAAGGTCGAAAGCTGTCAACTGTCGCCGCTCAATCTCCACGCAAGGAGGTGGAGGCTGGACAGGTTCGGGTGAAGAACTGTCCCCTGCTGCTGCGACAGAAGATCCTCCCGAAGAGGCAGTCTGATCGGAGGATCGATGGCTATACTCAAGAGCTCAGGGTACCAGACTCTTCGTGCCCAGTCCGGGGCCACAAGAATAACTTGTGCCCGGCCGCGCTTGATCTTCTTCAGCACTCTGGGCAGAAGTGGTACAGGTGGAAAGGCGTATAGAAGACCGCAATTCCACTCGCAACGAAAAGCATCACCGAGCGAGTGCCGCCTTGGAGATTCCAACACGCAGAACTGCTAACAATGCGAGTTCTCTTCAGTGGCGAACAGATCTAACCAAGGCTCTCCCCACTGCCAAAAGAGAACTTGTACCACCTCCGAGTGAAGACGCCATTCGTGATCCATCATGCACCTGCGGCTGAGTTCGTCCGCCCTGGCGTTCAGGGAACCCGCCCTGAGAGGGAATCAGGTGTGACTTCGGCACGTTGATAGTGAACCCCATCGAATGCAGGAGGTCCGCCATAGCCTGGAGGGGGTAGACGACAGCCTGGGGCGAGCCCGCCTTCAACAGCCAGTCGTCGAGATAGATGAATACTGGAACCCCTGATCTGCGCAGATGAGCTGTGACCACCGCTATCACTTTCGTGAACACCCGAGGGGCGCTGATAAGGCCAAAGGTGAGCACGGTAAACTGAAAATGCTCATGGCCTACCGTGAACCGTAGGTAACGCCGGTGGGCAGGCAAGACGGGGATGTGAAAATAAGCGTCCTGCAAGTCCAACGCTACCATCCAGTCTCCAGGGTCGAGGGCAGACAGGACCTGAGCCAAGGTCAACATTTTGAACTTCTCCTTCCGGAGGAAGCAGTTGACGTCCCTGAGATCTATGACAGGACGCAGGCCTTTGTCCTTCTTGGGTACCAGGAAGCAGTGGGAGTAACAACCACGACCTACTTCTGGCATAGGGACTCGTTCGATAGCTCCCTTGGCCAAGAGAGCCGTAACCTCCTGGCGGAGAAGGGCCAAGTGATCCTCCAACATGCGATGGAGTGTTGGTGACATGGAGGGAGGAGTAGTCTCGAAGGGAGGGAGTAGCCCCTTCGGACTATCTGCAAAACCCACCTGTCCGACGTGATGGTGTGCCAGTGGGGGAGGTGATGGCGGAACCTGTCACCCACTGGCAACTGGTGGCCCTGAAAAGTCAGTCTAGGAAGGTTTGGAGGCTGCTGCAGGGGGGGCATTGGTGGACTGACCTGCCCGCTGGGTCCCTCGTCCCCGGCCACGCAAAGGCTGGGTAGCCTGCGTGGCCTTGTGGCTCTGGGTGGAACGTGATGGAGCACCCCTTCCGTAGCCACGAAAGGGGCGAAAGGCAGACTGCATTGGACGAGAAGTCGCTGCGAGGCCCAAGGACCTGGCCGTGGCCCTAGTCTTTGAAGCGCTCGAGCGCATTGTCCGCCTTGTCACCAAACAGGCAACGGCCATCAAAGGGCATTCCCAAAATTGTGGATTGGACATCCCCAGAGAAGCCAGACGTTCTCAGCCAGGCATAGCGCTTCAGGACTAGCGACCTGGAAATTGACCTACCCAGCGAGCCGGGAGTATCCAGCCCACACCGGATGGTGATCTTAGCTGCGTCTCGACCCTCAGCTACATCGCGGATGAGCACGACCCGGGCCTCCTCCGGGCCTCCTCCGGGCACTGTGGCAGCACTTGCGTGACCGTGCCCCACACCGTGTGTGTATAACGGCCCAAGAGACATGCAGTGTTCACTGGCCGCAGTCCTAAGCTGGCGGAAAAAAACATCTTCCCAAGATGATCCAGCTTCTTGGATTCCCTATGTGGGCGAGCAATAGGGAATGCGCCTTTTGAGGATAAGGCTTGGACCAACAAGCTCTCAGGGGTAGGGTGTTGGGAGAGGAAAAGTGGGTCACCCGGGGCCGGGGTGGCGGCATTCGGCAATCATCGTGTCCACAAGAGCCCAGAAGGACGTCAGTGAGGGCCTCATTAAAAGGCAGCAGGGGCTCCGAAGAGGCTGCTGCCGGCTGACGCACCTCAGTCAGGAGGTTAGTCCTGACAGCCACCATAGGAAGCACGAGGCAGGGGCCTCAGCCGCCGTATGCAACACCACAGCGTAGGAAGCTCCCTCCTCCATAGCAACGTTAGGGGGAGAAAGCATACCAAGGTCTGGAGAGGTATCCAGACCACTGGCATCACTTAACTCCTCTCGTCAGTCCGCCTCCTCAAGCTGGTCTGCTAGAGGGTTAACAGACCACTCCCAGTCCTCCTCACCCTCCTCTGGCTGCCACTCAGGGCAATAGGGAATACCAGGGAAGAACAGCAGTACATAAGTACGCTTCGGCACCGGCGTCGATCGACGTCGGTCCGGCTTCGTGTCCAACTCGAGGGTGAGGCCGGGGTTGACGCCGGGTGGAGGGCACCACCGACGTCGGTGGCGTCGTCACTACAATCTGTGCCGGGGAAGGGACCGTGAGGTCCATCGGCATCGATCCGGATCCAGGCCTGGATGCTTGGGGACCCTGCATCACCGAGGCCGGAGCCCCCGACATCGAAGGCCTAGAGCCCCCAGCCGAGTCCATGGGGCCCAAAGGCGCGCCTGTGGAGTCGGGCTATCCAAAGATGCTGTGCAGCCTTTGTAAAATGAACAAAGCTGGGCAGGGGACGCTCCGGCTCCGGGAAAAGGAGGGAAGCGAAGCCGTCACAGCGGGATCCGAAGAACGAGCCGGAGAGCGACAACGCTCCGGGTCCCGCGTCGTGTCGGCCAACGAATGGAGAGAAGGCGAAGAGCGACGATGCTTCTTCGCCTTCTTCTTGTGCTTCAACTTACCCGAGGAGTGCGAAGACTTCGAGGACGAATGGTGATGGCTCCGTGACCGGTCCCGCGACTTTCCCCTCGACCGGGACCTTGAACAACGCGGAGCGGACTGCCTTTCAGCTACATCCAACACATGATCAGAGTTAACAGTACATTTTTCTAACAAATTTAAAATTGATGAGAGAATCCTCTCTAAGGCACTTAACATATCAGAGTTGTCCCTCCCTCCCCTGTTCTCATTTACACCCTCAGTCATTAGTTGCCATATATCATGTGCCCCCTTTACTTAGGGACGCCTAAGAATTCGATAGCCCCAATGAACGAGAGAGAAAAACACTTGAAGGAGTAATGCTATACAAAGCTGGCATTCATGGGAAACTAGCAGGACAGTCCATTGACAGTCTCAAAGCTGATTCTTGAGCATTTGGTGATTTTAGGTTGGCCTCCATTACTTGCTTTTTTCCCATGGGTATAGCAATATCCGGTAGTGTGATGTCCTCTAAATCCCCAGGGTCAAAACTACATTCAACCCCACAGTGTTCATTCTGGGGCGTCTGAGACAACTCTCTAAGTGAAGTCAATCCTGATTTTGACTCTGCCACATTTACAGTGTCAGGTATAACCTCCGAGCTCATTGACTTCAGCGAAACCGCAGATTCAAGTGACAGCTTTTTACCAGCGTCTTTTGTTTAAAAAATAACCTTAGCATCTTCCATGTCCGTTTCCATATCTTCAACCAATATGTTTGACAGGCGTTGTTCACTAGGCTGGATAGGTTGAGTGAAAACAGAGGGTTCCACCAAGTTCTGCGCAATAAACTTACTCTGGTGCGGAACTAAAAATTCTAAGATGACCACATCCGTGCCCAACTCATCCGCATTCACCACTCCAGGAGATACTTTCCCTTTGTTAGCCCATAATGTTTTACTCCTCAAGCCCTTGGTTTACATAGCAAATACCATTGCATGTTATGTTATGTTATTGCCACTTTTATAGCGCACAAATCACCCGGGGGCATCTCGGCGCTGTAGAGGAACATCTGAGCAGGGGGATCACCAAAGTAATTAATACAAATAGATTTCAAAAGGGACAGATATTCTTGGGGCTTCTTTCGCTTGATGGTTTTAAGTAATTTAGGTGAACTAGAGCGATCAGATGTATTTCCAATCAAACCAGAAATGGGCTCTAATCCTGGCCCTGCGGATGTAATTAGCCGACCAGATCGTAAGCATCTAGTGGGCATCTTCCGTCTATACAGACTGTTCTTAATCTTAGTCTCACTCCACTCCAGACCAAGGAAAATTAACACTTGGCTCGTTCTTCCAATGTGTCAAAAAGACCAATGGGAGCAAGTAACGTGATAACACAAGAGCTCAGTTGACCGATGTAGGAAGCTGGCTCTGTATATACTATACCAAAGTAAGGTATAGTGTGCACAGAGTCCAGTGGATCCCCAAAGGTAGGCAGAGGTAAAAGTAGATAACACCTTACTCTCTATTTGTGGTAGTGTGGGTGAGCAGTAAGGCTTTATCAGAGGGTAGTGCTAAGCATTTATTGTACACACTCAGGCAAGAAATGATGTCACACACTCAAAAGACTGAACTCAGACCAATTTGGTTGTATAAATATCATTTAGTTGTATTTTATTTTCTAGAACCAAGCTAGGCCGGGTAGAGTTAAGTACAGTTTGAATGCAGTTGTATGCAATTAGATTGGTTACAGATAAGATGCTTGCTCATAAAAATAGTGGGAATTACTTTTCAGTTACTTTTCTTACACAGGAAGGTATTTCTAAATACCACGCTGGTACATTTCCTAGGAGAAAGGAAAAGATGGTAATGTGTTTTGCAATATAAGTACAGTTTTGCAGTATTACTCACGATACACACCTAGTCCTGGGAGAACAAAACTGGGGTTACGGGTCTGTGAGTAGGATTCGGTCAGATGGGCACTCGAGTCGCACTGCCAGCGGCACAGAGGCGGCCAGGTGCAGAGTGCAGGGACCACGCATTAGCCAACGGGCTAAGCACAGTCGGCGGTTTGGGGTCTGCGGGCGAGCAGGCCACCAAGTTGGTGAAACAAAAGCTCCTGGGGTCGAGGTCATCACTGTAGGGCCCAATGGCCAGCACAAGAACTACACCGCCAGCGGCACAGAGGCGGCCGGGTGTAGGATGCGGTCGTCGGGGTTCCCAAGGTTTCTCCGTGGAGACCGCCGGTCTTGGTCTCGGCTGCGATTCGGTCAGGGTTCCTGGGAGGCGGTCAACGATTGAATGCAACTGGGGTCTTTGGGAGTTGAAGCCTGGGGAACCACAAGCGGTTGCTGATGGACTCGGTCGGCAGTCGCGGTCAGACTTCTTGGATCGTGTCGGATAGAGAGACGGTCGGGGTGTCTCCTTCAGTCGCGGTTGGAGGGGACCTCCCAGATTAGGGCTGCAGGCTTGGTTTAGGAGCTTGTAGAGGTTCAGGGATCACTGGGATCCAGGTTAGGATCGCCGGGGAGACCTCCTAAGGGTATTGGGCCACTCGTGCTCAGGGCCGAGGGAGCAGAGTGGTGAAGACTCACTTTAGTCGGCCGGAGTCTGAGTCGGTTTCGAGCAAGTCCGGTGCTCACGGGAGACAAAGTCTTTTGGATTGCCAAGGCAGTGCAGTTTCTCCGGCTTTTTGAGGGCTGCTTGCTGCAGGACACACCGAGGTTCTGCTGGAGGAGTTTGAGGTCGGGACAGGCCGGTAGGCCTGGGGCCAAGTCAATGGGTGTCCTCCTCTTCTTTCAGCACAGCTGTTCGGTCCTTCTTCTTCGGGTTTGTTCTTCATTCTTCTTGTCCGAGGAGGCATGGTTCATGGTTGCCCCTAAATACAAAATTTAGGGGCGTTACAGGTAGGTACATGTCAAGACCAATGGGTCCCTTCCTTGGGGTGGGTACACCCCCTATTATGCCACCCTCCAGTGGGAGGGGAGCGTAAGCCTCACTCTGGTTGGTTGGGTCCCCCCATCTGCAAGATGGCGGGGACTGAGAGTTGTGCTTCACAACGCCTCCCCCACCTGAGGGGTGGGGTCGGCAAAGATGGGCAAACCTCTCTTCCTCTCTTGGTTTTCCTGCAGATTCTCCCGCCCAAAGTAGGGGTCAGAACCGGTAGGGGCCTGTTGCTAGGAGCAGCAAATGGCTGGGGTAGCTCACAAAGGCGGCAGGCCTTTGAAGCTTCCCCTTGGTGGACCCTGCCCGTCCTGGGGGAGGAGGCTTGGCACCTTGTCCCAGGATGTGCTTTGTTTCGGGACCCCGAGAGCGCTAGGCTCTCGACCCAGGGGTCCAGAAACTTGCCTAGTGGTGCCAGCTGGCGAGCAGCCACTCAGCCAGGACACTAGTGTTAGGTTGTTTTTCAGGGGGCATCTCTAAGATGCCCTCTGAGTGCATTTTTCATTAAAACCCACACTGGCATCAGTGTGGGTTTAATGTGCTGAGAAGTTTGATACCAAACTTCACAGTTTTCAGTAAAGCCATTATGGTGCTGTGGAGTTCGTAATGACAAACTCCCATACCATACACTCTTTATGGCTTTCCTGCACTTACAATGTCTAAGAATGGACTTAGACATTATAGGGGTACAGGGCTCATGCACCTGTACCCTCACCAATGGTATAGTGCACCGACCTAGAGGGGTGGCTTACCTATGCCAGGGCAGTGGGTTGTAGGCATAGCACATAGGGATATGTGCCATGTCGACTTTTCACTTTGTTCTGCACCAGTACACGCAGCCTGCAAAGGCAGTGTGTGTGTGTAAAGGTACAGGGCCTATAAGGGTGGCACAATAAGTTCTGCGGCCCTTAGAGGCCTTCCCTGATCACTGTGCCCTTGGTACCTAGGGTACCTTTTACAAGGGTCTTACATGTGGCCAGAGAGTTCCCATTTGGGTTTTGCAACAGTACAGTTTAGGGAAAGAACATAGGCCCTGGGTGTAAGAAACTGGCTCTATATATACTACACCAAAATGAGGTATAGTGTGTATAGAGTCCAAGTGACCCCAGAGGTAGGCAGAGGTTAAAGTTAGATAGAACCTTACTCTCTAATTGTGGTAGAGTGGTTCGAGCAGTAAGGCAGTATCAGAGGACAGTGTTAAGCATTTGATGTACACACTCAGTCAGCAAATGAATTCACACACTCAAGAACTGAACTCTAGGCCAATTGTTTTTGTATAAAAAAATATACTGTTGTTTTATTTTTAGAACCAAGCAAGCCTGGCACAGGTAAGCATTAAATACTTTTCAGTAATAAGTTACTGGATATAGAACAGCCTGTCCCTGGTTGGCTAGGTCCCCCCATCCTCCAGATGGCGGGGACTCAGAGTTGTGCTTCACCTCGCCTCCCCCACCTGAGGGGTGGAGTTGGCAGAGGTGGGCACACCTCTTTCCCTCACTTGTTTTTCCCGCCAGTTCTCCCCCCCCAAAGTGGGGGGTAGAACCAGTGGGGACCAGTTGCTGAAAGCAGCAATAGGTCTGGAGAGGCTCACAAAGGGGGCATTGCCTTTGAAGCTTCTCCTTCGTGAACACTGCCCATCCTGGGGGAGGAGGCTTGGCACCTCGTCCCAGGATGTGCATTGTTTCAGGCCCCCGAGAGCAGCAGGCTCTCAACCCAGGGGTCCAGAAACATGTCTGTTGGTGGCAGCCTAAGCAGCCACTCAGTCAGGTCACTAGAAGTTGGTCGAGTTTCAGGGGGCATCTCTAAGACACCCTCTGTTGTGCATTTTAGATTAAATCCCACACTGGCATCAGTGTGGGTTTAATGTGCTGAGAAGTTTGATACCAAACTTCCCAGTCTTCAGTGTAGCCATTATGGTGTTGTGGAGTTCGTAATGACAAACTCCCAGCACCATATACTCTTAATGGCAGCACTGCACTTACAGTGCCCAGGAATGGACTTGGGCACTGTAGGGGTACAGGGCTCATGCACCTGTACCCTCACTACTGGCATAGGGCACCCAGCTAGAGTGGTGACTGATGTATGCCAGGGCAGTGGTTTGTGGGCATGGCACACAGGGATGTGTGCCATGTCGAATCTTCACTTTGTTCTGCACCAAAACACGCAGCCTGCAAAGGCAGTGTGTGAGTGTCAGGGTACAGGACCCCTAAGGGTGGCACAATAAGGGCTGCAGCCCTTAGAGGCCTTCTCTGGTCACAGTGCCCTAGGTACCTGTGGTACCATTTACCAGGGGCTGACATGTGGCCAGAGATGCCTTCTGCTTATAAAAGCAACAGGTTGGTCTTGGCCTTCATCATTGGTCTGGGATAGGACCGCTCCTATCCCTAGCTCAGAGGCATCAGTCTGCACTATGAACTGCTTGGCATAATCTGGAGCCTTCAGAATTGGTGCTGAGCACATTGCTTCTTTCAGGGTGTCAAAAGCCTTTTGGGAACTAACTGTCCAGTTCACCTTCTTGGGCATTTTCTTGGAGGTGAGTTCTGTGAGGGGAGTCACAATGGACCCATATCCCTTCACAAACCTCCTGTAGTACCCAGTCAAGCCAAGGAATGCCCTGACTTGGGTCTGGGTTGTTGGAGCTGCCCAGTCCAGGATGGCCTGGATCTTGGGCTGTAAGGGCTGTACCTGGCCTCCACCAACAAGGTGGCCCAAGTACACCACAGTGCCCTGACCTATCTGGCATTTGGATGCCTTGATAGTTAGACCTGCAGTTTGCAGGGCTTTTAAAACCTTCCCAAGGTGGATCAGGTGATCCTGCCAGGTGGAGCTAAAGACAGCAATATCATCAAGATAAGCTGCACTAAAGGACTCCAACACAGCAAGGACTTGATTCTCCAACCTCTGGAAGGTGGCAGGGGCATTCTTTAAACCAAAGGGCATAACAGTGAACTGATAGTGCCCATCAGGTGTAGAGAATGCTGTTTTCTCTTTTGCTCCTGGAGCCATGCCAATCTGCCAGTACCCTGCAGTTAAGTCAAAGGTACTTAAGAATTTGGCTGCACCCAACTTATCTATCAACTCATCTGCTCTTGGGATAGGGTGAGCATCTGTCTTGGTGACAGAGTTGAGCCCTCTGTAATCCACACAAAACCTCATTTCTCTCTTTCCATCCTGTGGGTGAGGTTTGGGGACCAGAACCAATGGGCTAGCTCAGGGGCTCTCAGAGGGTTCAATAACCCCTAATTCCAGCATCTTGCTGACCTCAGCTCTGATGCTTTCCTTGACTTGGTCTGACTGTCGATAGATTTTGTTTTTGACAGGTGCACTGTCACCAGTGTCCACATCATGGGTACACCAGTTTGTCAGACCAGGGGACAAGGAAAAGAGCTTAGCATACTGCTGCAAGACTTGCTTGCAGTCAGCCTGCTGTTGGGCAGAGAGGGTGTCTGAAAAGACCACTCCATCTACTGACCCATCTTTTGGGCTGTATGAGAGGAGGTCAGGGAGAGGTTCACTCTCTGCTTCCTGCTCCTCATCAGTCACCATCAGCATGGTGATGTCAGCCCTGTCATTGTAGAGCTTTAGGCGGTTCACATGGATAACCCTTTTGGGTGTCCTGCTTGTGCCCAGGTCAACTAAGTAGGTGACCTCACTCTTTTTCTCAAGGATAGGGTAAGGGCCACTCCATCTGTCCTGGAGTGCCCTTGGTGCCACTGGCTCCAAAACCCACACCTGTTGCCCAGGTTGAAATTCAACCAGTGCAGCTTTTTGGTCATACCAGTGCTTCTGAAACTCCTGGCTGGCCTCAAGATTCTTGGATGCCTTTTCCATGTACTCAGCCATTCTGGACCTTAGGCCAAGCACATAGTCCACAATATCTTGTTTGGGTTCTTGGAGAGGCTTCTCCCAACCCTCTTTTACAAGACAGAGTGGTCTTCTCACAGGATGGCCAAACAGAAGTTCAAAGGGGGAAAACCCTACTCCCTTCTGTGGCATTTCTCTGTAAGCGAAAAGCAGGCATGGTAAGAGGACATCCCATCTCCTTTTGAGGGAGCCCCATAATCATACCTTTCAATGTCTTGTTGAATCTCTCAACAAGGCCATTGGTTTGTGGGTGATAGGGTGTAGTAAACTTGTACTGCACTCCACACTCTTTCCACATCTGTTTGAGGTAAACAAACATGAAGTTGGAACCTCTGTCTGAAACCACCTCCTTAGGAAACCCTACCCTGGTGAAGACACCAATGAGGGCCTTGGTTACTGCAGGAGCTGTAGTAGTCCTAAGTGGAATTGCTTCAGGGTACCTAGTGGCATGATCCACTACCACTAGTATGAATTTGTTCCCTAAGGCTGTGGGAGGTTCAAGTGGACCCACTATGTCCACACCTACCCTCTCAAAGGGAACCCCCACCACAGGCAGTGGTATCAGGGGGGCCTTTGGGTGGCCACCTGTCTTGCCACTTGCCTGACAGGTAACACAGGAGCTGACAAACTCCTTCACCTTTTGGTGCATCTGGGGCCAGTAAAAGTGGCTAACTAGCCTTTCCCAAGTCTTGGTTTGGCCCAGATGCCCAGCTAGGGGGATGTCATGAGCTAAAGTTAGGAGGAACTCCCTGTACCTCTTTGGCACTACCACTCTCCTGGTGGCTCCAGGATTGGGGTCTCTTGCCTCAGTGTACAGTAATCCCTCTTCCCAATAGACTCTGTGGGTACCACTGACAACTCCCTTTGCTTCTGAAACAGCTTGCTTCCTCAGGCTTTCAAGAGTGGGACAGTCTTGCTGCCCCTGGCACAGCTCTTCCATAGAGGGTCCCCCTGGGCCCAAGAGTTCAACCTGGTAAGGGTCAAGCTCCATAGGCTCAGTTCCCTCTGGGGTGTCCAAGTCCTCTCCCTGAGGAGAGGGGTCCTGATCCTTTTGCTGAACAGAAGCTGGTTCCCCAGTCTTCTTGCCTTTTCTCTTGGTAGGGTGGGCCATACTTTCAGGCTCCAACACTTTTTCACCCTGCCTTTTGCTCTCTGCTCTTGTTTTTACACACACCAATTCAGGGATATCCAGCATTGCTGTATGGGTTTTTAGTTCCACCTCAGCCCAGGCTGAGGTTTCCAGGTCATTGCCAAGCAGACATGCAGCTGGTAGCTTTTGAGAGACCACTACCTGTTTCAGGCCAGTAACCCCCCCCCCAGTCTAATGTCACCATAGCCATTGCATGGTTAGTGGTAACACTGTCAGCATTGGTGACTGGGTAAGTACGCCCAATCAAATATTGCTCAGGGGAAACCAGTGTGTCTCTCACCATAGTGATACTGGCACCTGTATCCCTCAGAGCCTCTATCCTAGTTCCATTAATCCAAGGGTATTGTAAGTATTTCTTTAAGTTGGGTGGCCACACAGCTACAGTGGCAAACTCAACTTCCCCTCTGAAACTAGAACTGCTTCAGTGTGCAAACCTGATTTGCTCTGGGCACACTGTTGATCCCATCTGGAGACTGGCTACACCAGGAGTAGCTGTAGCTGTAGGACTAGGGGCCTTCTTGCTAGGGCAAGCCTTGTCTCCAGTTAAGGGGTCGATTCCGATTCGGGCCGGAAATCTCTCCGACCGAACCGGACCCGGAGAGATTTCCGACCGAATCGAACCCTAGCAGTCCGACCGGACGAGTACGATGCATTCGCATGCTATCGGACTCGATTCGGTCGGACTCCCATTGAAGTCAATGGGAGCCGGTCGTACAACGCATACGCGGGCTCCCATTGACTCAATGGGTGCGAGGCGAACAAGGGCGCCCCCTACAGCGGGTACGCGTCCATGCGCATCGCGGCGTACATGCACAGGTAGGGGGGACCCATGGGTCCCCCCTGTGTGTGACTTGCGCGGCTACGCGTACAGGGGGGTCCGACGCGGACCCCCAAAGTACGGCTCCGACAGCTCTTTCGAGCCGGACGGCGTGAGTCGGTCGGACAGCTCGCGGCGCGCATCGTACTTACCCGGCCGGGAAACGTCTCCATAGCGCGGTGCGAGTCGTGTCCGTGCGAGTCGGTCGGAGCGTGTTGAAGCCGCGTACGAGTCGGTCGGAGATTTCGCGGGCGCTTGCATCGTACTCGCTCGGCCGGACCCGCGTACGATTCGGTCGGGAAACAGGGCTCCGAATCGGATCCGGTAAATCCGAATCCGATTCGGAGCACTACCGGCCGAGATCGGAATCGGCCCCCAAGTGTCCCAACTTCTTACAGTTGTTACACCAGGCCTTTGCAGGATCAAAGTTCTTCCCCCTATAGGGCTGTGGAGTATAGGGAGTGTTTTGGGACCCACCCCCTGTTCAGGTTTTTAGGGCCCTTTAGAAGACTCAGACTTTTTATCTTGGAGATTCTCACCACCTTTCCCCTGGGGAGGTTTTGTAACCCCTTTTTTTGGTCACCCCCAGTGGTTGTCTTAGTCACCCTAGTCTTGACCCAGTGGTCTGCCTTCTTTCCCAGTTCTTGGGGAGAAATTAGACCTAGGTTTACCAAATGCTGATGTAACTTTTCATTCATGCAATTATTTAAAATATGTTCCTTCGTAAACAAGTTGTAAATTCCAGTAAAGTCATGCACATTGGGCCCGATTCACAGAACTAACTTAAGCCAAAATCCTAAACTTACTGCCAATTTGCTATTCACAGAAGGCACTTACTCATTTTGGTATTCACAGAAGGCACTTACTCATTTTGGTATTCACAGAAGGCACTTACTCATCAATGAGTAAGTGCCTTCTGTGAATACCAAAATGAGTAAGTTACTCAAAATGAGTAAGTTACTCAAAATGAGGAAGTTACTCATTTTGGTATTCACAGAAGGCACTTACTCATCAATGAATACCAAAATGAGTAAGTTACTCAAAATGAGTTATTTGAATCACTGACAGAATATCGACGTCAAAAATATCGGAGCCGAAATATCGATGTCAAGAATATCGAAGTCCTATCTACATTATGGTAAGTACGAAAATATCGAGAAAAAAAATATCGTTGTCAAAAATATCGTTGTTAAAAATATCGGTTTTTTTTAATGTTAAAAAATAATGTAAAATAAAGTAAATGATACATATATTTAAAATAAACATAGTTAAAAATATATTTAAAATTATAAGTAATACATATTATGTAAAAAAAATTAAACATATACATATAAAATATAATATATATACTTAATAATATTTACAATTAATTATTGTAATAACTTATAAATTGTTAAAAAACATTTTATAAATTATACATACATACATACACACAATAATATAAATAAAAATATAAAAATATATATAACAAAAAAATGTGTTAAATAAATTATACACTACATTAACTAAAACAGTAAATATTGGATAGCGTAGGGGTAAAAATTACTATTCCCACTCCAGAGAGTGCAACAGTAGGGAAAGTGTTGGATAGCGTAGGCATTAAAATTACTATTCCAACTCCAGAGAGTGCAACAGTAGGGAAAGTGTTGGATAGCGTAGGGGTAAAAATTACTATTCCAACTCCAGAGAGTGCAACAGTAGGGAAAGTGTTGGATAGCGTAGGGGTAAAAATTACTATTCCAACTCCAGAGAGTGCAACAGTAGGGAAAGTGTTGGATAGCGTAGGGGTAAAAATAACTTAAAGGCCCATTACGATACCGGGCGTAAAAAAATCCGCCACCCATGAAAGCGGCAAAAATCCGCCCGCCTACACCGTCTGAATACCGACCCAGCAATCATGATGCCTCGAACCGAAAACCGCCAGCGGCGGAAAAAACACACAAAATACCGCCCGCCCTTGCCCGAGTCGGAGTCAAACCGCCCGCCACGGACGGAAAGACGCACGACAACACAAAACCACCCGCCCTCACGGTCGAGACACCGCACGTGAAATTACGATCGCACCGACATGAGCGCGGAAAAACAACAAATACACCGCCCGCCAGCGTAAACAACACTGAAGAAAATGGACACGGCAGAAGCCATGGCGGCCACGTCCCTGCACAGAAACAGCCGCGGACTCAAACAAACACACACAACATGGCAAACAAGTCCACACAGCAACCCACGCACAAATACACAGACAAAGTACACATCCCGAAAACACACCACCCCTGGACAAACAAATAAACTACAAAGCCCAGAACACCAGCCACAACACACCTGAAAACAACAGACCATCAGGACACACCCAAACAGGTAAGTACAAAAGCAGCCCCTCCACAGACCACAACCCCTTGCAACATTGCAAAGCAGAGAGAAGGAGAGGACACAGTGACACAGCAAGGACAGCAGCACACCACAGATACGCACACATCACACCCACCACCACCACCACCACCAAACACCGGCACCACAAACCCCTGCACATCACACATCACACACCGCACCAGCACCACAAACACCATGGCATCACACAGAATGCCCAAGTTCACTTCCACTGAGCTGACGGTCATGGTCGACCGAGATCGTCAAGGTGCACACACAAATCTATGGCAACCAGGTCCAGCACACACCACTAGCCACCAGAAACAGAATGTGGAACAGAATTGTAGACCAGGTCAATGCAGTCGGGACCGTACCCAGAAACAGAGGAGAGATAAACAAACGGTGGAACGACATCAAAAGCCTGGTCAAGAAGAAGGAGAGCAAAAATCGAGAGCTGGCTGCCACGACTGGCGGAGGGAATCCCGCGCATTACAAGACCTTCAAAGCGTGGGAGGAGAAGGTGCGAGTCATCATCCATCCGGAGATCCTCACCGGATTACCAGAGGAGTGGAGGCTGGTAAGTACAAACAAATGTATACCAGCACACCGCTATGTACTCACATGCACTACCACCATGCCATAGCTCCGAGGGACAAACACCCCCATGTCCAGTACACAATACACAACACATCACTCACACATGCAACAGGCACCACCACACACACAGCCCAAACATATCAACTAACAAAACCATGGGGGCATGTGTACACCCAGCCAGCCACGTAACTACCAACAGGTCCCCTAGTACTCCAGAAGCGCCACAACGAGCACCCCCACACCCATGTGGCAGCCGTAGCTGCACCAACCGACAAGTAACAGGTAAGTAGCCGCAACACAAAGGCAGTGGGTGGGAGGGGGACAGCTGAAGTACAACACCCACCAGGCCCCTAGTCCTACAGCACAGCAAGGCGGAGCACCCCCACACCCATGTGGCAGCCGTAGCTGCACTAACCGACAAGTAACAGGTAAGTAGCAGCAACACAAAGGCAGTGGGTGGGAGGGGGACAGCTGAAGTACAACACCCACCAGGCCCCTAGTTCCACAGCACAGCAAGGAGGAGCACAGCCCACAGCCCACACCCACGTAGCAGCCACTGCAGTGCACACCGGCAGCCGACAGGTAGACATCCCGCCCCAGGACAAACGGTGTCAGTGGGTGTCCAGCCATCACCACGACCCATAACACTGCCCCCACCCCCACAGACCTGCAACATGGAGCACCCCCCCGCCCATAACCATGTTGCATCCAGTCCAGTGCACGCTCAAAAACAACCTGCAGGTGGGAAACTGGACAGGGCGGGGTGACTGGAGGCATGAGGACTGAATTACGACTAACACATGGGACATGTCAAGTAGCAGAGGAACACGCAGCACTGCTCCCTGTCACAACCATGTGAACAATGTGCACACGGACATGAACCACAGAGTCACACCCCACATGACCCATCACAGACACAGCAACACCCAAGGAGCCACGTCTGCATGCACAAGTCACACTGATTACAGAACCACACGGCAGGCACAGTGCAACCCATCACACACAACTGCAACACCATCGAAGTCCTGTCCATGTAGCCCCTACTGCCTGTCAACCACACATCCCACAACTACGCCCATGTAAGACATACCACACTAGACGCAACAGCGTGGAACAACATAAATGCACCACGAACACCACTGGACCCATCAAACACACAGACACACAATGCACATACAACATACCATCCATCTCATCCGTCAGCCCCAGTCACATGAAAGGTATGTCATCCGAACAGCTGGTCCACATACAGTAGTCACGCAAAGAAACATGCCCATGACAAATCATGTGCCAGAAGTGAATGAAGCGCACGTCACACTGTGAGCAACAACACACATAACATGGGCCACACACCCCCGAGCACTGCAGTGATGCACATGGCACAGGGCAGCACGCACACCAAGGAATTGGACCATCTGCAATACGTCGTGTGGCACACAACCATCACTCACTCATAACAATGCGTCCAATTACATGGCCAGAAATCACAACAGACAGCAAATATGCAGGGTATGTCAGACATACACACACCTCAGACCATGCACTGTCATGTTGCCACAACACATGTCACGTTCTGCACCCATGGCACACAGTATGTACCCCAAAAGCATAGTTCATCTCAAATGCGTTTCAGGGGCTGACCCCATTATGCCATCTGCGTTTCTAAGCGTTCCATATGAACCCCCAAAGCATAGTTCATCTCAAATGCGTTTCAGGGGGCTGACCCCATTATGCCATCTGCGTTTCTAAGCGTTCCATATGAACCCCCAAAGCATAGTTCATCTCAAATGCGTTTCAGGGGCTGACCCCCATTTTGCCATCTGCGTTTCTAAGCGTTCCATATGAACCCCCAAAGCATAGTTCATCTCAAATGCGTTTCAGGGGGCTGACCCCCATTATGCCATCTGCGTTTCTAAGCGTTCCATATGAACCCCCAAAGCATAGTTCATCTCAAATGCGTTTCAGGGGCTGACCCCCATTTTGCCATCTGCGTTTCTAAGCGTTCCATATGAACCCCCAAAGCATAGTTCATCTCAAATGCGTTTCAGGGGCTGACCCCCATTATGCCATCTGCGTTTCTAAGCGTTCCATATGAACCCCAAAGCATAGTTCATCTCAAATGCGTTTCAGGGGCTGACCCCCATTTTGCCATCTGCGTTTCGAAGCGTTACATTTGAACCCCAAGAGCATAGTACAAACCAACCTCCACGATGGGTCTGGAGTCCGCATACACCAGAGCCACAAAAAGCAGGAGCACAGCAACACACCCATCGGCATTGCCAATCCGTCCCATGCCACATGTCCACAGCACACAGTCCCATTGGCATGCCCACACAACAACAAATAGCACAGCCACACACACGGCTCCGGGAAACCTGTGCACGACTGTGCACGAACTGTGGATGTCAGACAACCTATACATACTTTGTCATGTGCAACACAATAACATATCTCATTCCCCCCACAGGTGACGAACTGCTGGATGCTGGAGATGGAGACAGCAGCCAGCACAGCCAGCCTGCAAGCCCCCAACAAGGACTCACGGATGTGGAGGATCTGTCCTCCTATTCGGACACGGACCACCCAGCAGGCCCATCTGGTGTGGCAGGGCCCAACCGCACCCCAGGCACCCTCCCACCCACCAACCCATCATCCAGGGCTGATGACCACTCACAGCCCCCTGCTGCCACTGTCGTAGCGGCCACTACCACTGTTGTGGCGGCCACTCCCACGATCGTTGCGGCCACTCCCACTGCCGCAACCACCACCACGTCATCACTGGCCCCAGCCCCAGCGCAAGTGGTGGTCCGGCCGACTGGGTCCACCCTGGGAGCCACAGCGAGGACCGTGGTGAGCAATGTGGCTAGTGGGCAGGTCGGTGGCAGCAGTACTGGTAGGAGGAGCAGGGCCAGGCCAACGCCAACTGTGCCTGGGAGCCAAGCCCTGCCGCCAATCGCAGGTCAGAGGCCAAGCGAGGCCAGGCGCCCGGGAGGTCCTTGCGGTGTTGAGGTCCATGGACGCCCACATGGCCCAAATCGCGGACCTCATGGGCCAGCTGGTGGTGGGGGGAGGGCACAAGCAAGGCCAGCAACACCACCTCCGCCACCACCTGCTGTGGCGCAGGTTCGTGCAGCATCGCGTTCCCCTGCGTCCACAGCGAGTGAGCACTCCTCAACCACCACCAGCGGAACATCAACACCCCCTACCAAACGTGGAAGGGGCCGTCCGAAGTGGAAACAGGTGTCCAGAGAGGACTTCGCCCGCACCAAACGCCAGTGAGTCAGCCAGCCACCTTGACCACCTACTGCATTGACTTGTAATACGATCCTAGCCCACACTGCCATGTGAATGGCATGTGTCTGTTGGACTGTGGACATAGAACTCCATGGGTACACCTTGACCATCACGCAGCCATGACCGTCAACTCATTGTCACAGCATGCACCACATTTGTCATCACCTTGCACACAATCACATGTCACCGCTGTTAATAAATACACCTTGATCACAATCGGCTTAATGTGTCCTGGGTTTATTCCACGATGTGCAATCGCCACCATGAGCAGAATAGCATCTGCTGTGTGGCATGTCGATGGGACAGGAGAGGCTGCAGGGACCTAGGGGTGAAAAACAGAACAAGAGTACATTCAATGAGTGTGTCACACACTCATCACACAGTACTTGTCACCAACTACAAGCAATGCACACACATCTCAGAGAGCAACAGGGCACAATGCTACAGCCACTGACAGTGGCATACCAACCTGGACATGGACCATTGACACACAGCACTCAGTGAACAAAAGGCCCCAGTAACAGAGCACACATACACCTGCACAACTACAGCTACATCAGCCGTCGTACATGGTCACTCACCGTCAAGTGAAGTAGCGGGCGATGAGCTGCTGACGCACATTCACAGCTTCATCCTCTCCACTGTCCTCTTCACTGGAGCTGTCCTGGTGTGCAGGCTGGGGCCCTGGTTGATCTCCGTCATCCACAATTAGGGGGATCTGCTTTCGAATGGCCAGATTGTGCAGCATGCAGCAAGCCACCACTATCTGGCACACCTTCTGTGGGGAGTACGCCAGCGCACCCCGGTGCGGTCCAGGCATCTGAACCTGGACTTGAGGAGGCCAAAGGTACGCTCGACCACACGTCTGGTCCTCCCATGTGCCTCATTGTAGCGGTCATCTGCTGGGGTCCGAGGATTTCGTAATGGACTGAGCAGCCAGGGCCCATTCGGGTAAGCCGAGTCACCTGGGCGTGGGGGACACAGAGAACCGTTGCAATTCAAACAGGACAGTAGACAGCATCCTTAAGCCAGCACGCTACACAACTCCACATACTCACCGACAATCCAGCCACGGTCCTGTTGCAGATTGGTCATCAGTCGTGGTAATATGCTGTTGCGCATGATGTGCGCGTCATGGGCCGAGCCTGGGAACTTTGCACACACGTGGGAAATGACCATGTCCGCAAGGCACACCACTTGCACATTCAGGGAGTGCGTGTGCTTCCGGTTGCGGAAGAGCTGCTCAGTGGCCTGTGGTGGGACAAGGCCAACATGGGTGCAGTCAATGGCACCAACGACGTGTGGGATCCGTCCAAGGGCATAGAATGCACCCTTCACTGCCGCCAACTCACGTGCCCTGGGGAATCGGATGTACCTGTTCCTGTACAGCATCATGGCTGCCAGTACATCCCTCAGCACCATGCTGAACATGGGCTGGGACATCCCACCTCCACTGCCCACTGTGTGCTGGAATGACCCAGTGGCGAAAAAATGCAGTGCAGCCATCACCTTAGCCATGGGGGTGAATGCAGTCGGATACACCCTGCGAGGACGGAGGTGGGGTTCCAACATGGCACATAGTCGATGCAGGGTTGGTCGGTCCAGACGAAATTTCCGGATGACCTCAGAATCCTCCATGTCCACCAACAATTGGTAAGGGCGGTAAATGTTTGGTCTCCGCCTAGGAAAGATGGAAGTGGACACATGTCAAAGCAACACGCCACATGGCATTTTCACATACACATAACTGATATGACAGAGCAAGAACATGAGTCACAGAACAGCTGTCATGCAGGGACAGCACAGCCACAATACACTTACACAGGTCTCCCACCAATAGCAATGGGCAGTGACACAAACCATTGCTATGTGCATGCACATGGGGATCCAGGCCTCAATGACCTGTGAGGCGTGCTGATGGGGACTGACTGCATATTCGGCAAGCGGCAACACCACGGCAACATGACTGGCTGCTGTGCATCACACTGCTTCCGAGGCTGGATGAGTATGGCACACACCAACGACGATGTGGGCACAGGCTGAGCGGCCAAGACAGAGTGGGACCTGTGGCACGAGGGGATATGAGACAGTCATTGGTGTCACCACTGCACCCTATGTGCAGCACTGTACGGATCACACCTCCAGAAGCATTGTCAGGTGTACACATTGACAGCCCCATGCCAACACGGCTGTGTGCTTGCAAATACACATCACATGTGACACGTAACCTTGCACGTGCCAAGTGGCAGATGTACATAGTGAGAGATGACATGCGTGTGCATATGCGTATACCATGCACCCATGCCAATGTGCAGATGATGACATGCTAACAGACATGTGGGGGCCGGCCACTGGCCGTCCCTGCCTATGCACACGGCATGTTGTGGCCCGTCCATTGTGCACCTGCACCCACACGCACATCATGGCCACACCTGCAGATGCAGTGCGCACATCATACTGTGTGGTGCACATGGCATCAGCGGACTGTCACCAACATGGGCCAGGCCATTACGGCCAACTCCGATGACCCTCGCGGTTGCACCCTGCGTGTTCCACTATGGAGGTAGGCGTCCCGGGCCAGCTGGGTGCAGGCCAACGTCTGCAATTGCCAATGCAGGTCTCAGTGCACTTGTTGCTCGTGTGAATGTCAGGCTGGGCCATGCTGCCCCTCTCAGTCCCAGCAAGCCTGGCCTGCACATTGACTGCACAATGCCAGTAGGTGACAGCACCGACTGCCTAGTGGGTTGCATGTGTCTCCTGTTCAGGACCCTCCAGATGGGCGCTAACTCAGTACTGACTATTGGACACACCATGTCTCGTGATAGGGATGTGTGTGTGGGATGGTGGCACTGAATGTGACCTCCGTTGCGTGGTGGGCCATGCACAGGGCGAGTACGTCGATGATTGCGCAGTGTTGGTCACAGTGGGTGCACCCACACAGATGTGTTGCCCTATGTTCATTTTCTATGTCCGCATGATAATGGACTGTAGATGTGGGCAGACTACACATTGGTCGATGTGCTGTCAATTTGAATGTGCCTTCACACCAGGCACAGCTGCCCCTGCACATGTGACCCCTGCTGCACTCGCTGCTGGGTCTGTGGAGCTGATGCACCATCTGTGCGTGGGGCTGACAGCTCTCCTCACTTCCGTCATTGCGCAGGTGACATGGATCATGGAGGGCCCACATGTACGCGTGGGTGGCCTCAACAAGTGTGTCCAATGGTTGTCACCCCCAGTCAGTGCTTCGAATGTGAATGATGTTGTGCTGGTGCTAATTTCAATGTGGCGGGTGGGCGGGGCTAGGTGCGGGCTTACATGCAGGACATGGGAGGGTGATCGGATTAGCGACTAGTTGCAATACACACGGGGCACGTCTTTTCCTGTCCACATCAGGGTCATTCCTTGAACTCACTGACAGTAATACAGTCGTCTTTGTCCCTGTCCTCATGGCCTCCCCTCGCTCCCCCAATATGCATTTGCACCTGTGGGGCTAGCGCATGCAGATGCAGCCCCAAGCTCGCCCCGGAGAGGCCAAGGAGTGTATGTGTGGGTCCAGTTGAGCGAGTGGTCTGTCTCACGGCATGATGTGTGGCGGGACGCCGTCCACCTGCGTGGTGCCCCGACTCGAGACCCGGGCAACATAGACAATGCATAGCAGTCTCCGCAGTCCGGATACACCACCTGCGACACACAGAGGCTGTAGCTGCCCTAGCGGCCCATGCCGCGTCCATCTGGGGCTGATGGACCCACACATTCACTCTTTTGCCTCACTGGGGCGGGCTCGGAGGTGCTTGCGCACGCGCTGGCTTCTCTGTTGCAACGGCATGTGACGTGTGTGGAGATGTAGGCAATGGGTGGGATGGTGCGAGCCACCTTCCGTGACGTCACTCCTGCTCGTGATGTGTGCGTCCCACCAATACTTCCATATGACTTGAGCCATGCTACACATTGAGGATGTTTTGCCTGCGTGATGTGTCCCGGAGGAGCGCGCCGAGTCCTCTCCCCCACCATGCTCCACTGCCATCCCGTGCCCTGGATTGCCTGTGCAGGTTGACAATGTTGGGGATACACCTGGTCGGCAGGGGCTGTGTGTGCCTTGTCAAGGGCCTGGCGGGCGCACAACAGGATCCAGCTTGTCCACAGAGGGTGGGCTGACGTGTACGCCTGATACCGCATTGTTCGTGTGCCCGGCTGCTGTGCACACACGTGTTCACATCCCCCGACAGGTGGCCTTTAACATTGCCCAGGGAAGCGGTAATGTGCAGTTCCGGACCCCTCCCGACACAGCGTGTTTCAACTTTGCATGTGCGCATCTACCCGTCACACCCACCCACCTGAGCGAAGCGTCACTCCCGCTTCACACGACACATGTGTGTCTTCCACAGTTGTGCTACTCATTTGCGTTGACATCCAATGACAGTGGACTACATAGTCATGTCACGACTGCCGTGTACATCACACACTCTCATCATCTCACATTCGTACTTGTGAAAGGAATCAGCAGAGACAGTTTCTTTCTTCAAACCATGTATTGTGACTTATGTCCTCTGTGATGCAGTATAGTGGACACTACTGGCAGCGGTATGCATGTGGAGGATATACTGAGCATGATTACACATAGCTAAGGGTGTAGGGGTACATGTGATTAGCTGTTGCATGTGGGATGTGGGCTTCAGAGTTACATCTGCTTGGCCGTTGCTGTGCTAATGTTCATTTGCAAATAGCTGCGGTGCTGCGGACTTTGACACAGACGGTATACATTTAGCCTACCAGACCGCTTGGCATCATGGGCACAGTCCATCTCAGTTCCATGTGACAGGTGTGCTGCTGTTGTTACTCATGCACGCGTGCGTGTGAGTTGACATCAGGGCATGGGCTTACGTGCATGCAACGGCGTCCCACTTGTTGTTGCCATATGGTGGCTACTGGACATGTCACAGTCACTGGGGTCGTGTTGTTGTTGTATGCACTTGTCGTCCATGCAAAGGTCCTGTTACGGGATTTCCGGGGAGGGGAGAAGGGGTGCAGCTCTCACATACTCCAGCCGGGCGATTCCTGTCCACTGTGCGGTGCATATGTCCATGGGCGCAGGATCCATGTCATGGCATAGTTGTACGTGCAGTTCTGTCCATGTGGGTGCGATACACATATCCCATGCCACTGCCTCCCCGATACATGCAGAGTTCCTGGATGTGATGGGGAACAGAGTGCATGTCCCGGACACATCCGATGTCATGGCAGTGTCGTTGATGGTGTGGTATCAGTTGCAGGTCGTTTGGTATGGCTGTTGTAGTGGTTACTGGCCAGTCCGTGCGGAAGCTAAGCATGGGTACAGTGTCGGACATCATGGCTCAATTGGGGGATTGCGTCGGGGTCCTACGAATTGACAGGTTGACAGGTATGCGATGGCTTCCTGCAGGGCTTCCATTTCATTGGTGGTATACATGTTTGCCAGCCAATGTAGCGGATGGTGGCTGTCACGGTGTTGTTCGTAAGTTGTCCCTTGTAGGAGCATGATGGGGCATGCTGGGTGACATTCGATGTAGCTGTGATCCATGATCCGTCGTGTGGAGGCACAGTGGTCCCATTGCAGTGTGGGTCCGATGTTCGCCACATACGCCATGCCCCCATAGGCTGAACAGACCCTGTCGTGTGCGTCCAGAGGGTGGAATAGTGGTAGCAGGTCCGCCCTTGGACATGCCGGGTTGGAGAGGCACAACTCCACAGGATGGTGGAAGGGACACCTCCGACAGTAGAAGACGGGTATGACGCAGCTGAACAATGCGATGCGGTAAGTCAGTCGGTAACTTACGTTCAGCAGGGATAGGGGTTCGCATCCCATTATCTGTATCAGGTTGTGTTTGTACAGCTTGACCTGTCTGGCGTAGTTGGGTAGGTGTGTTGTAGGTGCCATTTTGCTGCGGGGCGATGTGGTGGCGTGCTCCGGCTGTGTGTGCAGTCTGCAGTGTGCAAGCTCCGAGGTTGCTGTGAGGTCTGTGATGGTCGTAGGGGGCAGGACTTGTGTTCTGTTAGCTTGTGCGGAGGACACGGGCCCTCATCCCACGTGCTTCTCTGAATGTTCAAGGTCAGTGGTGTGTGACTCCTTCCAGATAACTTGCATGGGAACGGCATGGGGAGTTTTATATTTTTTCTTTCCCGTTCGGTATGTTCTTAGGTGATATGCGCTATCTGCCCTGTGGTCGGTTTCCTCTGCATGCCTGTGTTGGTCTTTTTGGGACAATGGCTGTATTCTCCGGCTTGTTTAGTCGGGTTGTGGTTTCGGAGTTGGAATGGAAGGTCATTCAGTGCTGTCTGCTCTCCCGTGTGTGGGCGGCAGGCTGTGTTTCCGCTATGCGTTGGGCCTTGTGTGTGGGTGTCATTCTTGGGTCCACCTGTTGTCGGTCCCGGGCTCTTTGGTGTTCCGTTTTGTATGTCTGGTTCATGGGTGCAGGGTGGTATGGGTGTTTCTGTGTGGTACTGGCGTACCTCTTCCCGACGGGGCCCATGTTCTACTGGGTGGTGTTGCCGCCGCTGTGTGCTTCGCCATGTTTGTCACACAGGGGTGTGTCCTGATGTTGCGTGACTTCACTGACATGTGGGCGTCGGTTGTGTGACGTTGGGTGTTGTCCGTGAATTGGGCGTTGGGGACATGACTGTGGCAGGCCTGTCACGTGTCATGTGCGTTCTGGGTGTGGCTGGTGTGTGTGGTGCTTGGTTGTGTCCCTGTGTTGTTTGTGTGCGACGCATACATGGCGTTATGGTTGGGCGCTGAGTTGTGCGCATGTGTGGCTGCGTCATCGCCGCTGTGCTGCGGTGCCGTGACGGGGTCGTTAGTTCCTGGTCCCAGGTGGTGTGCCCATGATAGTTGCGAGATGTTGCAATTTGCCCTGTGTTACATTTGTGGGTGCAGTGGTGGATGTGTCTTGTCCACGCAGGGGTGTTGGGGGTGCCATGTCCTCCTTTTCCGCACTTGCACTGTGTGCGCTGTTTGCGTGCCCTTGTTGTGTGTGTGCCTACCTGCGTCTCCGCGGTACGTTGCCTCCTTGGTGGTGCATCAGGTATAGCATGGGGAGGGCCTGCAGTGCTGGATTCATGCTCGGGGAGTCGCCTCTTCGGTGTCTGTGCTCGGCGTTCGGGTTTCCGCCTCACTTTCACGTGCGGTGTCTCTTAGCCGTGGGAGCTGTTTGTTTGCGGCATCGTAATTTGTACGCCGGGCGGTACGTGATTTCGTCTGGCGGTGTGTATCCATTGGGCTGCGCCGCTACGTGAGCGGGCGCACTTTGATGGCGGACGGCGTCGCTGGCTTGCCGGCGGTGTTTGGCTGCCTTTTCACATCGTAATTTGGCGGGCGTGTGGGCTGCGGCATGCGGGCGGTAACTGGTGGTTTTTGCATCCGCCAGCACGGCGGTGGTGCTTCCGCCCGCCATCCTAATGGGCCCCTTACTAATAATTAAAATAATTTTTTTAAAATAAATAATAATTTAATTATTAAATAACAAGAAATTAATTAACAATACCAATAAATAAGTACTTAAAAATAATTACCAATTAATAATTAACAATTAAATAGATGATAAATACAATTAAATAATAATTATTAACAATTAATTACCAAATAATAATAAAATAAAAATTAATTAATTTTCAATACCAAAACACAATAATTATTAAAACAATTCTAGCAATTAATAATTAATTAACAATAAATTATTGATAAATACCAATAAATAATAATTAATGACAATTAATTACTAATTATTAATTAATGAACAAATTAATTTCCAAAACATAAAAATATCTATTATTAAAAAGTTATTACCAATTAATAATTAATTAACAATAAATTAATTAATACTAAACAATAAAATAAATAATCACTTAATTACAATTAAATTACTTCCCACCCTATTGCCCTATAAACTCACAACACACTTCAATAATAAATTAATACACTTAATATAATTACCAAATAATGAATTAATAAAAATTAATTACCAATTAATAAAAATTAATTACCAATTAATAATTATTTAACATAAAATTAATTACCAATACCAATAAATAAAAATAAATAATTACTTAATTACAATTAAATTACTTCCCACCCTATAAACTCACAACACACTTCAATAATAAATTAATACACTTAATATAATTACCAATTAATCAATTAATAAAAATTAATTACCAATTAATAATTAATTAACATAAAATTATTTATCAATACCAATAAATAAAAATAAATGATTACTTAATTACAATTAAATTACTTCCCACCCTATTCCCCTATAAACCCACAACCCGCTACAGAACTAAAACGCAAAATTTACTTACAAATAATTACTAATTCCTAAATTTTTTAAATTAATTTAATATAATTAAATTACTTCCCATCCTGTTCCCCTATATACCCACAAACCACTACGGTACTAAAACGCATAATTTACTTTTTAAAAAATTACTAACTTCTAAAAATTGTTATACATATATTCTAAAACTAGTACAATAATTAACAAAAAATATAAACACAAACATATAAAATACATAATAAAATACATAACACTAATATAAATATCGATATTAGTAACATCGATATTTTGCTATCGATATTACTAACTTCGATATTAACAAAAACGATATTTCTTACCTTCAGGTAGATATTCTGGTCGTCGATATTCTTGACTTCGATATTGTGTCCCTACGATATTTCAAACTCGATATTATTGTAGGTCGAAATTAAAAACTCGATATTTAGACTGTTTACCGAGTTATTTAACTAGGCTAAGGATGGGTACAATACATTATTTAGTTGCTTTTCCTAGAATGGAAAAGTGGTATCATAAATTACCAAATTGTCCATGTGATGGAAAATCCAAACAATCTAAGCTGCATTTTATCCTTTTTTGTAGTTTTTATAAGGATATCAGGAAATCAGTTTTAAAACCGCTGTTTTTATCAAATAGGCTTTTTAATTACAAATATGCTTTTAATTTTGTATGTAGCCTGGAAAATGTGAAAATCATAAATGCTGTTTTTCAATTTGTACAATTAGCAATCAGGAAAAGAAAAAACTATTCACATTTGGATGTATTGTTATATGAAAATCAAGATGATTAATTTTAGCTCTATTTCAAATCAGGCCCCTGCCAGGATGTGACATCTTGCACTCCATGTATCATTATGCACCTTTATGCATTAGCACTCTACATCACAAGTATGTATGTTTTGCACTATTGAAAAGTCTGAAGTGTATAACTGATTTGCCTCCAATTCTCTAATTTCCTAAGTCTATTCAATAATGGCACTTTGCACTTTAAATCTTTACATGTATTAGTATTTGTTCTATTTTACTATTTTTTAGCTGATGAATTCTAAATTGTCATTTGTATAAATTTTTATTACGATGTAATGTAGGAATGCTTTTGATTGGTATGCTTTTATGGTGGTATCTGTTGCACCGAATAAAGCTGATTTTGATTTGATTTGAGTAAGTTACTCAAAATGAGTAAGTTACTCATTTTGAGTATTCACAGAAGGCACTTACTCATCAATGAGTAAGTGCCTTCTGTGAATACCAAAATGAGTAAGTGTCTTCTGTGAATACCAAAATGAGTAAGTGTCTTCTGTGAATACCAAAATGGTAGTAAGTTTAGGATTTTGTCTTAAGTTAGTTCTGTGAATCAGGCCCATTGTGTCCAGTTAACCAACCATCTAGTGTCTTTACTGAGTAGTCTACAAAATCAATCCAGGACTGGTTTTGGGTTTTGTGAGCCCCCCTGAATCTAATTCTGGACTCCTCAGTTGTGAGTCCAAATCCCTCAATCAGAGTTCTCTTCATGAGGTCATAAGACCCAGCACCTGGCCCAGAGAGGGTCAGGAGTCTGTCTCTGCAGTTACCAGAGAACAGTTCCCACAGGAGTGCCCCCCAGAGAGGTTTCTTCACCTTTCTCATGTCACAAGCCCTCTCAAAGGCTGTGAACCATTTAGTGATGTCATCACCCTCCTCAAATTTAGGGACAATCCCTTTGGGGATTTTAGGATCATAAGATTGCTCTTAATCCTTATTAAGATTGCTGCCACCATTGATGGGTGCTAAACCCATCTCCTTTCTTTCTTTCTCTAGAGCCAGGATTCTGGACTCTAGATCCAGTCTTTTAGCCAGACTTGCTAAAAGGCTGTCCTCCTCATTGAGGCTGTCCTCAATGTCCTCACCAGAGCCTGAGCCACCTGTGTGGCCTCTAGGTCCCCAGAGGTTAACTCTTGGAAGTAAGGGAACAGGGTTCCTTTCTTCCCTAGGAAGTGGTGGAGGTGGGCACCTAGCTCCATCCTCCTCACTCCTTTCTTCCTCTGACTGGTCATCACCATGTTCAGAAGGGTGGGCCTTTGCATACCCAGCCAACAGCTCCTGGAGCTTTTGTTTGGTTGGATGTGGGCCCATTGCTATGTTTTTAAGTTTACATAAGGACCTTCCTTCCTTGAAAGACAAGTGAAGGTAAGGGGTGAGGTCAAGCTCCTCAACCATGTCCTGTATGTCATTATTGTTATCTTCACTAATAGCTGGGTTCTTTTCTTGAGACATTCTAACAAAAAGTTCTAACCCCTCTACCCTTGACTATAGTGACTTTTTATTTTCTAAAATTCTAAAGGGACTTAAGTAAGGCCCTAACAAGACTTTTAGTAGTTTGGTAAAAATGCCAATTTGAAAAAATCAGAATTCTAAAGGCAATTTAAGAGTTCTGTTATGTGATCAGGTGGTAACCAAGTAGTCCAACAAATGCAAGTTGTATATCCCACCGCTGATCCACCAATGTAAGAAACAGGCTCTATATATACTACACCAAAATGAGGTATAATGTGTATAGAGTCCAAGTGACCCCAGAGGTTAAAGTTAGATAGAACCTTACTCTCTAATTGTGGTAGAATGGTCGAGCAGTAAGGCAGTATCAGAGGACAGTGTTAAGCATTTGATGTACACGCACAGTCAGCAAATGAATTCACACACTCAAGAACTGAACTCTAGGCCAATTGTTTTTGTATAAAAAAATATACTGTTGTTTAATTTTAGAACCAAGCAAGCCTGGCACAGGTAAGCATTAAATACTTTTCAGTAATAAGTTACTGGATATAGAACAGTTTGAAAATGCACTAGAAATTGTACTTTGTTTGATTTACAGGGGAGCAGTAGTATGCAACACTTAGCAAATACAGTACATTAAAATGAATAGGCTTTTTCAGTAAATTGCAGGTAAGTTACTTTTCACGTTACTTTTCTAACTCAGTGCTGGATACCTAGATTCAGCACTGGGACATTTCCTGCAAACAGGTAAGTAAAGACGTTTTGGTTATTTGTGCGATTTTTAAAGAATATTTTTAGATTTCAAAACTCCACACAGAAACGTTTTGGAGAAAAAGTGTCAATGTTATCCTATGGAGGAAAACAGGTTATCGGTTTGTAGGTAAGTAATCGACTGTGGGAGTTAAGGTTCTGGGGTTAGACTCAGGGGTCCCCCAGGGTCAGTGATGCACTTTTGTTTCACCCTCAGCGGCACTAGGCCAGCCGGGTGCAGAGTGTTGAGGCCCAATGTTATACTATGGAGGATAGGGGGTCTCCGGTTGGTGGCTGCTGGCAAGCAGGCAAGCAGGCCACTGGGTTGTGGGAGCACAGCTCCTAGGGTTTAGGTCAGGGCAAATAGGGAACCAAATTAGCACCAAAGGTGCACCCTCAGCGGCACTAGGGTGGCCGGGTGCAGGGTGCTGTTTTGAGGTCGGGTGCCCTGCTGTTTTCAATGGAGCACCTCCGGTTAGAAGAAACGCTGCAGGCTCGGGGACGAGGATCTTCTGGGTGCGACCACCACTTCGAGGGGTAAGTTGGGATGTCTTGGGTTGGTTAGGCACCGTTGGTTTGGGCACACAAGGCCGTGGGGCATCGGGTGTAGGGGTGCCTTGGGACGTCGGAAACGTCTTACCCGCTCTGGTCGCGGTAGAGGGGATCCTCTGGATTGAGGCTGCAGGCGTCGACTGGAGGCTTGAGGCAGGTCAGGAGTCGCCGGATCTCGGGTCAGGATCGCCGGGGTGACCTCCTCATGGTGTTTTTCCACTCAAGCTCCACCTGATTAGCAGGAGCCCAGGGCACACTCAGTCAAAGAACATCAGCAATTCAGCAAAAAGTGGGGGCATACCATGCAGAAAGAGGGCACTTTCTCACACTGGGTACCTGTTTGGTAGGAGCCCAGGCCACACTCAGTCGAAGTACATCGACATTTAGGCAAAAAGTGGGGGCAACCATGCAAAAAGGGGCACTTTCCTACAACCGAGAACCTGGACCACTAGGAGGTCAACTCACACCTCTCTACCACCTCAAAACGTGCTTAAATCGCGTAGGCTCACAAAGTGCATTCATTGAGCAGCCCATGTACGATGCATAAAAGATCATTGCCAGACGTTATGTGCCCTTAAAAAGCGGAGCCCCAGAGGACTGTGCAGAACTGTACAGAACTCTGGCGGAGTCAACTGACATACGCCGCAAGCTGCACCCAGCACTTACTGGGCCACTTTCGCGGGGGTCACAGGGCACAGATAACACTCCCTGCAATCAGCTACGGTTGTGCAAATCTGCAGACGAACTTACAGGGTCAGAGCCAGGAATTAAGTTTGAAATCAAGGACAAAAAAAAAAACGGCACCAGATATGCACTTTTGCACTCCTTTTGCCTGATTTGCCCGGTTTTCTCAGGCTAAAGCAGTGGTAGAAGAATCACTATGCCTAAGCAGCAACAGCTAAGAGTCCTGGGGTGTGGCTGAGGCTAAAGTTGTGAACTGCGGCTGTGGCTGTAGGCTGTAACTGTATCTATGGGAAACATCCTTCACAACGCGGGCATTGCATCGCAATGCCTTTACATCGCGGGCATTACAACGCAAGTCGTTACAACGACTTGCGCTGGATGGCGCTCTAACCTAACGAATAGTATGATTTACTATTCCAACACCTTCCCTACTGTATGTAGACTGGAGTTGGAATAGTAAATCATACTATTCCTAAGTCCAGCGCCCTCCAGCGCAAGTCGTTGTAACGACTTGCGTTGTAACAAACGCGATGTAAAGTACCGCGTTGTAAATGTATGCGTGGTAACGTCATACATTCGTAACTATAGAGAGCTGTAAAAAATTACTAGGTCCAGTCCAATCCAGACTTAGAATGAGGCACTAAGGTTCTGAAGCAGTGGGAGGCAGTGGGACAGTGGACCGAGCGGGAGCACACCAGGCTACCCACAAGCCGCACCCAGACCTAGCTGGGCTGCCTCGGCGGGAGCCTGGGCTCTACCACCTCCGTGCTCGGCCCCCACTCCTTACCTCTCCTCCTCCTGCTAATTCTTAATTGAGCTGAAACTAGAATTTGCCTCAGCCAGACCGGGCTGAAACAGCACGAGACAAGGCCCCCAATGAAATCGCAAAAAACTGTTTAACCGGTAACCGATACTCCGGTTCCAAGTACTCACGGCATACTCCTGCTTGTCTGCGGCAACTCCCAGTGTGACCGGCATGCTGGGCCCACTTCTGCCAACTGCTGCTGCTAGATCCTCCCACGACCTTCACAGCCCAGACCTAGGCTGGAATCTACAGCTTGCGGTGGTTCCAGGAAGCAGCCAGATAACTAAGATGCTGCTCCACGCCTACAGCCACTGCGGCCCGGTCCTAGCCTGGGCTCACAGCGGGGGCATGGATCTCCAGCTGCATTGGCTGCTGGACTCCTAGAGCACGACCTGAACTCTGCGCTCAACTGCTCAGCTGCTCAACGGAGTTGGGTCACTGTGTCAATCCACTCCCTTTCCGTTTCCGTTCCTGGGGTCTGAATAGCTAAGATAACACCATTTAGCATAACATAACAATACATTACTAAAACAGTATATGAAAACCCAAAACTGCAAACTAGTGAAAAACACCTACTATTAATACACCTAAATATACACAAAAACCACAAACAACACTATAACTAACTTCCAAACTGCCCCTAAACCCACCTACCCTCAAAACCCTTAACAAATCCTTAAAAATTGACTTACCTGTTTCGACAAACAGCAACATCTTATCGAGACCTGGTTCTGGGAAAATAGACTAAAATAACACAAATAGATTACACAATAGGAGGTAGCGGTAAAAACCAGTGGTCGCTAAATGAAACTTTATAAAAAGACTATCTCCCCATAGAAATGAATGGGAAGTAATGTAAAAATGTTTAATAAATGGATGCATTTTAAAAAAAAATTGTAACATGTACAAAATTTCAAACATGTTAAAAACGTTAACAGGTTAAGGGCCTGCTTCAAACTGAATTTTAGTGTTAGATGAGTGAGGACACAGGATTACCATGGTATACTTCCCATTCACACTCCTAGCCTCAGAACCCAACTTCAGTGTGGCAGAAGACTTTTGCCACCTTGGATTTGATCTAGCACATTGCATTTTGGGCCTGTTTGCACTAAAGCAAACAGGAACTACTGCAAATGTAGGTAGGTCAGGGCCTTGGAGCCTTTACTCCATTGGTCAAAGAGGAACTAAGGGCCAGATGTATCAACATTGTATTTTGCGAGTCCTTAATAGCGAATTTTACCGATTTGCTATTATGTACTCGCAAAATGCAATGTATGTAGGTTTTGCAAATAAAATTGCAATTCCAACGCATTCCTTATTTGCGACTCGCAAATTGCGAGTCGCAAATATGGAATGGCTTCCCATTCATTTCTATGGGCCTAGGGGTCCATAGGAATGAATGGGAATTGCATGTGCAATTTGCGAGTACCCAATAGGTACTCGCAAATTGTGCATGCAATTTCAAGGGTGCAAGGGGGCCAAAAGGACACCCTGTTGCACCCCTGAAATATGCATGTGGCATGTATGTACGCCACATGGCACCTAGAAAAATGCAAAAAAGTACATTTTTCTAGGAATTTGCAAACTACCACCAACTTGAAGTTGGTGTTAATTTGCGATTCCTTAAAGCCAGGTCGCAATATTTTTTTGCTTCCAGCATTGCATTTAAGAAATCACAAATTGCGATTCCTTAAATGCATTTGCAAAATAGGTAATCGCAAAATTGCGAGTCCCCATTTTGCAAATGCCTTTTGAGATGATACATCCTGCAGGCTTTAGCGATCTAGCAGAACGGGCCAATTCTGCGAATTGGCCCGTTTGCGAACGGTAAAACGCTTGATACATCTGGCCCTAAGAGTCTCTTAGGGTGTCCCCACCCACAGACTGGTGAACCCTACAAAGAGGCATACTCACCCAGACTTCCTCAAAATACTGCTGGACATGTGAAAGAATAACAGGTGGACTGAACCCGCTGCACTTAGCATCTATGATCTGTAAGAAGAACATGAGGAGCTGGACTCAGAGGGTGAGCTGGTGACCCCTGAGGGTGGGAGTCATCACTTCCACTAGATGAAACTAAATGGGGTCCCAGTCACTGTTCTGCGGGCTAGCCAGACCAGGGGCTAGCCAGACCATGGTTTTGGAAAGGCTAGTCTCCCTAGAGCAGTAAACCGGCCATGTGTGTAGGGTGACCCAGGCCTTGGGGCAGGACTTTATGCACCGTATGGCCCTGTTGCCTCTAGAGTGGGCTGGGGAGGTGACCCAGAGGAGGGTCACAGTTAGTCCCCAGATGTCCATTGACTGTATTCTGGATAATGAGTTGCCCACAGTGTCAGTAGAACTGGGAGTGGTGGCGGCCACAGGCGACCTGACAGTTCAGTTTTCTGGGAGTACCACTCCCACATGGAGGGTATAGAAGCCCAGATGGAGGGGCTGGGGGAGGAGAAGACTTACCCCTGACTTCTATTCAACCTAAGAGTACAGACCCCAGGTTGATGGAGCAGTTTTTTGTGGATTACTATTTTGGACTACAAGGTTACAGAGGTAGGCCTGGGCGGAGCGCGCAGAGTTTCACACCGCAGAATTCAGCGGAGTTACCGACAAACTCCAACAAATTCCGCGAGCAGGCAGAGTACTGCTCAGCCAGCGGCCACCCCTAGTTAGCAGGCTGCACTAGGGGTATGGGGGCGGAGCTTGGTGTTGTACTAGTTGCACCAGTGGCTGGGGCCCTCCATGAATGAGAGAGGGAGCAGTGGAAGTCAGGCGAGCCGCTCCCTGGCGAGGGGAAAGGAGGCTGCTCTGACAGTGCAGCTACCGGGCAGGGCGGGGGCAAGCAGAGAGCAGCGCATGTACATGAGGCGCTCCCATGTGGAGAGTGGCCTAGGAGCTGAGGAGACTCCACTCAGCCCCAGGAGGGGTGAGGCAGTCGCCCTGCTCCTGGACTTTGCACTGCAGACACAGGGCGCCTAGCAGCAGGCGCTGAAGCTGGCCTCACCTAGTAGCGCTTAACCCAACTTGCTTCACTGTCATGCGGGCTCAGGCTCCTCTTGCTTCTGCACACAGACACTGCAGCCCTACCAAACAGAGGGACTGCCTCGGACTACCAGGACCTTGGGTATATATAGTGCCAGCTCTTCACAGAATATGCCACTGCCTGGCCACTGAAAGCCCCTGGACTCCTGCAAACAGGAATCCTGGCTGGTCTCCCCTTCAGTGGGCGAAGCACCGACCCTCTTCTCCCCGCCAGGGCATGATGTGTAGCACTGTGAACATAGGGGCACTGCTCCCCAAGCAGTGGTGACAAATGGGCACCAGCAGTAGGATTTTCGGTTACTCTGAGCCAGCAGGGTTTCTGCTGGTAAGGGGAAAGAAAGGATTACTCCTAAATACTTGCAAGTTGAGCCTGAGCCCCCTGTGGCAACGTGGGCCACTGTGCTAAGCCGTGGTGAAGAAAATGCGGGCATTTGCATTTAACCAGATAAACAACAGGAAATGCAGATGAAGATATCCCGACTGCCTTTGCATAGCTGGAGCCTCCCCCCTAGTTTGCTGTCCTCTAGCACACACCAACAAAAATAACCTCAGTGTAAGCACCACAGCCCTCAGTTGGGCCTCAGGCACCTGCCAAAAATGCACCCTCACCTCCTTGCGGAGCTGCTTCTAGTGTACACCTCGGGGCTCCTCTGATGCTCCGCTCTTGGTGGGCGGCCCAGCCCACCCGCTGGCCTCTCAGGGGTGCAGTTCTGAGGATCCAGGCTGCTCTGCCTCGCTGGCCAGGCTTGATGTCACATCGCAGGTACTTCTCGAACCCTTCTTTCACTGCTGGTGGGAGTGCAGTGGGTATCTACAGCTTCTAAGTGCCAACGTGCACTTCTTATTGGCTGAGGGGCCGCTATCCACCCAGAGCCGCAGTGGGAATAGGGGCTCCTCTGTGGCCATGTTCGGAGGCCGGGGCAGAACTGGCTCCACCTAGCACTTACAAGGTTCGTGCATGCTCTTCAGACGCAAAAGAGTGGGGCTACACTATTCTGTCTTCTTTGGGTCAGGAAAGACATCATCTTTTTAATACTTTTTTCTCTTTGTTCAATTGCTACATATAATTTCCTGCCTGACTTTAACGTGGCTGCAGGGCGCGCAAGGGAATTGTGTATTCGTCTGCTTGGCGAACCAATAAACTGCACTCCGCCGGCGGTTGGCGGAGTTTTGCAAACTACGAGCTCCATGTCCAGCACGGAGTGGTGAAAACTCTGGGAACTTCGCCAGCGAATCGAGTTTACCACCCAGGCCTATGCAGAGGAAGATCTGAAGCTACACAGCAGTAAGTCTTATTTATTTCATTTATGTTGGGTGGGAAATGTTATATTTTTATTGTTTGTGTAAATATTATGTGCTAGTTATTTGGAAATGTGTGGTTTATGTGTTGTAATTAATTTATGTGATGGATTGAGTTTGTTTTTTAGTTACTTAGTTGGTGACCGTTACCTTTTATGTTTAAATAATTATATATTATTTTATTATCAAAGGCTGCATTAACCTTAGATTTTTCTTTAATTTTTAGACTGATGTAATAAAATATTACATTTTTTTATTTATAATATAAAATAATTTGTCATGTTTTGGCTATCATTTCTAAGTAATGTACTCCTCTGTTATTTATGAAGAGTTTGACTTTAAATTATAGCATGTTGTACATTCTTTTTGTTTGTTTTCTACATTTAGTGGCAATTTGGCTAACAGATTGCTTCATTCATAGTTGTTGGTAGCTTTGCTCTTTTTGTAATGCTTCTACATAGTGTAGGTTGGGTTCTGTCTAGTGCGGATTGGAAGGCTGTTAGAAATTGGGTTTCTGGTTGGCTGATCCTAGTCAGGGTAAGCCAGACGCACAACATAAATTAACCTTTTTTCACCCTCAGCTATCTTGGCACAGAGCAGGCAGGCTTAACTTAAGAGGCAAGTATAGTATTTGTGCAACACTTCAAACAGTAACACAGTGAAAACACCACAAAAAGACTGCACACCAGTTTAGATAAATAGATAATGGTTTTATAATCTGGTTCCAAGTGCAATGAGCTGGTTCTGTTTATGCAACAGTGGTGATGCATTGATTCTGCTTCACGCAGCAGAGGATGCTTTGGTTCCACTGGAGCAAACACCTGGACCCACTTCCAATGGACCAGGCACAGGAGCAGGGGGTAAGACTTTGATATCCCCGAGTCGTAAAACAGGAGGCAAGCCAGCATGCCCTTGGAGATCACTTGGATTCAAGTCAAAGAGTCCACTTCTTCCTCAGCAGGGCAGAGGGTAGCCAGCAGCAGAGCAGCACAGCAGAAAAGCAGTTCATCCAGAGCAGCAGTTCAGAAGAGTGGCAGTCCTTGTAGCAGCACAGCAATCCTTCCTCCTTGCAGCGTTTCTTCACAGGTCCAGTAATGTCTGAATTGGTGGTGTCAGAGACCCAGTACTTATACCCACTTGTGCCTTTGAAGTGGAAATGACTTCAAAGAGATGTCTTTGAAGTGCAGAGTCCCTGTCCTTCCTGCCCTGGCTCCAGACTCGCTACAGGGGGGAATGCAGTTCTTTGTGTGTGGACAGGGCACAGCCTATTTAGGTGTAAGTGAGGCAGTGCTCAGCTCCGCCCCACCATTAAGCCAGTTAATGCCCCATTAAGACACATCTAAGCACCTACTGTGTGTAGCTGTCTAGAGTGAATGCACAAAGTCCAGCTGTCACCCACCCCAGACGTGTATCGAAGATAGGCTGCAGGCACCAAATGGCTAAAGTAAGAAAATGCGAACTTTCTAAAAGTGGCATTTTCAGAATTACAATTTAAAATCCGACTTCACCATAAGATGTGATTTTAAATTGTGATGCCAGAGAAACAAACTTGGGAGTCCAATCTTTTTCTAAATGGAAATTACACTAATAAAATGTAATAAGGTAATCCCAGTGTTATCCTTTAGGAGAGATATGCCTTGCAGTAGTCAAAAACAAATGTAAGAGTTTTTCACCACCATGACATGTAAAACTTAAACGTGCATGTCCTACTTTTCAATTACATTGCACCCTGCCCTCTGGGCTGTCCAGGGCCTACCCTAGGGGTGACCTATATGTATTAAAAAGGAAGGTTTGGGACTGGCAAGAGGTTTAACTTGCAAGTTTAAAAGTGCACACACAGGCTCTGCAGTGGCAGGCCTAAGACAAGGCTAAAGGGCTATTTAAGTGGGTGGCACAGGTTGCAGGTCCACTAGTAGCATTTAATTTACAGGCCCTGGGCACATGTAGTGCACTTTACTAGAGACTTATTCGTAAATTAAATATGGCATTTAGGTATGAGCCAATGTTACCAAGTTTACAGGAGAGCACATGCAGTTTAGCATTGGTTAGCAGAGGTAAAGTGCTCAGAGTCCTAAAGCCAACAAAATAAGGTCCGGAAAAGAGGAGGAGGAGGAAGGCAAAATTTTGGGGTGATCCTTCAGAGATGGCCATTTTCCAACACAAACCCCCTCCAGCCTAAACTGAGGGTAGACTAATCAATACCTTGATGGAATTCCGTGTTGAGGGCAATAGAATATGGACAATGGCCCACTACTGCAGGGGCGCTTGCCAGTTCTATGCCTCTCTGAACCCAATTGGATCCCTCTGGCTATACTCTCTGGGGCCACTGAGCTGATCCATGGGTAACCCTTCTCCTTACCTGGGGACCCCATCTGTGTAGCACCTAACCTTAACTTGCTCACAGATACATCCCAGTACACAAGACAGTACCACCATGGCCAACAAAGTGATGTGGCACATGCCACCCCTTGGGTCTGACTTCTGTTCCCAACCCAAGGAAAACTTTGTCCACATGGACAGCAAACAACAGAGATCACTGACAGCTGTTAGTGTGAAGAGCCAGGCCCCAGGCAACCCAGGGGCCTCTGTCCTCCGTGGGTTCTCAGAATGGAGGGCAGTAGCCCCAGGAGTCTTGCACCCTTTTTCCACTCCACCTCTCACCAGTTCAGGGGTGGTATCCTGCAACTGGTCCTTCAACCCAGGGTCTGTACCCTTAGATTGAACAGGAGTCATGGGTGAGTCTTTCCTCTCCCTGCCCCTTCCTTTGGGCTTCTTTACCCTCCGTTTGGGAGTGGTACTCCCAGAAAACTGAACTTTCAAGGCGCCTGTGGTAGCCTCCTCTCCCAATTCTCCTGACACCGGGGGCAACTCACTACCTAGAATACAGTCAATGGGCATCTGGAGACTAACTATGTCCCTCCTCTGGGTCAGCTCCCCACCCAACTCTATGGACACCAGGGCCATAGGACGGATAAAGTCCTGCCCTTAGGCCTGGGTCACCCTACACATCTGGCTGCTGTACTGCTCTGGGGAGATCACCCTTCCAACAACCATGGTCTGGCTTGCCCTGATATCCCTCAGAGGAGTGACTGGGACACCATTCACTTTCACCTGGTGGAAGTGACGGCTCCCACTCTCCGGAATCACCAGCTCACCCTCTGAGTCTATCTCCCAGCTATGGGCATTAGGGCGTGGTCTAAGACCTGCACCTAGGGACTACTTGCCTCGAAGGCCACATTAGCCACTCCTGTAGAGTTCCCACCAGTGGGTGATTTCTTTGGACAAACAGAGTCCCCCTGCTTGAGTCCTAGTTGAGAACAATCAACGCATTGGTATTGGAAATGGAGTGCCCTGGGCTACTGCCCACCAGAACCTCCCCCCCACTTCTCAGAAGGGACGTGGGAATCCTTTCACTCACCCTTTACCTGAGATCTGACAGGGTCTCTCTTGACCTCCCTCTCACTTTGTTGGGGGGAACCTAAACCACCCTTCTCAGGGTCACTCCCAGGTACCTTTTTGGACACTCTGGTGCTGATCCAGATGTCTGCCTCCTCAGCAAGCTTCCTGGGGTAAGTCAGCTTGCTATCAACCAGGTGTTGGAGCAGCTCTGTAACACAAATATCAAGCATTTGCCCCCTCAAAATTAGGTTGTACATCCCTGTATAATCTTCTACCTCGCTGCCCCTCACCCAGCTCTCTAGTGCCTTGCTGGAATAATCAAGAAAGTCTACCCAGGTCTGTCTATACCTCTCAGGGGTTAACCCAAACTTATTGATAAGGGTGACCTTCATGGAAGTGTAGTTTGGTTGGCTCTCTACCTCCTGTTTTAGGAGTGTGTCCTTCCCCACCGTGGGCATGTACCTCCACAAGCTACCCCCTGGACTTCTCAGGAACCTTGTGCACCCTAAGAGCCTCTTCATAGGTCACAAGCCACTTATCAATGTCATCCCCCACAACAAAACTGGGTACCAAATCCTCTGGGATGCGATCTCTCCCTTTTCTAGCAGACACAGCAGGTACGCTGCCACCACTACTGATGGACTCCACTTACATGGCTCTAATGTTTAGCTCTCTAAGACTTAACTCATGGGCCATCCTCCTTTCCTCTAGAGCTCGCTCCTTCTCCAACTTGGCAAGCTTTCACTCTTTCTTAATTTTTGCAAGCTCTAGTTTTAGTTTCCTCTCCTCCCTCCTGTCCTCCAGCTCCTCTGGCGACAGGTTCCTGCATGACACACTGCTCCCTGCACGTGGATGGACTTCCAGTCCTGGGAGGATGATCCTTCCCTTCCCAACAGGTCGCATGTCAAGAATCTCCTCGTCTTGTTCTAACTCCTCTTCAGATCCCCCTTCCTCATTATCTGTGTTGTTCTGGTGGGCTTCTGCCCATGCTCTCAAAACTGTTTGGAGCTCTGCTTTCTTAGCACTCCCCTTTGTAAACAACCTCTTCTCTTGGCAGAATCTCTTGAGCTGGGCCACAGTGCAGCTCTCTAGGTGGACCAGCTCAAATTCCATCCTGTCAGGCGAGGTCACAGACACAGCAGAAAAAAATGGCAATAGGGAAAACTTTGGAAAAATTCAAAAATTTCAATTAAAGAGATCTGGCTCGAATTGGTCAAGATATGGAGTAGTAGTCTACACCAAGTCACTGTGTGGCACTGTACAAACACAAATTCTATCCTCACCGCTGATCACCAATGTTAGAAATTGGGTTTCTGGGGGTGTGGCCAAGAAGCCGATGGAGTGAGACGCATCTCTCCGTGTCTCTGCTCCACCGCAGCCTGTATTTGATTAATCCTGCAGCATTAGGGCTCGCAATTGCTCCCCACGGACACCCCACGTACCTTGCCATTGCCTGCTGAGTGGGGACCAAGCCGGGTGATCTCTGCCACTGTCTCTGCGCCCGGGGCTGCTGTCTGGGACTCCCGAGCGGCCTGACCCGCCATCTTGTTGCCTGCAGTGGGAGGTCCTGCCCTCCTCTGGTGGCCGTTCCTTCTTCGCTCGTGGCCCCCGGAGGCCCCTGCCGAAGACCTCTCCCCCGCGGTGGGGGGGGCATGATCTAAGCTACCTACCGACGTCCCCCACACCTGCGGCTCCTGACCCGGGGGCGGACTCATTTGCGACCCTGCGGCCTGGCCTTGCTGCCGGGGCGGGCCGCTGCCTCCTGTGGACATTGCCGAGTGCTCTCCTGGGACCTCCGCCGGCGACACGGGGCCTCTGGCGGTGACTGTGGTGACCCGTCCTCCGGAGGAGGAGGGAGAGCAGACTGGAACTCTCTTTGGGGTGGCCCGTGCCTGCCACACTTTGGGCCCTGCCCGGACTGCTTCACTGCCTTGTGGCCTGTGAGGCCTACTCCGTTGTTGGCCTGAATCTTTGTCGAGGCGGCGCCATGCTCCTGGACCCCTGAGGGGAGGATCGTGCTGTGCCCTGGTGGGCCGCACTGGCCTGAAGGGAGAGGGGCTGCGGCCACAGCCTGCCCTGAATTGGGGGCCTCGGCTTCTGCGGAGGCCCACCTATGCTGCGGACCCGGGGCGGGGGCCGCGGCAACATTAGGGGAGTGAAGATCTGCCCCCATGCTGCTGGGGCCCTGGCGCTGCTGCCTCCTGCCCGGGGGGGAGAAAATAAACGGCAGAGTGAGGAGGGAAGTGCAAGGGGGCCGTCCAGACTGTGCATGACTGGGCCTCTTTAGCCACCATCCACACGCCAGAGGTACGGAGCGGGGGTAATGAGACTATTCGACAGGCCTAACCCACTGCCCTTCCCTGGCCAACGAACAGATGCACTGAATGCCCTGCAGTGCCAATTGATTTACCTTTTGGAGCCTCTCCTTGGGCACAGCCTCAGCCACATTGCTCCATGCTGACACCCCGGGGGCCTGCCAGCCGCGCTTCTTGAATACATTACCTGTGCAAGAAAACTCTGGCCCAACGCTGTTAAGAATTTGACCACCTGCCGTCGCATCTCCAGATGTCTCCACTGCAACGCCGAAGACTCCCTCCCTTGTCCTCCATTAAGTCCTGGAGGCATGTACCCTCCTCTGGGCCCTGGGGCACCTGGAGAGCATCACCCTACGCTGGGCCTTGAGAGCCTTCCTTCCTATGCGAGGCCTGTTGCCACGACAGCCACTGTGGAGGCTTTGGACACCCTGCCTGGTGGCGGATGTTACAAGTGCTGCCCACTGTCAGTGAAACCAAGTTCAACCCTCTCTGTGGAACCTCGGTCATCGCACCTAACAGCAGATAGCCTCGTTCCACCTGGGCGGACCTTGGGTTACCGCAAGGTCTGTATCGCAAGGCCTTGGCTATTGAACTCCCTACAACATCTACCCAAGCTCCATAACAGTCGATAACACATTGAAGTGCCCGTGCTGGATCATGCCATGCACTAAGCCTGGTAAAGACACCCCAACCAACCTCACCAAGGAAAACCCTGTAGGATCCATGTGGCTCAAGTCCGGCCCCCACCCCCGAAGACCCCTCAGGGAGACGAGACAGTCGCCCTTACACAGGCCTACAGGAAATAAAATCTGAAATTGGTACCCTTAAGACTGAATTTAAAGCCTGTCTCCAAGATCTCAAATGCGACATCACGGAGATCGGGGGAAGAGTGGACAATGCTGAATGCACGGTGGGCACACGCTCGGAGGATCAGGAGAACCTATGGCAGAGGGTGGCCGCCCTCGAGGAGCAACACATTGACCTCCAACTAAAACAGGAAGACCTAGAAAACACAAGTTGAAGAAACAACCTCCGCAATAGGGGGGCACCTAGGGGGGCAGAGGGCGAGGATATCATGGCGTTTACGGCAGACCTGCTTCAAGAAATCAGAGGTGATGGTAACGCCTCTCCACCTTCCTTGGATAGAGCTCATTGAGTCACCTCAGCCCCGGGCCGCCCGGACTTTGTGCCTGATATACTCACCAGAGTCCTTTTCTTTCACCGAAAAGGAAGTTATCTTACATGCCTCACGAGGGAAGGTGGAGTTGACCTACAAGGGGAATACAATACACATTTTTCAGGACATTGCCCCGGTGACGTTGCGACGACGCAGAGAATTCAAACCTGTCACTGACAAACTACGCACTCTGACCATCAAATACCAGTGGGGCCATCCTTTTGCCTTGATCTTTACTTGGGAAGGCAGGCCCTGGGTGCTCTGTTCTCTACGAGAGGCCAAACAGCTCTTAAAGCTCCCAATAGCCTCCCGATAAACCAGCCCCTCTCCTCCGCCTATCTCATCTTGAGAACCTATACACCCCGAGTGGTCCACGGTACCCTGACCTAGGCACAGAACCCATGCCAAAGAGCAATCTTCCTCCCAAGCCAAGCAAGATATCGTCCAGCATCTTCGCTCAATGTATGACACGCACTCCCCCGCCCGCTCACAGGAGGCCTCCGAATGAATGCAGGCCCCCCCCCTTCAGCTGGAGCTTGGAAGTATCATCTGATGTGACAGGGCCTCAACAGCCCAAGCAAGACTGCCTTAAACCCCGGACACCCGGAGACTCTCGAAAGCACAATATTCCGACCCTCTTGGTCTCTCATTCTATAGCTCGTTAACGAGGCCCTCATGGCGGAGTGCGCCAGTGCTACCTATACGGACATCGATACAAGCTCTACGGCGAGGCGCCCCTGCGCCCCGACGACCGCTGGCTGCGGGGGTCGGAACATGGAGAACTCACGGATTTGTTCTGCGCCCCCTACTCGATTCGCACCACAGGAGAGTGACTTCTTAAGAATGGCCCGTGCACAGACTAGAGAGTCATTCTAGGACTGGAATAGAGTTTCTTCGGCCCAGTTGGCCTTTTACTGTTTATCTTTTCACCCATCTCTCTTCCCTGTTCTCTGCCTTGCCCTGGGAGGCCCTGTAGGGGAGGTGGGCGCTTACTGGGCTACCCCTTATACTTGCCTGTTCTCGTGGGGGATCTGCTACTTGTCACTGCTTTTACCACACCCTCTCAACCTCGCTTACACTAGCTCCTCCTCTCCCTCAACGCCAGGAGGGGGGCATATACGCCGTGTACTAACCCCCCCCCCAACATCACTTCCGAAACTTGGACCCTCAGACCCCGGGGTGGAAATCTTTCAATACTTATCCCGCATTAGTAGCTACCCGCCTGGCTTTAGACAATGGCTGACACCCCGCACATCAAAGTTCTCTCCCTCAATGTGAGGGGACTTAATGCCCCGAATAAGGGACGACAAATCTGGCACTACCTACTTACACACGACCCAGATGTGTCTTTTTACAAGAGACTCACCTACTGCGAGCGGATACACACCGCATGGCCCATCCGAAATACCCGACACAATATTGGGCGCCCTCCCCAACCAAGACAGCTGGGGTCGCAATCATGTGTAAGGAAGGTCTGCATTGTCAAGACTGACAAGTGGTGAGGGACAGGGAAGGCCGGTTTTTAAAAATCGTAATTCGACACAACACGCAGCTTCTCACCTTGCTTAATGTTTATGCACCCAACCCGTCACAAGACCTTTACTCAGAACGCTATTGAAAGAACAGGTATCACGTGAGGGGGATCTCCTACTTGTGGGAGGAGACTTCAACCTGGTCGGGGACTCCGAGCTAGATCGCAGCGCTACTTCTTTTCAGGGTACAGGAGCAATGTCTGCTGCGCTAAAAGGGCATTCACAGACTCGGGCCTCACAGGCGCCTGACGCTACAAACACCCAGACACCAAAGACTACTCTTTTTATTGACATGTCCCCCGCTCATACTCACGTAACGATTATTTCTTCATATCACACTCCCTAATACGAGATCAGGAATCGGTCTCTATCTCTGACATTTCTCTCTCGGACCACGCCCACCTTGAAATGGTACTGCAATGTTACAACAATACAGCACTATCCCCCCCTCGCTAGCGACTTCCTCCCCATATCCTACGCGACCCAGTCAATGTCGACGAGATACAGCAGGAGATTTCTGCCTATTTCACGTTATATGACCTACCTGAAACGCCAAGCCATATCTTCTGGGATGCTTTCAAGGCAACAACCAGGAGTGTCATCACTTCTATTGTGATAGATCGCAGACGGGAGGCAAGAATAGTGGAGACGGTACTGACCAGGGATATTAAAAACCTGGAACACCTAGATCACACAACACCCTCCAAGCGATATAAAAAAACAGCTAGCTCTGCTTCAGGGTCAGTTGAGGGTGCACCGGACAAATAAAGCGGAGAGGTCACTGCTGGTGCTGAAGCAGAGGTACTATGAGGGGGGAGATAAGGTGGGATCTGTCCTGGCCCGTCGACTTTGCCAGCGGGCAATAAGGGCCCACATCTACAAGATCAAGGGTACAGAGGGTACTTGGGCTACCTCAGAACGTGATAAGGAGCATGCTTCTCATGCCTTCTACACCACCCTCTATAGGGAGGAACAGTCATCCCAGGAGGAAGTCAACTCTTTCCTCTCCTCCTGCCCATGGGCCCCCTAGACGCTCACCACTCACACCTCTTGGAGGCCCCATTCACTCTAGCAGAGCTTCAGCGGGCTCTCGAAGACCTACCAGTCGGTAAAACCCCTGGCCCAGATGGCCTCACGGTCTCATTCTATCGCATGTTTTTACCCCAGCTCCAAGACCACATGTTGCGTCTTTTTAACTCGATTTTGGTCAGCACCGGCCTCACTCCTACTATGTCCTTGGCCGAAATAGCTCTTATACCCAAGCCGGGTAAGGACCCTTCCCTGTGTGCATCATACCGCCCCATTGCCCTCTTAAACACTGATGCCAAGCTTTACACTAAAATCCTAGCAAATCGCCTAGAACCATATTTACCCGGCCTGCTTGACCCAGACCAGGTTGGATTTATACGTCAGCTTCAGGGTGTGGATAACATACGTCGGGTAGCCCACTTAGTTGAAAAGGTCCACCGCCGAGACATCCCGGCATGTTTGCTCTCCTTAGATGCTGAAAAAGCATTTGACCGCGTTGACTGGACTTTTCTGCGCGCAGTCCTGCGAAAAGTAGGGCTGGGCCCGCCCGACCATGATCTCCCACATCATGCATCGTACACCTTCCCCATAGTGCAGATCCAGGTCAACTGCCGGCTCTACCCGCCCATACACATACAAAGAGGCACCAGGCAGGGCTGCTCACTCTCCCCTCTACTCTGTTAGTGGTGGAGCAGCTGGCAATTTCAATATGTCAAAGTGCGGATATTATGGGTGTCCCTTTTAGCGGCCTAGAACTCAAGGTTGCTTTGTTTGCTGACGACCTCCTGCTTACCCTGACCAATCCTAAAATCTCCTTACCTACCCTAGTAACTCTTCTTTAATCTTTTGAGGGAATTTCGGAATTTAAGATCAACATGGCCAAATCGCAGGTGCTAAATTTGTCGATCCCTGTACAGGATACACCTGACCTTCAATTACTCGCTCCCTTCCAATGGGCTCCGCACTTGTTGCGCTATTTAGGCTTGAACTTAACCCCCTCCTTAACAACGTGGACCCAGGCTAACTGGCCAGAATGCAGGAAATCCGTACTAGAGGACCTATGTACTTGGAAATCACTCTCCATGTCTCGGCTGGGCCGCCTCCATGCGGTCAAGATGTCCCTTCTTCCCAACATCGTGTACCTTTTTCAAACGCTGCCCACCCCTATCCCACAGGCCGCTATGTTACGCCTCCAATGGGATCTGACTGATTTTATCTGGGGCGGGAAGCCCCGAGATTATCAAACAAAATTCTCATGCTGCCCAGAGATCGGGGAGGACTATTGGAATATTATTGGGCATCACATCTTGGATATATCTCGGAATGGGTTGTTCACGAAAGCAAAAAGTACTGGTTTCATATGGACCGTGCAGTGGTCTGCAGACCACTCTGGGATCTCGCTTGGCTCCCAAAACATCACCGACCCCATAGCGCTTACATAGCCACCCCCATAAAAACGGTCCTCGACATCTGGGACAAAATTGCCCTCTCTAAAGGGTCACATCTTTCCCCTTCCCTAACACCCCTTTGGCTCGCAACCCCAACTCCCCCCTCGCCTTGCAACCGCAATCATTTGCGGCATGGAGGGAGGGTGAATGTCGCACGATCCAAGACCTCTTTGAGGGGGACATGCTTAAAACCTTTGACCAATGCAAAAGAGACAACAGTCTCACAGAAACCTCACGATTACAATATTACCAAATCCGGCACTGGCTGATCTCATCGTTGAGCATACAAGGGGCAACCCGTTCCCTCACTCCCTTCGAGTCTCCGGTGCGCTCCTTTGATGGCACTCGGGGTCTGATATCCCGCACATATCAAGTGTTGCAACATTCCACCCCGGTCCAGCCCCACTCCTACCAAACGCATTGGCACACAGACTCACCGAAAGAGGTTTCCCCGAAGCAATGGGAGCAGCTGTGGCATGACATCCCCAAAATATATAGGAGCATACCCCAAAGTGAACTTGCTTACAAAGTCATGACTAGAAGGTATTACACTCCCCTGAGCCTACAAATTTTTTTTCCCACTTCCTCCCAAGCCACTGGCGCTACCAATCAGCAACTTCATTCATATCTGGTGGTCCTGTCCGCTTCTCACCTCATACTGGAAGGAAATCCTGAGCCACATTAAAGACACTATTGGCTTCCCTGTCCCCAACACACACACTGTGACTATATTAGGCATTCGATCCCTAACACTTACAGCAATGACTCATGCCGAATGGCACCTCACTGCACAAATGCTAGGCGAGGCTAAACAACTATTGGCCCTCCACTGGAAGAAGCCCTCTGCCCCGCCTATTGCTTCATGGTTCACCCGCCTCTTGCACGTCATGGCGATGGAGCTTTTATCATGTCGGGTGACACACACGGAATCCAAATTCACCCGCGTTTGGCAACCACTACTTGACCACTTCTCCAAACTAGAATACACTTGCTTTAATCCTCCCCGGCTCCGAGCCCTCCAATTATTCGAAGATGGCACCCTACCAGGTACAGTTGCAACCGCCCAGGGGAAAGCCTCACCTGACAACACAGAAAGCCCGATGCCCACCCCCTTATTATTAGCAATAACCCTGGCAGGTTCATTTCGGGTTAGCCCACCCTCCCCTCCTTCTCCCCCCCCTTCTTCTTCCCCTTTGCCCCTCCCCTCCCGTCCCCCCACCTCAGTTTCCCTTTTACCTCCTCGGTTTCTCTCCCCCTTTCATACTGCAGTTATCGCCTCCCCGGCAGAACACAGCTCTTCCTCTACTCATTAAGTTGCTTATTGTGCGACACTAGAAGACAACTGCTTTCAATGTATGCTGAATGTGTATGAGACCTTGCTGTTAACATCAACTGTCTGTCATATGTTTAATGCTGTGGTATAAGTTGATAACTCTCAATAAAAAGATTTGACAAAGAAATTGGGTTTCTGGGTGACAGAGGTATATCCCCTGTCCAAGCAGGAACCACAATCCTAGTCAGGGTAAGCCAGATACACACCATAAATTAACCTATGCTCACCCTCTGGTAGTGTGGCACAGAACAGGCAGGCTTAACTTAAGAGCCAATGTGAAAAGTATTTGTGCAACACTTCAAACAGTAACACAGTGAAAACACCACAATAAGACTCTACACCAGTTTAGAACAATAGATTGTGATGTTATCAATAAAGCAGGACCAAAATGACAAACATCCAATAAGTAGAAGGCAAGATATGCATATTTAAAGATTAAAATTGAAAAATAGAGCTTAGAAGCAATAAGCGCCTATGGGGTTATCTGGTCATGCTGGACTGGGGCAAAGTCAAGAGTTCAGGCCGACCGCGATGGAGCGCAGGCCGGATATAGGAGCTACGCAAGGCCTGCTGAACAAAAGTACCTTGATCCTGGTCGCAACAGTGAGATGCAGGGTGCAGCCGAGTGATGGGTCGGTGTCGATCCCGCAGTCGAGGTGATGTGATGATTTTTTCCACGCAACAATGATGATGCACCGGTTCCGAAGACGTTGCACCGGTTCCGAAGTCGATGCGCCGGATTTCTTCATGCAGTCAAGGGGATGCGATCGTCTTTCTGCAGAGGTGCCGATGCGGTAGTTCCGAGGCATCGGTTCAGAGTGTGATGAGCTGGTTCTCTTTCCGCAACAGCGTTGATACATCTATTCTGCTTCACGCAGCAGTGGATGTATCAGTTCCACTGGAGCAGGCATCTGGATCCACTTCCAATGGACCAGGCACAGAAGCAGGGGGTAAGACTTTGATATCACCGAGTCTTAAAACAGGAGGCAAGCCAGCATGCCCTTGGAGATCACTCTGGGGTCAAGTCAAAGAGTCCAGTTCTTCCTCAGCAGGGCAGAGGGTAGCAGGCAGTAGGGCAGCACAGCAGAAAAGCCGTTCTTCCAGAGCAGCAGTCCAGCAGAGGGGCAGTCCTTGTAGCATCACAGCAGTCTTTCCTCCTCGCAGAGTTTCTTCACAGGTCCAGTAGTGTCTGAGCTGATGGGGTCAGATACCCAATACTTATACCCAATTGTGCCTTTGAAGTAAGGGTGACTTCAAAGAGATGTCTTTGAAGTGCACAGAGTCCCTGTCCTTTCTGCCCTGGTTCCAGACTCACTACAGGGTGGTATGCAGCCCTTTGTGTGTGAACAGGACACAGCCTATTCAGGTGTAAGTTATGTTATGTTATTTATTTTAATAACGAGCACAGATACTCCCCAGAGTGTCCCGGAGCGAGCTTTGAGGAGTAGGGTGTATTGAATTAAACAAAGAGAAATGTTTTCAGGTTTTTCTTGAAGACAGTGAGGTCTTGAGTGTTGCGTAGAGCAAATGGCAATGAGTTCCAGGCCAGGGCAGCTTTCAGGGCAAGGGAGCTGCCACCCAACCTTTGTCGTTTGAAATGGGGAATCTGGGCCAGGAGTTGAGAAGTGGAGCGCAGTTGTCTCGAAGGAGTATAAAAGGAGAACAGCTTTTGTAGGTAGGTAGGGCCTAAGCCATGGAGGGCGCGATGAGCAAAGACTAAGGACTTAAATTTAACCCGTTCTGCCAGGGGAAGCCAGTGTAGTGAGCGCAGATGTTGTCTCACGCTGCTTCTAGTAGGGATGTTGAGAAGAAGCCTGGCTGCAGCATTTTGGACCACGTGTAGCTTATTAAGCAGATAGCCAGGGATGCCAACATACAGAGCGTTAGCATAGTCTAACCGGGATAAGATAAGGGCACGGGTGACCGTTTCTTTAGCAGCCCTCGGAAGAAGAGGAAGAAATTTCCTGAGGGTTTTAAGTAGCCCAAAGCAATTACCGGCAAGCTTCTTGACCTGAGTAGGGAACAAAAGGTTCTCCTCAAACCAAACCCCCAGATTCTTAGCAGGTTTCCCTGTTGAGATTGGCATGGCGAACTCAGATGGCCAGAGCGTTTTTCTAAACTGAGGGGGGAATTTTCAGTAGTGGAGTATTTCTGACTTCTCTTCATTACACTTAAGTTGAGCAGCAGCCAGCCAGTTAAAAGACTGAGGTCAAACAATTTTTTGGGGAGGAGATGGAATCCTCATTTTTCCCCCATGTAAATAGAAGCTGGGTGTCGTCAGCGTAAGCAATACTTTTTGCCCCCAAGTCCTCAGCTAATTGGACCAATGGGATAACGTAGATGTTAAAAAGAAGGGGGCTAAGGGAAGACCCCTGTGGGACACCTGTGGCCACTATCTGAGGAGATGAAGAGGACGGCGGGAGCCAAACCTGTTGCATCCGCCCCTCCAAAAAGGACTTAAGCCAGCCCCAAGCAGTGCCAGAAACAGAGTGTGGAACAGTGAGGCAGTACTCAGCTCAGCCCATCAAGCCAGTTAATGGCCCATTAAGGCTCATCAAGTCACACCTAAGCCTCGATTGTGTGTGGCTGTCTAGAGGGAATGCACAAAGTCCAACTGTCACCCACCCCAGACGTGTATTGGAGACAGGCCTCAGGCACCAAATGGCTAAAGTAAGAAAATGCCAACATTCTAAAAGTGGCATTTTCAGAATAACAATTTAAAACGGACTTCACCATAAGTTGTGATTTTAAATTGTGATTCCAGAGACAAGAAACTTGGGGGGTCCAATCTCTTTCCAATTGAAAATTAAAATGTAATAAGGTAATCCCAATGTTATCCTTTGGGAGAGACAGGCCTTGGAAATGTTCCCCAACCAGGACATGTAAAACTTAAAAGTACATGTCCTACTTTTCAAATACATTGCACCCTGCCCTCTGGGCTGCACAGGGTCTACCCTAGGGGTGACATATGTATTAAAAAGGAAGTGTTGGACCTGTCAAGAGGTTATAGAATGCACACCATGAATTCAAATTGTTAATACTTTACTGATGCTCAATGGCAAACATTTTTAGTGTGTGACCCTGCTTCATGTTCTGTCCAAGACATGCTAAACATTGACCTAAAGCTGGTGCCCACACGGTACATCAGTCCAAAGGTGCACTACTAGTGCGCATTGAAAAAATTAGTCCAATTTAATCAGTTTATCCATACTCAATATTTTATTAGAAACATGACGATTCAATGTTTTACATTCGCGTACACCATGACAAATGTTGCTCCAACATGTGGTATTTCGGAGATTCATAACAGCGATAATGACAACCAGGTCGACATGGCAGTTTAAAACTGCACACACAGGCTTTGCATTGGCAGGCCTGAGACATGGTTAAAGGGTACCTAAGTGGGTGGAACAATTAGTGCTGCAGGACCACTAGTAGAATTTAATTTACAGGCCCTGGGCAAATGTAGTGCACATTACGAGAAACTTATAAATAAATTAAATATGTCAGTTGGGTATGAGCCAATGTTACCATGTTTAGAGGTGACAGCACATGCACTTTAGCGCTGGTTAGCAGTGGTAAAGTGCTCAGAGTCCTAAAGCAAAAAAAACGAGGTCAGGATTTCTATTAATACATTTTAGTGGTTAGCTACCTGTGACAGGGACATAAGCTAGTGCTATCATTTTGTTTATTTCAAAGACAATTTGGCTGTTTGTAAAATATTCTACACTTTGTGCAGATTGATGGAGGTGTCACCGTAAGCTATGATTGAAATGATAGTATGAGCCTTGTATGGCTGTGTGCGGGTACATTTTTAAAATGGTTTAAATCATGGCTTGCTCAAAGTCTATGATAATTTTTTGGGGGTAGTAATTTGTTTTTTGTTTAATGTGGTTTAAGAGATCGTAGTAAGTGTTGCCTTGTTTATTTGGTAGTAGTGCATGTATAAAAGGGATATTTGTGTTTTGCTATTCACCATGTGTGGTGTCTACCTGAGTGGATGGTTTGGGACACATTCTGAAGGTCCCATCCTTCATCCTGGTTTAACTATGGCTTAGTTTTAGTAAGTTATTTGCTGTTTGAGAATATTAGGATTGGTTTTTCATTGTTAAGCTGTCCTATAAAAGGAAAGGTTCCTCATCATGTGTCATTGTTAAATGTTCAGGTATTTCTACGTCTTTGTATCTTCTAGGGGCAGAGGAATATCACTGATGGCTTTTTTAGTTTGGTCAATTAAACGTTTTGAAGTGGGTATAGTTGGAAGTTGGCCTGTTATGTGTCTGGGTACTTTAGGCAGTATATCTTTAAGGATCTTGGGTGTGGGTTCCTGGGAGCTAGTGCTTGCCTCTCTTATGTCCTGCAATACCTCCCTTTCTTCTATTTCTGTCACATTTGGGGGGTGGTTGTGCTCTCTTACGTGAATTACAACATTATCTTTTGTAGTTACCCTCTCAAAGCAAAGATTGGCAGCTGTAGGAATCCAAGGCACAGCCCTGGCCTGGATGACATCCTTTTTTAAGGAGCGCTCATTCCAGGTGATCTCATTCAGTGCCTCCTCCGAGCGACACGCCCTTTCTGCAGGGGTTCCCCAAGGCTCAGCCCTAAGTCCTGCACTATTTAACATCTATGTGTGGCCACGGCCGGACTTAGTGGAAAGCTGGGGAACCACATTATTTTCATATGCAGAAGATATGCAGATCATCATTGTGGGGTACCCAACATTGGCATGCACTCCTGGGTCCCGTATCGGGACCAGCAACCAAGGTTAAGAACCTTGGTTTCTGATTGGACGATGAGCTTTCCATGACACCACAGGTGGCGGCCAACTGTTTGGCTGTCTTAAAATGGTTGTGGAAGATTCTCTGGCTATTGACATTTTCCGCCCAAAGGACAGTAATTCAGGCACTCATCAGGTCAAGACTGTACTATGGTTACATGTTTTATCTGGGGGCGGATAAAGCCTCTATCACACGGTTACAAGTGGTCCAGAATTCGGCAGCCAGAATGCTATATAGAGACTTCGGAAAAAGCTTCAAACTCGCACCTTCACCACGAACTCCATAGGCTCAGAGTGGAGAAAAGAATTCATTTAAAAACCCTGTGCTATATGTATAAAGCAAGATCAAAGGCTCCCCCCCTAGATATCTTCACGATCTTGCCAGACCTTATTATCCGGCATATTCCTTGCGCTCCAATGGTATTTCTCTTTGTGAAATTACTAGAGTGAAACGTACTCGGATTGGAGGCCGATTATTTGCGTATCAAGGTCCTAAGCTGTGGAATGCCCTTCCAGAAGCGTTGAGAGGTTGTTCCTCAATAACAATTTTCTGCAAGCAACTGAAGACCTGGTTGTTTTAAGCTAAAGTGACTCGGAAAAGACCCTGCCTAGCTTCTAAGCGCCGGGAAACCCCCATTGGGTAGCTGTGTGCTACAGAAATGCTATAAATATAAATAAATAAAAATAAAAGCAAGCATTAGAATAATATTTGGTACATTTAAAATGTATATTTTCTGTTGATGCACTTTCTTGGCTGTACGTGTAGCCCATGTGATTTAGAAACTGCTTTCCTTTCTGCAATGTTATGTATTTTGCAGCCTCTGTCATTATATATGTAAGTAGTATAACAGTATAAATATATCAAATATTTTAAAGTTTGTACGTTTGTTATTTACATGTAAAACTTCTACTTTGTATACTTATATGTATGTTCTTTTTAGATGTTTCACACTGTTTAGCAGGTTTTCCGTTGGGGGTGTTCTAATGTAGAGCAGGTGCTTTCTTTTCTGTTGGCTAAAAAAAAAAATCAGTTTTATTTTAAATGGTAATTTGCTAGTAGTTTATAGAGGTTCAGGTCGTTGGACAAGTTACTTAGCTTCAGTAGCGCCTTATCTGGTACAGACTATATCTAGTCACAGATTCCATAACTTTCAATTTTCCCAGGCGTCAGACTGGATCTGGAAGATTTTTCGTGAGCAGTACCCCTGCAAGACAGTTGGTAGCGTTGATCGGCTTTGTGTGCTTCGTCCGCGCCGGAAGTGATGTCCGCAGCACCTATATAGGCGCCACCTCGGCACACTGATGTCAGTTACTTTTCACGACTTTCCACGCCGCAAACACAGAGCCATTAGGAACACTGACACTCCTGTGGATAAACTAGGACCCTGAAAGGGAAAAGCCCTGACACTAGAAATTTGGCTGCAGAGCGGGGAGGATGGGTGGGTCGGTAAGGAATCTGCGGCTAGATTTAATCTCTATCAGATAAGATGTTACCGAAAGTAAGTAACTTGTCGATCTGATAGAGACTTCTAGCCGCAGATTCCTTACCTTTGAATAGATACCTTTCCTTTGCACCAACCTACCCCAAGAAGAGTTGGTTGTCCACCCAGGACTCTCATGTGCGGTCAAGGTAGAACAACAACGCTATTTTGGGTCCAGAAGATGGTGCCTATTCTCTTTTTTAGAGGGATGTGGATGGGCGTAGATGGTAGGCAGGGTGATCGATTGGCCGACATGGAATGAGGACACCCTTTTTGGCAGAAAGGAGGCCCTTGTGGAAGCACCATTTTGTCAGGCGGCTTAAATGACAAGGCCTGCAGCTCACTCACTCTATGGGCAGATGCAATTGCCACCAAGAAGGCTGGTTTTAGTGTGAGAAGCCTGAGGGGACAGTTGTGGAGAGGTTCGGAAGGAGCATACATCAAAAAAGTGAGAACTAAATTGAGGTCCCACTGATTCATAATGAATTGCAAAGGGGGAAAGAGGTGGATGAGACCCTTCAAAAACCTATGTGCAATAGGAGATTTAAACAAGGAGGGTTGGTCAGGCAGCTGCAAGAAGGCATACACAGCAGAGAGATATCCCTTACTTAAGAGTGCCCAGGGCAAGGGAAAGAATAAAGAGCAAGACTTCAGAAAGGGAAGCAGAAAGGGGATCAATGGATTTTTCTGCACAACATGCCACAATTTTTTTCCAATGGCAGGTGTATACCATCTTGGTGGAGGCAAGCCTGGCTGCCAAAATGAAATAAAGCCTTCGGGAGGAAGGTCGAAAGCTGCCAACTGCTGCTTCTCAATCTCCACGCAAGAAGGCAGAGAGTGAACAGGTTCGGGTGGAGGACCCCCCCTTGCTGCTGCGACAGAAGATCCTCCAGAAGGAGCAGCCTGATCAGGAGACCGATGGCCATGCTCAGTAGCTCAGGATACCAGACTCTCCGTGCCCAATCCGGAACCACAAGGATGACTTTGGCCCGGTCGTTCGTTCTTGATCTTCTTGAGAACTGTAGGCAGGAATGGTATGGGCGTAAAGTCATACAGGATGCCTGAGCTCCCCTCGAGACAAGAAGCATCTCAGAGCGAGAGCCGTCTTGGAAACTCTAATGCACAAAAACTGCTGATGTGCGTTCTTGACGGAGGTGAACAGATCTACCCAAGGCTCTCCAAACTGCTAAAAGAGACCATGTGCCACCTCCGGGTGGAGATGCCATTCGTGATCCATTAGGCATCGACGGCTGAGTTTGTCCACTCTGGCGTTCAGGAAAACTGCCAGGTGTTGAACCACCAGGGGTATGCCCTGCTGTTCCAGTCATGTCCAGAAGTGTAGGACCTCTTGACAAAGGGTCCACAACCCCATCCGCCCTGTTTTTTGCAGTACCACATGGCAGTGGTGTTGTCCGTGAACACCTGCACTAGCCTTCCCTTGATGCAATTCCAGTTGAATCGCACGGAGCTCCAGCAGGTTGATGTGGAGTATGGATTCCGCTGGAGATCAGTGTCCTCTGATCTCCACCTCTCCCAGATGACTGCCCCATCCCAGGAGTGACGCATCTGTCACTACTGTCAGCCCTGGTTGGGGAAGGGAGAGGGGTCTGCCACTGACCCAATCGCAGTTTGTAAGCTATAAGGTCCTTTGCAGTTCCCTCTGAGATCTGGACCATGTCGGGGAGGTTCCCCAGATGCTGTACCCATTGAAACTTCAGGTCCCACTGCAGAGCCTGCATATGCCATCGGGCATGTGTCACAAGCAGGATGCAGGCGGCCATGAGTCCCAACAGCCTCCAGGTTTGCCTCAGCAAAGTCCAGGATAGTGTCTGCTCTCATATAGATTGTACCATTGAGCTCCCATGGCCGCCCCCCCCAGGTTCCAAGTTTCCCAGATTGCTTAAACATGTTTGAATTTGTATAATTTTGATCATTGCTGTAAAATGGGACTATGTTGTTGGCGTTAATTTGGGGACTGTATTGATGCGATTGTTGGTGTTAATTTGGGGACTGTATTGACCTGACCCAACTCCCTCATCTGGGGGATAAAACTTGAACCTTAGAAGTCTGGCCTACATATGCACCATGCGTTTCTCCATATTGCTTTACAATTTAATGCTATATTATTGTGATTTTGTTTTTATGGCGAATTTTGCTGCCCTACATGCCGACATGATTGCCATTTTTTTGGCAGTGTTTTTGATCACTGCTGTATCGAAGTGAAAAATGCCAACTGTAGGAGGCTGGCTTAATACATGGTGTACACCAATATGCACAGCAAGGGCCTAGGGACTCACCAATTGCAGGAGAGTCAAAGTTGGCCCGAGCAAGCAGGGGAGCCCACTGAAGCTAAAGAAGACCCTTAAGAGGACCCACAGGCTGACAGCACAGGATCCGCAAGAGGACCTCGAGCAGCTCACCAAAGTTGCAGGCCCACGGTGCAGAGGATGCGGTGAGGACGAAGATCTGGGCAGGAAGACATGCTGGAGGTTCTTGTAGTCCGAAGATCTCTGGAGTACAGAGCCAACAAGCCTTGGCAATAGCAAGTCGACGCAGTGGCACAGAGGTTCTGCTCCAGCGGTTCCGACGAGGGGTACTAACCTCAAACTTGCAGAGAGGACAGGTCAGGCCTCAAGGGAGTTTCAGAACCACCACATGTGTTGCTAGGCCTTTCGAAGTCCGTGAGACGTCAGGGGCAGCATATTGGTCAGCTTAGTTGTGATGCCTGCAGATGCAGAGGAGTGACTCCTTCACTCCAAGGGAAGGAATCTCCCTGGTGTCTTTGATGCCCACAGGCCTGGAGAGTAACCTGGAAGAAGCACAGGCACAGACAATGAAGAGGACTTGTAGAACGGTGAGACCAGGAGCAGCAGGAGTCTTCCTTGGGGCAGTCTCGGCTCCAGGTGAAGTGCAGCGAAGTCCACGATGCCCAGACGGTCAAAGTTGAAGTGGTTTCCGGTTTGAATCTTGTCCCATGACGAATCTGAAGAGCCACCCACAGGTAAGCCCTTAAGTACCCTAGGGAAAGGGTTGGAACAATTCAAGGGTCACTCGCAGAGGAGGGGCTGGACAGAGGGGAGGCTACCCCCATGTCCTTTGTCCAGTTTCAAGCTAGAGCAGGAGCCAAGGGCTCCCTGAACTGGCTCAAACTGGAGTTTGCAAGGAGGGCATCCAATGTGCCCTTCAAAGCAGTCTGGTGGCGCTGGCAAGCGCATTCACCCCAGCTCAATACACTAACAGGCACGTGCATCAAAGCTTTTTCCGATCGCAAACGGTGAGATTCGCAAAAATCGGCCGTTTGCGATCGCAAAATTAGCTTTTGCGATGCATCAAGGGTCAAGGCCCTCGCAATTTGAGAATTCGCAATTAATTGCGAGTTCTCAAATTGCGATTGCATTTAAGGAATCGCAAATTGAGATTCCTTAAATGCAATGCATTAAAGTAAAAAAAAATAGCGATTTCGCTAATAGGGGGAGCAAATTACTTCATGGTAATTTGCAAAAACTTTGAAAAATGCACTAAAGTGCATTTTTCAAAGTTCCATTTTACACACACACATGCCCTTGGGGCATGTGTGTGTGCAAGATGTACTCATATGCAGATTTCAGGTGCAACAGGGTGTCCTTTTGACACCCTGGCACTCCTTGAAATACATTTCAATTTGCGATTCTCTAATTGAGAATCGCAAATTGAGAATGTCTTCCCATTCATTCCTATGGGCCTAGAGGAATGAATGGGGAGGTATTCCTTAATTGCGACTCGCAATTTGCGACTCGCAATTAAGGAATGTTTAGAAATCGCTATTTTTTAAGCGATTTCTACATGCATAGGCTTTTGCGATTCCTTACAAATCGCAATTAAGAAATCGCAAAATCCAACATTGATGCATGTACCTGTAAGTCCTGTCTTGGAGGTGGTCACACCTTCCTGTGACAGGAAACCTATTGTTCTACCTTACCCTGCTCGAGCTCAGCAGCAGGAGGGCCGAATCCTATCTTGGGTCTGCAGCAGCACTAGCTTGCTGGAAGACCCTGGAAGGCTGTTAAGGGGAGCACTGGGGGCTTCCCGGAGGAGCCCCCTAGTGCATGGAATCATACCTCCAACACCGGTAATGGTGTTGGGGTATGATTCCAACATGTTTGATACCAAACATGCCCAGGTTCGGTACAGCCAATATACAGTTAGCCATCGCGTGGTGACGCATGGCCACTATATGTATCAAAAATGGCTGACCGCACTTACAAAGCTTGGATAATAGACTCAAGGGTTTGTAGGGGGGTCCTGCTCATGCAGGGCACCCTCACACTTATAACCTAGCACCCTGACTTCAGGATTGAAAGGCCTACCTTAGGGTGACTTATAGGCTTTAAGTGACCTCAGATATAGGAAAACTTATACCGGTCGTAAGTGGTGCTAGCACCAACTTACACAGGCTGCTAAGGCAGGCCTGTAGCCACAGTTTGAGTGGTCTCTCATGGGTGGCACAATGTATGCTGCAGCCCATGGGGGACCCCTTGTGTACCTATGCCCTTGGTACCTTAGTACCATATACTAGGGACTTAGAAGGATGCACCTGAAGCCAATTGGGAAGGTACTAAAGTACTTAGCACTGTCAAATTTAGGCTGAAAGCACAGTGACTGTGGTCCTGATCAGCAGGAGCCTAGTCAGACGAGTCATAAAACAGAGCAACACCAGCAAAAAGTGGGGATAACCATGAAAGCAGATCCCACTTTCCTACCCCCCCCCCCAAACGAATAGAGATGAGACTAACCTTGCCCAGTTGAGCCTCATTTTCTAAGTGGAAATATCTGTTTAAGCCATAAGAGGGGCTTATGGTCTGTCTGAACAATTAAGTAAGTACCAGACAGGTATGGCCTCAACTTCATCAAGGCCCAGACCACAGCAAAGGCCTCCCTCTCTATAGCTGACCAACGTTTGTCCCTGGGGGTCAACCTTCTACTTATAAGAGCTACTAGTTGGTCCTGGTCCTCTGCATTAAGTTGTGATTAAACAGCTCCTACCCCTATCTCAGAAGCATCTATCTGGACAATGAAGGTTTTAGAGTAATCAGGACTTTGCAGAATGGGAGCAGAGCATTTGGCCGCTTCAGGTCATCAAATGCCTTCTGACAGCTAACTTTCCACTGAACTTTCTTAGGCATCCTTTTGGAGGTGAGATCATTAAGGGGAGTCACTATGGACCCATATCCCTTAACAAACCTCCTGTAGCACCCAGTCAGGCCCAAGAAAGCTCTGACCTGAGTCTGGGTAGTGAAACCAACCCAGTCCATAATGGTCTGGATTTTGCTCTCCAATGGTTGAACTTGGCCTCCACCTACCAGGTGACCAAAGTACACAACCTTGCTCTGCCCTATCTGACCCTTGAGGGTCTTGTTGAACCTTTCAACAAGTCCATGGCACTGTGGATGGTAGGGTGTGGTAAACTTGTAGTTTACACCTCACTCTTTCCACATGGCAGTAATGTAACTATATATGAAGTGTGTACCTCTGTCTGTCAAGACCTCCTTAGGAAACCCCATTCTGGAAAAGACTCCAAGAAGGGCCCTAGGCACTACATGAGCTGTAGTGGTCCTAAGTAGAATAGCCTCTGGATAGCTCGTGGCATGGTCCACCACCACTAGGATATAACTGTGCCCAGATGCTGTTGGAGGGTTTAAGGGACCAACAATGTCTATCCCTACCCTCTCAAAGGGAACCCCAACCACTGGAAGTAGAATTAAGAGGGCCTTTGTAGTGCCACCTGACTTACCACTGGCTTGGCAGGTGACACAGGAGCGACAAAACTCCTTGGTATCTTCAGACATGTGGGGCCAGTGAAAGTGGGGGACAAGCCTGTTCCAAGTCTTGCTTTGCCCAAGATATCCGGCAAGGGGAATATCGTGTGCTAGGGGTGGAAGAAAACCCCTGAACTTCTGAGGTATTACCAACCTACTGGTGGCACCAGCTGTGGGGTCTCTACACTCGGAGAACAGGAGCCCATCTTCCCAATAAATCGTTTAAGACCCACTGACATTCCCTGCCTCATCAGCAGCATCTTGCTGTGTGAGTTGTTCAAGAGAGGGCCAGGATTTCTGCTCCAAACTCAAGTCTGCCCTAGAAGGGCCTCCTGCCCACAAGAACTCTGCCTGGTGTGGCCCAAGTTCCTCTGGGACAGTTCCTTCACAGGGGTTGAGGTCATCTCCCTCAGGAGACTGGTCTTCACTGGGAGTTTGGGATGAGGATAAATCTTTACCCTTCTTACTCTTTCTCTTAAGAGCCAGCAGGTCATTTTTTCCAGGATCTAGTGCTCCTTCAGTGCCTAGCTGTTTGGCCTGAGCCCTGGTGACAGCAAATGCACAGTTTTGTTCAAATCATTGCCCAACAGATAGTCTACAGGTAGGTCTGGGGAAACCACAACTATTTTAGGGGCAGTTAACCCTCCCCAGCTGAGATTCACTCCTGCCAAGGAATGATCAGTCCTGATATTGCTTGCGTTAGTCACTTGGTAAAGTTGATCAAGTATGATTTGCTCAGGAGACACAAGTTTCTCGGTCACCATTGTGACACTGGCCCCTGTGTCCCTGTAAGCCATAGCTTCTTGATCAAAGGCTGTTGTCTGTGCGTGCCCAAGTCAGTGGGACTTACAAGTAAAGTGTCAAGGTCCATGCCACTGTCACAGACAAGGACAGCCTGAGTGGGTGTTCTGACTAAACCAAAGCCTACTTCAGAACCCAAGGTTAACCCTACTAATCCCTTGGGGCTGTACTACTACTTGTACTGGGGCTGGGGGGGGCTAGTTGCCTTAGGGGCGGTAGTAGTAGCTTCCTTGGTGTTGGTCTTAGGACAATTGGCATCCCTTGGCCTTTGGCCTTTCTACTTACACAGGTAACACCAAGGATTCTTGCCAGAGGAAGGTTGGGACCCACCCCCAGAGGAAGGTTTTTGGGGACCTTGTGAAGACTCCTTTTTGTCTTTACCCTTCTCCCCACCTATCTCCTGGGCTTTAGAAGAATCTTGCTTCTTCTGGTCACCACCACCATGAGCCTTCTGCTGAACCCTGGTACAGACCCATTTGTCTGCCTTCTTTCCCAATTTTTGGAGAGAGGTCAGATCAGAGTCCACCAGGTACTGGTGTAGCTGCTGATTTTGACAATTATTAAGGATGTGCTCCCTCGTCAACAAATTGTACAATCCCTTAGTCATGCACCTTGCTTCCATGAAGCCAGCCTTCCAAAGCCTTAGTAGCATTGTCTATAAAATCAACCCAGTCTTAGGTGTGTGCCTTTTGAGTGTCCCTAAACCTAGCCCTGTATTGCTCAGTGGTTAAACCAAACCTATCTATGAGGGCACTCTTCAAGACTGTATAGTTGTCAGCATCTTCCTCCTTGACAGAGATAGCTGCCCACTGCCCTTGGGGAACCTTCTGAACTTCAGAGGCCCTCTCCAAAGGAGTGTCCATTTATGGATAGCATCCCCCTCCTTGGGGAACCTTCTGAACTTTAGAGGCCCTCTCCAAAGGAGTGTCCATTTATGGATAGCATCCCCCTCCTGGTAAGGAGGGACTATCCTGCTTAGGTTCCTAGAATCAAAGGAAGTTTCCCTGACTCTAGGTACACTACTACTGCCACCATGGGACTACAGTCCCAAATGTTTCCTAGCCATCTGGATTTCCAGGGTGTCCTTATCAAGGGCCAACTGCTCTTGCTTGAGCTTGGCTCTCTCAAGTCTGAGTAGCTGGTACTCCCTCTCTAAGGAGTCCTCCCTTTTGCTAGAAATGGAGGTCCCTATGGATGTGTCTGAGGTATTGCAATGGACAGAAGAGGATCTAGACCTTCCCTGTACTCTTTGCACCCTCCAAGAAGGAATAAAGGGGGACCTACCTCTAGGGACGCCCTCTGTACTATCAGTACAATTCCCCGGGTCAGGCTCAGAATTTGTGTCACTGGTGTGAACCACCCCTGACCCATCTTCTGGAGCTTCCCCACCCACTTTGTCCTGCCCTTCTGACCTATCAGGATTCTGGAGGTCATCCTGCAGATGCAGCTATAGGAGTTGCTTAGTGTTAGGGTTGCTCCCTGTCTTTAGTTTTCTAGAGGAACACAGGGTCCTCTGTTCGTGGAACTTAAGACCACTGTATCTAGAGGGTTGGGACCCACTGGGTTCCAAAATTAAAGACATAGTGACTAGGTGTAGTGTGGTGTTTCACCTACCTACTCTAGTGAAACTAAACTTCCAAAGATTGGAGAAAGGGTTGTGCTAGGCCCTAAACCAATCTAAAAGTTCAGTAGAACTTACTTTATACAGAAATATTTTTATGTGCCTAATGCTAGTGATGGTTTTTCATTTAATGCACACCTAGATTAGCTGGTAAAACTGTCCAGGCTTAAATCCCAATCGCTGCACACCAATGTAGGAGTAGGAGGCTGGCTTAGTATATGGTGCACACTTATTTAAGTGAAGCACCCTGCACTAATCCAGACAACCCTTATGGTGATTTTAGTGGTCTTAGACAACCTTAGAAAGTTCTATAAGTGGTAGCTGTGGAGAGCAGCCTTCAAGCTTAGTCCAGAATGAGTGTAAAGCAGCTTGTTTTACCAGTACTTAATCTTATGGTATAGGTTAAGTGAAAAAGAACCACACAGTGTAGTTATAAAAATATGTATTTATTCGTAAAACTCACTAGCGCAATACAATATCTCCTACAAGGAGATATATGCACAATACACACAATACTTTGGTAACAGAATACGTAAATAGCACAGAGTACACAGTGGTCTCCAGGGGGAGGCCAAACCATATACTAAAATAGTGGAATGCGAACCACGACTCAAGCCAAGAATGGACCCAGAAAACGTAGAAGAGCTGGGGACCCAAGGAGCCACCCAAGGTGAGCATCTAGGAACCCCACGGAGGTTGTGTGCAGAGTGGGAACACGATGCGTGCTCAATGTCAGTCAATAGGTAAGTCGCGGTTGAAGTTTTAAAGAAAAAGGACCCTTCCCAGCAGACCCTGAAGAAACCCCGTTGAAGATGGAAGGTTGGAGAGTCACCCCACCCGTGGATACCCCAGGAACCAGGATACATACACCAGGGAAGCCGGGGGCGTAGGTATCGAGTGACGTCGGAAACTGCTGTTGACCAGAATAGAGGACTTCAGGAAAGATGCTGCTGGAGAAGAAGACGAAGGAGTCCGGTGGAACCCAAAGGTGGTTTCAAGGTGTGAAGAACCTGCAAGCAGAGGGGACAGAGTCTATGCCACTCAGGAGTGACCAGGAGGCACGGCAGACAAAAGCCCACAGATGTCGGTAGATGCAGGAGAGTTGACGGTGCCCTTGAAGTTGCAGCTGTGCAGACCAGGCAATGCTGTGGAGGACCAGGAGCCGCTCACGAGCTGTCCCACGCTGGATATCAAGAGCCAAGGGGTCAGTGTCCGGCAGGGGCACCAACGAGCCTTGGCAACGGCAACCAACGTAGTCGAAGAAAAAGGTGCAGTGTCGGGACCAGCAAGGTCCAAGTGACTCACCACGAGCAGGTAAGTCAGAGCAGGCCCCGAGCAAACAGGCGAGCCCACTGGAGCCAAAGAAGACCCTCGAGAGGACCCACGGGCCGCAGGCACAGGAGTCGCAAGAGGACCTCGAGCAGCTCACCAAAAGATGAAGGCCCACGGTGCAGAGGATTCGATGCAGGCAAAGATCTTGGCTGCAGGAGATGCTTGAGGTAGGAGCTTCTTGGAGCCCGAAGATCTCTGGAGAAGAGAGTCAACAAGGGTTGGCAACGGCAAGTCGAAGCAGTGCACAGGGGTTCTGTTCCAGCGATTCAGACGAGAGATATTGGCCTCAAACTTGGTGAGAAAACAGTGCAGGCCTCGAGGGAGTTACAGAACCAGCACCTGTGTTGCTGAGTCTTTCGGCGTCCGTGGAGCCCAGGACCAGCAGACCGGTCAGCTACGTTGCAGTGCCTACAGATGCAGGGGAGTGACTCCGTCACTCCAAGTGAGATTCCCTCAGGTGTCTTGGATGTCCACAGGTCCTGTGAAGACCCTGTATGGAGCACAGACTTTGCAGCAGACTTGCAGGAAAAACGAGACCAGGAGCAGCAGGAGTCTTCCCAGTTGCAGTCTCGGTTCCCAACGCAAAGTCCAGCGAGGTCCAGAGTGCCCAGACGGTTGAAGTTGAAGCGGTATGTCATCTGCATCTTGTCCCACGATGAATCTAGGGACCCACCCACAGGTAAGCCCTTAAGTACCCTAAGGAAAGGGTTGGAAAAATTCAGGGGTCACTCCCAGAGGAGGCGCTGGACAGTGGGGAGGATACTCCCATGTCCTTTGTCAAGTTTCGTGCCAGAGCGGGAGCCAACGTCTCCCTGAACTGGTTTGAACTGGAGTATGCACGGAGGGCACCAAATGTGCCCTTCAAGCACTCTGAGTGGCACTGGCAGGCGCCCCCACCCTGTCCCAATTCACTAAGTCCTGTCTGGGTGGTAGTCACACCTCCCTGTTTCAGGATACCTATTGTCCTGCCTTCCTCTGCTCGAGCTTGGCTCAGCAGCAGGAGGGCAGAATCATGTCTCTGGTCGGCAGCAGCCATAGTTAGCTTTCCGGGTCTAGAAGACTGGTACCGGGAGCACTGAGGGCCTCCCAGAGAAGCTTTACAGTGCATCGAATCATACCTCCCACACCGTTTATGGTTTCAAACACCACCGGGCTCCTTACAGCCAGTTTAGAGATGGTCATCGCGTAATGACGTATCTTAATGGCTGATGCACTTAAAACCCGGGAGAATGGACTCTGAAGGTTGTAGGAGTGTCCTGCTCATGCAGGGGCACCCTCACACTTAGAACCGAGCACCCTGCCTTTAGAATTGAAAGGCCTGCCTTAGGGGTGACTTATAGGTTTTAAGTGCAGTGACCTCAGATATAAGGAAACTGGTGCTAGCACCAGCTTACACAGGCTGCAATGGCAGGCCTGTAGTCACAATTTGAGTGGTCTCTCATGGGTGACATAATACATGTTTCAGCCCATGGGAGACCCCTGGTGTACCTATGCCCTGGGTCCCATATACTAGGGACTTATCCGGGTACACCAGTAGCCAATCTGGAGTGTACCTAAGTACTCACCATGTCCTGTTTAGGGAAGAAGCACAGAGACTGGGATCCTGATTAGCAGGATCCCAGTCAGAAAAACATAATGACACCAGCAAAAAGTGGGGGTAACCATGCAGAAGGATCCTATCTTCCTACAGGTAGTCTCAAAGGGGAGGTAGAGTAGCCCCTTTGGACGATCTGCAAGACCCAGTTGTCTGATGTTATGGACTGCCAGTGGGGCAGGTGATGGCGAATCCTGCCACCAACTGGATGCCCATGATCGTAAACGAGCAGATTGGGAGGGCTTGGAGGCTGCAGCTGCCAGTGGGTGGTGTACGGACCAGACTGCTGACTACCTGACCCGCGAGGTCTGTGAGTATTGAGTCCTCGTCCACACAGAGGCTGGGGAGCATGTGTGGCTCGGTGGCTGGGAGGAAACTGGCGCTGTTGGAAGCCCCTTCCATAGCCACGAAAGGAGCGAAAGGCAGAGGGGTGACAAGGGGTTGCAGAGAGGCCCAACGACTTGCCCGTACCCCGCGAGTCCTTAAAGTGCTCCCGTGATGAATCTGCCTTATCACCGCAGAGATGGGTGCCATCGAAGGGCATGTCCATAAGGAAAGCTAGGACATCCCCCTAAAAGCTAGTCATCCTCAACCAGGCGTGGCGCCTCATGGCCACTGTCGATGAAACTGCTCTGCACAGTGAGTCGGCTGTGTCCAATCTGCAGTGAATTGTGAACTTTGCTGCATCTCTCCCATCGGCAACATCATGGGAGAAGATGGCCCGTGTCCGGAACCTGTGGGAGCACTTGCGCAACGTGTCCCACAGAGTGTGGGAGTAGCGGCCCAAAAGGCATGCAGTGTTCACAGACTGCAATGCAAGGCTGGCAGAAGAAAACATCTTCTTCCCCAAAGAGTCCAGCCTCTTGTATTCCCTGTCCAGGGGAACGGTAGGGAATGCACCCTGGGAAGTTGAGGCTTGGACCACCAAGTTCTCGGGAGTAGGGTGTGGGTGAGGAGGTTTGGGTCCCCCGGGGCGGTGGTGGCGGCGGGTGATGGTACTAATTATAGGAGCCCCTGTGTTGGGTTTGGACCAGGTCCCCAACAGGACATCAGTGAGGGCATCATTGAACGGGAGTAAGGGTTCAGATAAAGAGACTCCCGGTTGCAGCACCTCTGTCAAGATATTGGTCTTGACTGCCACTGAGGCAAACTGAAGGTCAAGGACCTCAGCCACCCCCTGCACAACCACTGTGTATGAGGCTCCCTCCTCCATAGCCACAGTAGGGGGAGAAAGCATGCCAGTATCTGGAGAAGTATCCAGTCCCCTGGTGTCACCCAGTTGCTCAGACCAGTCCATATTAGGGTTCTTGTAGGAAACTGGGAATTTGTTGCAGTGGCCCCCCACTTTTTGCCTGGTAAATGGATGCAACTTTGACAATGTGCTGGGTCCCTGCTAATCAGGTCCCCAGCACCAGATCTTTCCCCAAAATTGTACAATTGTTCCCACAATTGGTAAATCTTTGGCATCCCCTGTAAGTCCCTTGTAAGTGGTACCCCTGGTACCTAGGGCATTGGGTACCAAAGAGGGTCGTGGTAGGTTGTGAATCAATAGTGACTCAAAAGGGAATTATTCTTGACTTTGCAGTCTTTCACGGAACCCTTTCCCCTTTGGTTTGGGGGCCCCTCTCACTGCATTCACTTATCCCCACAGCAGGCCTTACAGCCCTAAAGCAGGGTTCACTATACTACATGAGGGTACATCTCTACGTGAGCAGAGGTGCCCTGTAATGTTTAAGCCCTTCTTAGATATTACCAGTGATCAGGGAAGCCATTTTAGATACACATGTAGGACACTTGTCAAAACGAGTTTCACAGCTACATGATGCCTTTACTGAAATCTCGCATTAATAAACCCACACCGATGCCAGTGTTGGATTTATTAATATTTGAACCCAGAGGGTACCCTGGAGGTACCCCCCGAGATGCCACTGTCCTCTAGTGTATTGGCTGTCTGGTCCAGATCAGCCTGCCACCACAGATGCGCTTCTGACCCTCTAGGAGGTGAGGGCTCCCTCTTAGAGGTCAGAAAACAAAGCCTGCTCCAAACAGGATGGCTAGCAATTAGCATTCCCAGGTGTGAGAAGTTGGCCTGGTATATGCTGTCCACTAATTAAAGTGGGCACATTGTACCAGTCCAAACAACCCTTATGGTGATTAGGTTAAAGATAACCTTTATAGAAAGCTATCCTAGTGGTAGTTATGGAGAGCAGCCTTCAGGCTGAGTCTTGAAGGAATGTTAAGCGGCATGTTTTACCAGAATGCAACCTTATAGTATTTGGTTAAATGAAAGGGAAACCACACAGTAGTTATAAAAATATGTATTTATTAATATAACACTCTCTAGTATCCTCTACACGAGGATACAACACAAATCAAGCAATACTGGAGCAAAGAAACAATCGTAAGTAGCACAATACACAGTGGGCTCCAGGGGGAGACCAAACCATATACTAAAATAGTGGTATAAGAACCACGACTCAGGACTAGACCTAGTCTAGAAGGTGTAGAATTGCTGGGACCCCAAGGAACCACCCATGGTGAGTACGTAGGGACCCCACGGAGGACGGGTGCAGAGTGAGAACACGATTGCGTGCTCCGTACAACTCTATGGAAGAGTCGCGGTTGAAGATTTAAAGATTAAGGACCCTTCCCAGTGGATGATGAGGAATTCCCTTGGAACTTAGAAGGTTGGAGAGCCACCCCACCCGTGGTTACCGAAGTACCCGAGTTACCTATCCCAGGGGAGCCGGGTGCATAGGTTTGAAGTGGTGTCGGAAACTGTCATCATTCTCTATGAAGGACCTCAAAGAAATGCCACTGCTGGAAGGAAGAAGTATGTCCGGTGGAATCCAAACGTGGATTCTTGTAGAAAGGAACCTGAAAACAGAGGGGACAGAGTCTAGGTCACTCAGGAGTGACCAGGGGCTGGGAGAAGAATGCCCACCGATGTCGGGTGCTTCAGGTGCGTTGACGGGGATCTTGACTCTTCAGCTGCAGGGACCAGGAGACATCTAGGATGACCAGGAGCCAGATACGAGCTGTCCCATGAAGGATGTCGAGTGCTGAGGGGTCAGTGTCCGGCGGGAGCACGAACAAGCCTTGGCAATGGCAACCCACGCAGATAGTCAAGATTGGTTTCAGTCTGGCCAAGCAAGGACCAGGAGACTCACCACAGCAAGGGGAGTCAGGGCAGGCCTGGAGCAACCAGGGGAGCCCAAGTAAAGAAGTGTTGACCCTCAAGAGGACACACAGGCCGGAGGCACAGGAGTCGCGAGGGGACCTCAGGCAGTTTCACAGAACAACAGCTAGCAGGGCACAGAGTGCGAGGAGGCCGGAGTCCTTTGTAGAAAATGTGCGCTGGGGTCAGGGCTACAGATAGCCCAATGCACGGAATTGTTGCACGACAACAAGCACATGCAGCTGCAAGTGAACGCGGTGCAGAGGTACAGGTTATACGGTCCCCACGAGGGATACTGGCCTCAAACTTGGTGAGAGGGCAGCTCGACCTCGGGAACCTTCGGAACCCACCTCCTGTGTTGCTGGAGCCTTTGGAGTCCGCAGGAGCTCAGGATCAGCAGACCGGGCAGATGTGTTACGGTGCCTGCAAATGCAGGGGAGTGACTCCTTCACCCCAAGGGAGATTCTTCAGTTGTCTTGGAGTTCCACAGGGTCCTGCACGGAGCCTGTATGGAGCACGGACACAGACGAGGCTTTGGACGGAGAGGGAGACGAAGTTGAGCCCAATAGAGGTCCAGCCAAGTCCAGCGTGTTCAGAGGGTCGAAGGTTAGTGGTTTTTTCTTGTAGAATCTTGTCCACGTAAAATCTAATGTCCTGTAACCAGGTAATCCCATTTATACCCACGGGAGAGGGTTGGACAGATTCAGGGGGCCCTCCTAGGGGAGGATCTGGACAGTGGGGAGGATACTCCCATGTCCTTTGTCCAGTTTCGCGCCAGAGCAGGAGCCAATGGCTCCCAGAACTAGTTTGAGCTGGCCTATGCACAGGGACACCAAATGTGCCCCTCGTGCAGACTTTCTGGCACAGAGACAATGCACCCACCCAGCCCCAATACACTAAATCCTGTCTGGGCGGTGGTCACACCTCCCTGTGACAGGATGCCTATTGTTCTGCCTTCCCCTGCCCAAGCTTGGCTCAGCAGCAGGAGGGCAGAAATGTGTCTGTGGCTGGCAGCAACCTTTTGGTGCTGTCCGGGTCGAGAAAGCTGGTACTGGTAGAACTAGGGACCCCACGAAGCTTGCTTCAGAAGGGAGGAATCATACCTCCCACACCAGTTACTGGTGTGGAGGTATGATTCCAAGGTGTTTGATACCTTTTTTGTTTCAGCCGTTTTCGAGATAGCATTTACCGCCTGGTTATAATGCACCTGTTATGTTATGCTAATTGTAGCTTATATAGCGCGTAATCACCTGCAGGTCTCTTAGCGCTTGTAGAGAAAGCTCAGGTCGCTACTGATATCCCAGAAATGCACCAAGCCAATGTATTAGACTATAGCCAGGGCTTCCCTAAACAAATAAGTCTTAAGACTCTTCCTGAAAAGGAGGAGGGCGGGTTCCTTACGAAGGTTCTCCGGTAATTCATTCCAGATTTGGGGAATTAAAACAGAGAACGCTCTGCCACCTTTCGATACCATTTTGGCTCGTGAGGGGGCCAAAAGGCCTGCAGTCGACGATCGCAGTATGCGTCCCGGAGCATATTTCATCAGGTGCTCCTTAATATAGCCTGGCGCCTGGCCAAAGATGGCTTTATGGGCAATGCAAAGGCCCTTAAACTTGGCTCTCTGTTTGACCGGGAGCCAATGCAGCTTAAGCAGCAAAGGGGTGGCATGCGCCCATCTGGGGAGCCTAAAAATCAGCCTAGCTGCATCGTTCATGATCACCTGCATCTTGCTAATTAGTTTCTCAGGGAGGCCGATATAAAGAGCATTGCCATAGTCCAATCTGGACACGATTGTGGCAGATACGATCATCTGTAGAGTGGTAGGTGAGAGCAAGGGGGCCAGCTTCCGCAGCTGTCGCATTAGGCCCAGGCAGGTGCCAACCACCGAGGACACTTTATTGGTCAAGGAGAGGTTGGCATCGATCTTAATGTCCAGGCTTTTAACGACAGGCACTGGCCTAGGGGCAGTGCCGAGCTCTTGAGGCCAAAAAAGGTCATTCCAGGGGTTCCCCCTAGGAGAAATTACAAGGATCTCAGTCTTGTCTGGATTGACTTTTAATGACTTGGCTGACATCCAATTCACAGTGTATCTAAGGATGTTCTGTACGCAAGACTGAGCTAGCGGGGAGTTATTAATCTGCAGAATAAGTTGGGTATCATCTGCATAATTAAATACTTGACAATCCATAGCGGCTAGTGCTGCCACTAATGGCTGGAGATACACGTTAAAAAGAAGAGGAGACAAAGTTGAGCCCTGGGGGACCCCACAAGTGAGGTCACCCCAGTTTGATATTTGATCGCCCAATTGAATCCTTTGGGACCTCCCTGACAAAAAGGACTCAATCCACTGATGAGCCTGCCCGCAGATACCCACCTCTACCTATATGTCTGGCTGAGTCACAGACAACCCAGGAGAATGGTCTCGTAGGCTGCAGAGGGGCTCTGCTCATGCAGGTGCACCCTCTCACGTAAAACCCAGCACCCTGCCTTCAGGATTGATAAGGCCTGCTATAGGAGTGACTGATAGGTTTTAAGTGTAGTGACATATAGATATAGTAAACCTATATCTTTCGTAAGTGGTGTTATGTTATGTTATTTTGAATTTATAAGGCGCACAGCTACCCAAGGGTTTCCCGGCGCCAACCTGAGAGGACCAAAGAGAAAAAACAAAAAGAGGAAGAAACTTATTGATTGAATAGCCAAGTTTTCAGTGACCTACGAAAATGGACAAAAGTGGTCTCTTTCCTTAATAACAGAGGAAGGGAGTTCCACAGGGTGGGACCCAGGCAAGAAAAGGATCTGCCTCCCATACGTGACAATCTATGCCTAGGAACCGTGTATTTCATTTGAGTGGATGAGCGGAGAGAACGTGACGGGACGTATTGGTGGACAATAGTGTTTAAGTATTCAGGGACCTTGCCAGTTTTAATCTTGAACATATAGATTAGAGTTTTAAATTTGATGCGGCTTTCAACCTTAAGCCAGTGAAGTTCACGTAAAGAAGTTGCACCAGCTTACACAGGCTGCAATGGCAGTCATGTAGTTCCATTTTGCATGGCCTCTCATGGGTGGCATAATACATGCTTTAGCCCAAGGGAGGCCTCTGGGGTACCTATGCACTGGGTACATGTGTACCATATACTAGGGACTTATAAGGGTACCCCAGTATCCAATCTGGAGTGTACCTAGTACATGTTTTACAGTTTTAGAGGAGAAATCAGATAGGCTGGGGTCCTGATTAGCAGGATCCCAACCAGACTAGTCAAAAACAGTGGGTGCAATCAGCAAAAAGTGGGGGTAACCATAAGAAGCAGATCCTACTTTCTTACACAACCCCCCCCCCCAAACGTAAGGAGATGAGACTAACCTTGCCCAGTTGAGTCTTCATGTTCTAAGTGGAAATATCTGGAGAATCCATCTGCATTGGCATGGTTACTCCCAGGTCTATGTTCCACTGTATAGTCCATCCCCTGTAGGGAAATGGACCACCTCAAAAGTTTGGGGTTATCACCCTTCATTTGTTTTAGCCATAAGAGGGGCTTATGGCCTGTCTGAACAATGAAGTGAGTGCCAAACAAGTATGGCATCAGCTTCTTCAGAGCCCAAACCACTGCAAAGGCTTCCCTCTCAATAGCTGACCAAAGTTTCTCTCTGGGGGCCAACCTTCTGCTAATAAAAGCTACTGGTTGATCCTGACCCTCTGCATTAAGTTGTGACAACACAGCCCCTACCCCCAACTCAGATGCATCAGTTTGAACAATGAATTGTTTGGAATAATAAGGAATTTGCAGAATGGGAGCAGTGCACATGGCCTGCTTGAGGTCATCAAATGCCTTCTGACAGCTAACTGTCGACTGAACTTTCTTGGGCATTCTTTTTGATGTCAGATCATTCAAGGGAGTCACTATAGACCCATAATCCTTGCCAAATCTTCTGTAGTGCCCAGTCAGGCCCAAGAAAGCTCTGACCGGAGTCTGGGTAGTTGGAGCAACCCAGTCCATGATGGTCTGGATTTTGCTCTGCAATGGTTGAACCTGGCCTCCACCACCCACAAGGTGGCCCAGGAACACAACCTGACTCTGCCCTATCTGGCACTTAGTGGCCTTGATAGTGAGGCCTGCCTTTTGCAGGGCCTCCAAAACATTCTTTAGGTGGACCAGGTGATCCTCCCAGGTGGAACTAAAGACAGCTATATCATCAAGATATGCTGCACTATAGTCTTCCAGGCCTGTAAGGACTTTATTCACCAACCTTTGGAATGTGGCAGGTGCATTTTTCAAGCCAAAAGGCATTACCACAAATTGATAGTGCCCACTAGGGGTTGAAAATGCTGTTTTTGGTTTGGAATCCTCAGCTAGTCTAATTTGCCATTATCCAGCAGTGAGGTCAAATGTACTTAAGAACTTGGCTGAGGCCAAAGTATCAATAAGCTCATCTGCCCTTGGAATAGGATGAGCATCAGTCCTAGTGACTGCATTGAGTCCCCTGTAGTCACCATAAAACCTAATTTCTCTCTTACCACCCTGGGTATGAGGTTTTGGTACCAAGACCACTGGACTAGCCCAAGGGCTATCTAAGGGCTCAATCACTCCCAGTTCCAACATCTTTTGGACCTCAGTCCTGATGCAGTCCCTGACATGGTCAGGTTGTCTGTAAATGTTGTTCTTTACCGGTAAGTTCTCACCTGTGTCCACTTCATGGGTACACCAGGTGGTCTGACTAGGAGTCAGTGAGAACATGTGTCTATACTGATTGAGGATCTTCCTGCAATCAGTCTGTTGCTGCTCAGTGAGGCTGCTTGCCAAAGCTACACCATCTACTGAGCCATCATCAGGGTTCTGAGAGAAAAGGTCAGGGAGTGGGTCACTCTCCTCCTCCTGTCCCTCATCAGTAGCCATGAGCAAGCCCATGTCTGCCCTGTCAACATATGGCTTGAGCCTGTTCACATGGAGCACCCTACGGGGGCTCCTGTGAGTTCCAAGGTCCACCAAGTAGGTGACCTCTCCCTTCTGCTCAAGTATGGTATGGGGTCCACTCCACTTGTCCTGCAGAGCTGCTGGTGCCAAAGGCTCCAACACCCATACCTTATGTCCTGGCTGATAAACAGTCAGCACAGCCTTTTGGTCATGCCAGGCCTTTTGCAATTCCTGGCTAGCCTCAAGGTTTTTACTTGCCTATTTCATATACTCAGCCATCCTGGAGCGGAGACCAAGTCAATAGTCCACTATGTCTTGCCTAGGTGGTTTGAGAGGTAACTCCCATCCCTCCTTCACTAAACACAGGGGACCCCTAACTGGATGCCCAAAAAAACGTTCAAAAGGGCTGTAGCCAACCCCCTTTTGTGGGACTTCTCTGTAGGCAAAGAGAAGGCAGGGCAATAGAACATCCCATTTTTGCCTAAGCGTCTCTGGGAGTCCCATGATCATGCCCTTTAGGGTTTTGTTGAACCTTTCAACCAACCCATTGCATTGTGGGTGATAGGGTGTGGTAAATTTGTAATTTACACCACACTCCTTCCGCATTGCAGTTATGTAACTAGACATGAAGTTTGTACCTCTGTCAGTTAAGACCTCCTTAGGAAACCCCACCCTGGAGAAAATTCCCAGGAGGGCCCTTGCCACCACAGGTGCTGTGGTGGTCCTAAGGGAATTGCCTCTGGATATCGATTGGCATGGTCCACCACCACTAGTATGTAAGAGTGTCCAGATGTAGTAGGAGGGTTCATGGGACGAATTATGTCAATCCCAACCCTCTCAAAGGGTACCCCCACCACAGGTAGGGGTATGAGGGGGACCTTTGTGGTACCACCTGACTTACCACTGGCTTGAAAGGTGGTACAGGAGCGACAAAACTCCTTTGTGTCCTCTGACATGTGAGGCCAGTGAAAGTGAGGGACAAGCCTGTCCCAAGTCTTACTTTAGCCTAAGTGACCTGCTAGGGGAATGTCATGTGCAAGGGTGAGTAGGAAGCCCTTAAAGTTCAGAGGTATAACCAACCTCCTGGTTGCACCAGGCTTGGGGTTTCTACCCTCTGAATATAGGAGTCCCTCATCCGAGTAGATCCTGTGGGACCCACTGACATTCCCAGCAGCCTCAGCAGCAGCTTGCTGTCTGAGGGGTTCAAGAGAGGGGCAGGTTTGCTGCTCCTGACTCAGATCTTCCCTGGAATGGCCCCCTGTCCCCAAGAACTCAACCTGATCAGGTTCAAGTTCATCTGAGACAGTTCCCTCACAAGGCCTGGGGTCATCTTCCTCAAAAGACTAACCCTCACTCTGAGCCTGGGGGGAAGACTCAGCCTTACCCCTCCTGCTCCTCTTCTTGGAAGGCACCTGGTCCATTTTTTCAGAATCCAGGGCCTGTTCGGTAGACTTCAGTTTGGCCTGTGACCTAGTCACAGCAAACACATCTGCAGTGATGCCCAACATTGCTGCATGTGTCCTGAGTTCCACTTCAGCCCAGGCTGAAGTTTCCAAATCATTGCACAACAAGCATTCCACAGGGAGGTCTGAGCTAACTACAACTGTCTTTGGGCCAGTTACCCCTCCCCAGCTGAAATTAACAACTGCCAAGGAATGGTCTGTCCTGACATTGTTAGCATTGGTCACTTGGTACATTTCACCAAGTATGATCTGGTCAGGGCCCACAAGATCTTTTGCCACCATAGTGACACTTGCTCCTGTGTCCCTGTATGCCATGGCCTCCTTACCATTGATTAAAGGCTGTTGTCTGTATTTGCTCAGATTACTGGGACTGACAAATAAGGTGGAAATATCTATGCCACCATCACAGAATAGAACAGTCTGAACTGGAGTTCTGACTAAGCCAGAACCCACCTCAGAGCCCAAGGTTAACCCTACTAATCCCTTGTTGCCTGTACCACCACTTGTAACTGTACTAGGGGGAGCAGTTGCCTTAGGGGCAGTGGTGGTTGGAGTTGAATCCTTGGCATCTCTTGTCCAATGTTTTTTTTTCCTTACATAAGTAACACCAATGTTTCTTCTTGCCTTTTCCCTTGTTGGATTGTGACTCCCCCCCAGATGCAGGTTTTTGGGGCCCTGATGAAGACTTCTGATCTTTACCCTTGTCCCCACCCTTATCTGAGGTTTTAGCATCTTGCTTCTTCTGGTCACCACCATTGGTCTGAGTTTTCTGCTTCACCCTGGTTCTGACCCACTTATCTGCCCTCTTTCCCAATTCTTGGGGAGAAGTCAGATCAGAGTCAACCAGGTATTGATGCAACAACTGATTTTGACAATTATTAAAGATCTGCTCCCTCATAATCAAATTGTACAATCCCTTGAAGTCATTCACTTTGCTGCCAAGTAACCAGCCTTCCAGAGCCTTCATAGCACTATCCACAAAGTCTACCCAGCCCTGATTCTGTGCTTTCTGGGTGTCTCTGACCTTAATTCTGTATTGCTCAGTGGTTAAGCCAAACCCATCAATGAGAGCATTCTTCAGGACTGAATAATTGTCAGCATCCTCTTCTCTCACAGTGAGGAGCTTATCTCTACCTTTGTCAGCAAAGGAGAGCCACAAGATAGCTGCCCACTGTTCTTGAGGGACCCTCTGTACTTTACAAGCCCTCTCTAAAGCAGTTATCCATTTATGGATGTCATCCCCAACATGGTAGGGAGGGACAATCTTGCTGATATTTCTGTTATTAAATGTGTGTTCCTTACCTTTAGGGACACTGTTGCTGCCACCATGGGAATCTAATCCCAACTTCTTTCTAGCTCTCTGGACTTCTAGGGACTCTTTATCCAGGGCCAATTGCTCTTGCCTAAGCCTAGCTTTCTCAAGTTCAGGAAATTGGCACTCCCTGTCATAAGAGTTGTCACTCTTGCTAGATACAGAGGTCCCTATTGAATGTCTAGAGTGATCAGATTCTGCAGAGGGAGATCTAGATCTCCTTGGTAAACTCTGCACTTTCCCTGGAGGAGTGAAGAGGGGGCCACTTTGGCCTCTCCACCTTCCTCCTGGAGATCTGAGTTTTCCAGGTGGGGATAATCTTGATCCTCCTGGCCAAGGTTTGATTCCAGGTCATAAAAGGTGTCACCTCTGACCTGTCCTCATTCCCTGTCCCACCCAACCTGTCCTGTTCATCTGACCCAGGAGTCTTCCTAAGGTCATCTAACAGTAACACCTCAATGAGACGTTGGGTGTTTGCATTTCTCCCTGTCTTCAGCTTCCTAGATAAACACATGGCTTTCAATTCTGGGAATGTGAAATCATTGTACCTAGTAGGCAGAGAGCCACCAGTGGCTTCTCCTTTAGAAGACATACTAAGTGTGGTGTGGTGTGTGCACCTACCTAACCTAGTGGGAACTAAACTCTCTTAGGTTGGAGAAAGGGTGTGCTAGACCCTTGACTACCCAACCCCAAGTTCAGTAGAACTTACTTATCTAAGCTAGTATTATATGTGCCTAGATACTAGTGGTTTTTCAGTTAATCAATACAAAGATTTATCTGGCAAAACAATGCAGGCTTGAATCCCAACCGCTGCACACCAATGTGAGAAGTTGGCCTGGTATATGCTGTCCACTAATTAAAGTGGGCACCTTGTACCAGTCCAAACAACCCTTATGGTGATTAGGTTAAAGATAACCTTTATAGAAAGCTATCCTAGTGGTAGCTATGAAGAGCAGCCTTCAGGCTAAGTCTTGAAGGAAAGTTAAGCAGCATGTTTTACCAGAATGCAACCTTATAGTATTGGTTAAATGAAAGGGAAACCACACAGTAGTTATAAAAATATGTATTTATTAATATAACACTCTCTAGTATCCTATACAGAAGGATACAACACAAATCAAGCAATACTGTAGCAAAGAAACAATCGTAAGTAGCACAATACACAGTGGGCTCCAGGGGGAGACCAAACCATATACTAAAATAGTGGTATAAGAACCACGACTCGGGACTAGACCTAGTCTAGAAGGTGTAGAATTGCTGGGACCCCAAGGAACCACCCAAGGTAAGTACGTAGGGACCCCACGGAGGACGGGTGCAGAGTGAGAACACGACCGCATGCTCCGTACAACTCTATGGGAGAGTCGCGGTTGAAGATGTAAAGATTAAGGACCCTTCCCAGTGGATGATGAGGAATTCCCTTGGAACTTAGAAGGTTGGAGAGCCACCCCACCCTTGGTTACCGAAGACCCGAGTTACCTATCCCAGGGGAGCCGGGTACATAGGTCTGACGTGGTGTCGGAAACAGTCGTCGTTCTCTATGGAGGACCTCAAAGAAATGCCACTGCTGGAAGGAAGAAGAATGTCCGGTGGAATCCAAACGTGGATTCTTGTAGAAAGGAACCTGAAAGCAGAGGGGACAGAGTCTGGGTCACTCAGGAGTGACCAGGGGCTCGGGAGACAAATGCCCACCGATGTCGGGTGCTTCAGGTGCGTTGACAGGGATCTTGACTCTTCAGCTGCAGGGACCAGGAGACGTCTAGGACAACCAGGAGCCGGATACGAGCTGTCCCACGAAGGATGTCGAGTGCTGAGGGATCCGTGTCCGGCGGTAGCACCAACAAGCCTTGGCAGCGGCAACCCATGCAGATGGTCAAGATTGGTTTCGGTCTGGCCCAGCAAGGACCAGGAGACTCACCACAGCAAGGGGAGTCAGGGCAGGCCTGGAGCAACCAGGGGAGCCCAAGTAAAGCAGTGTTGACCCTCAAGGGGACCCACAGGCCGGAAGCACAGGAGTCGCGAGGGGACCTCAGGCAGTTTCACAGAACAACAGCTAGCAGGGCACAGAGTGCGATGAGGCCGGAGTCCTTTGTAGAAAATGTGTGCTGGGGTCAGGGCTACAGCCCAATGCACGGAATTGTTGCACGACAACAAGCATATGCAGCTGCAAGTGAATGCGGTGCACAGAGGTACGGGTTATGCGGTCCCCACGAGGGATACTGGCCTCAAACTTGGTGAGAGGGCAGCTCAAACTCCGAGACCTTCGGAACCCACCTCCTGTGTTGCTGGAGCCTTTGGAGTCCGCAGGAGCTCAGGATCAGCAGACCGGTCAGATGAGTTACGGTGCCTGCGAATGCAGGGGAGTGACTCCTTCACCCCAAGGGAGATTCTTCAGGTGTCTTGGAGTTCCACAGGGTCCTGCACGGAGCCTGTATGGAGCACGGACACAACGAGGCTTTGGACGGAGCGGGAGACAAAGTCGAGCCCAATGGAGGTCCAGCGAAGTCCAGCGTGTCCAGATGGTTGAAGGTTAGTGGTTTCTTCTTGTAGAATCTTGTCCACGTAAAATCTAATGTCCTGTAACCAGGTAATCCCATTTATATCCACGGGAGAGGGTTGGACAGATTCAGGGGACCCTCCTAGTGGAGGGTCTGGACAGTGGGGAGGATACTCCCATGTCCTTTGTCCAGTTCCGCACCAGAGCAGGAGCCAATGGCTCCCAGAACTGGTTTGAGCTGGACTATGCACAGGGACACCAAATGTGCCCCTCGTGCAGACTTTCTGGCACTGAGACAGTGCACCCACCCAGCCCCAATACACTAAATCCTGTCTGGGAGGTGGTTGCACCTCCCTGTGACAGGATGCCTATTGTTCTGCCTTCCCCTGCCCGAGCTTGGCTCAGCAGCAGGAGGACAGAAATGTGTCTGTGGCTGGCAGCAACCTTTTGGGGCTATCCGGGTCGAGAAAGCTGGTACCGGTAGAACTAGGGACCCCACGAAGCTTGCTTCAGAAGGGAGGAATCATACCTCCCACACCAGTTACTCCCACACCAGTTACTGGTGTGGAGGTATGATTCCAAGGTGTTTGATACCAAACACGTCATATTTTGTTTCAGCCATTTTCGAGATAGCATTTACCGCCTGGTTATAATGCACCTCTACCTATATGTCTGGCTGAGTCACAGACAACCCGGGAGAATGGTCTCCGTAGACTGCAGAGGGGCTCTGCTCATGCAGGGGTACCCTCTCACATAAAACCCAGCACCCTGCCTTCAGGATTGATACGGCCTGCTATAGGGGTGACTGATAGGTTTTAAGTGTAATGACATATAGATATAGTAAACCTATATCTTTCATAAGTGGTGAAAGCACCAGCTTACACAGGATGCAATGGCAGTCCTGTAGTTCCATTTTGCATGGCCTCTCATGGGTGGCATAATACATGCTTCAGCCCATGGGAGGCCTCTGGGGTACCTATGCCCTGGGTACATGTGTACCATATACTAGGGACTTATAAGGGTACCCCAGTATCCAATCTGGAGTGTACATTGTACATGTTTTACAGTTTTAGAGGCGAAAGCAGATAGGCAGTGGGTGCAATCAGCAACAAGCATTGGCATAGCCAATAGGTCTCGCCTTTGGACCTCATCAGTGTTTAGCCATGCAGCACATTATTCTGGATGCTGTGCCGCCAGGGATTAAAGAGCTGGCACTAGCAAACTTGCATATTTTATTTATTTAATTAATTCTACAAATGTGTAATACCCATTAAACCTTTAAAGACAATAATAATTATTGCCATCTAAGGCGGCATCACTGAACAGGGGAACAACAAAAATGCATCCCTATTTTCAGAGATTTTCCCCATTAGGACCCAAAACAGTGTTAAGCCCCATCACCTAAGTAACAGTCGTCTACCTGTTTTCTAGTACTCTAACCCCTCCCACAACAACTGACTTTGGCAAATGTGCAAATTACAGAAAAAAAGAAAGTTGTTTGCCACAACAGTACTACGTCTCACCTCGTCGTTTCTCTGCCACACAGAGTTTGTGCGTTGCTTTAAAAAAATAAACAGTCAGAGGACATTGCTGCCAATTCGCGGAGTATGAAAACTAAAATACAACAGAGGTTGCAGTGAATCATTAGAAATTTGATGCTCCTCTCCTTCCTTCTAAATATTACCGTCTTAGCCACAAGAGTAAATACTGCCAAAGAAAACTGGCCCCTTTTACTATCACTAGTTAAGGAGTGCAATTGTGGAAATCATAGTGTTCCCAGGGTAACGAAGCACACTACACAGATCCCTCAAATTCACACGGGCGATCCTTGTGAATACTCCATGCCACAGGTCTTGTTTAGCAGCCTTGGCGAACAGGAGCGCTGACCAATCTATAACCAGCGTCATGCAAAAGCAAGATGGCCGGCGCTGCTTTGGAAAGCATAATGGAAATGCATTTTAATTGCGCTTTCCAAAGGAGTACCAGCCATCTTATATTGGGGAATGGTCCTCAGTACAGGGGAACGAACATATTTGACGAAGGATGAGTGTTAACAGAACTTTAAGGATGCGGATTAACAGAACCGTATATCACCTTATTAGCGTGAGTAAAAGGATACAGGGCAAACATAACAAGTAGAAACAAGTGGGCACCGTGCTGATAAACTAAAAGGCATGTGTCCTCCTGAAGCGGCTGCCATGCTGAAACATGAAACGTTGTGCCCGTGTATTGGGAACAAGCATGTGCCGTGTAGATAAAAGTTAGGCACGCGACCACCATCCTGAAACATGAAGCGCGGCTGGCGTGAATCGAGAGCCGTGCTGATAAAATAAAAGGTGTGTGGCCTCCTGATATGGCAGCGATGGTGAAACGTGAAAGTGGGTGTGTAGATAAAAGTTAGACATGGAGATAAAAGCTAGGCGTGCGCCTTCCTAAAGCGGCTGCCATGCCAAAACATGAAGCGTGGCTGCCGAGAAGCAGGCGCCCTGCTGATAAAATAAAAGGCACGCGGCCTCCTGATGTGGCCGCGATGTGAAACATGAAAGCGGGCTCTTTGCTGACAAAAGAAAGACGTGCAAGATTTACAGGGCCTGTCAGAGCTCCGAGGGACTGCAAACACGGAGCACTCGTGTTAAGAGTTCAAAAGAAACAAAACAAGCATTGGCCGCGTGGCCGTGTGAGACGCGCTCTGTGGTGGGGGAGGAGCGGGAGAGCAAGTGACGCGCGGCCGTGAAAGTGACACGGCCGCGCGGCCCCGAGACGCGCTCTGTGGTGGGGGAGGGGGAGGAGCAAGTGAGAGGAAAGCCAGATGGCGCCTGGAGCATGCGAGGAATGCGCGTTACTGTGCGCGTACCCGCATGCTCTAGGCAAGCCAAAAAAGCTGTGGTCGCATTTCTGAAAGCCCACTGACTAAATGTCTCGCCCAGACCAGCGCAAAAAAGTGGGGGTAACCATAAGAAGCAGATCCTACTTTCCTACACCAGGGCTGGCAGCTTCAAAGCATGCCGCCTTTGTAATGTGACCCAGGCTCTCCCCCCAGCCCTGGGAGATGCCACTCCTCTGTCTTGACGCCATTTGGCACGAGAACCGGGGCAAAAATTTGTATGTGACATAGTCGTGGAGACCACACCGGTCGGGAACACCCCTCTGTTGTCTTGGCCGATGTGTCCGACACTTTTAGGAATCCGCCATCTTTGTGTTGGCAGCATTTAGGACACTGGGTCAGGATCATTCCCACTTCCCACAGGAAGTGGTCACATAGGAGGCGTGACTACCTCAGGAGCAAGTAGCCCATTGGCTACTGCCCTTCACCCCCTAAACGCCCTAAATTCAGTATTTAAGGGGCCCCCTGAACTCAGGAATTTAGATAAACTTTGGAATCCAAATAAGATGAGAACCAGGACCCTGCCGAGCTGCAAAAAGGAAGAACAGAGGAGCAGAAGACAGACCTGTCGCTAACTCCGCCAGCCGTCTGCCTGCTCCCGACAATTCCGCAAAAGTCGCTCTCTGTCCTGTGCTGTCCACCTTGACAAACCCCGGAGGTCCTCCAGCACGTCACAAGAAGCCCAAAGATCTCCCTTGGAGCAACTCCCCTGCAACTGAGGCACCGACTGTGAGGACCCGGTACACTGCACCTGCCGCCCACTGCAAACGCCAAGCAGCAGCTACCCAGGAAGAGGTCAGCAGACTCCAAGAGGCCCACAGCATCTTCCTGCTAAACCTGAAGATCCTCCAACCTCCCAATACCCAGAGTACCGACGACTTGCCGCAACCAAGGATTGTTTCCGAGTCTAGTCCAGCCTCAAACTCGCCCAACCGACAAGGGATGTCTGCATCACAGAGGCAATCCAGAGAGTGACTTCCCTGCCCAGCTGTCGCCCAAATTGTTGACCAGCCCGAAGGTTAAGGAGCCACTTTGACGCACAAGTGCCCAATCACCCCAAAGACCCTGCACCCGAGCGGCCCGGCCCAGATAGACAGAATCCAGTTGGTGTCCCTTGTTTCCAAGATCCTCCTGCACTGAGCACCCTTTTGGGAGCTCCCGGACTAGTCCCCAAGTCCCTTTTTTCCGTGGCTCCTGCTTTATCCAAGCGCGTTTTTGTGCACAGTGACCAGCCCACCTTCCCTGCTGCACAGAGACTTCCGACAGCAGCCCCGACTGATTTGAGGGTAGAGTACGGGTCCCTGGCTCTCTACTACGCCGAGACCGAAGTGGGCCCACCGAGAACCCGCAACAAACCTAAGTATTCTATGTGTGCCATTTTTCCCCCATAAGATAACATTGTGCGCAATTGCACACGTGGGAACTGTGTTTCTAACCTGCAAAAGATATTCAAAAGTGATTCTTCCCAAAAGTACTAACTTGTAACGAGTTAGTGAGTTCAAAAACATATTTAGAAAAATTATGTATTTTTCTAAATTGGTGTGGATCTCCTTTTTGAGTTTGTGTCTCACTTATTGACTTGGTGTATGCAGTGAATGTCTTAACACCCTTCTCTGATAAGCCTAAGGCTGCTTGGCAATAGCTACCCCTAGAAAGACCACCTTGGGATTGCTAGAATAACCCCTGTCCACTGATAAGGGAATACCTGGACTCTGTGCACACTATACTTCGTTTTGGTATAGTATATACAGAGCCAGCTTCCTACATTTCTCTTCGTGTGGCTGGTATTCTTCAGCCACCCCTCCCATTCCTCTCTGAGTCCTAGCCCATGGGAAAAGGACTCAGGCTCGCTTCTAGGAATCAAAGGTTCTGCCGGCATCTAATGCTGCATCGGGCGACGCCACTCCGGCTCCGTGACGGAGTCAGGGATCACAATGGTGGGGAGCAGCAGCATTGGGACCGGCGTCGGGGAAGGTCGAGTTGGTACGCGCCGTTTCGGATCCACAAATAGAATCCTGGGGGCCCACCGGAGCTGGGGCTGGATCTGCTGGCGCAGAACCAGATGGGGACTGCTCTGACCCCACGGGGCCCAAAGGCTCGTCGACGAGGTCAGGCTGCCCAAATATGAGGTGCATAGCCTAATAAAAGTCTTTGAGTTGGGCGGGGGTCACTCCGGCTCCTAAAAAATCAAGGAGGCATGGAGTCAGCTCAGGCTCTGTAGAACCAGGCCTTGAGTGCAGATGCTCCCTTGTCTTGTCAGCCGACGAACGAGGAGAAGTCAAAGACGGCTTTGACTTCTCACTCTTCTTCTTGTGCCTCTTACCTGAATGTCCACATGACTTGGAGTGGGGCGATAACAACTTAGGGCTCTGCGAACGGTCCCCGGACCTTCCCCTCAACCGGGACCTCAATTTTCCTGAGTCGCATGCCGGGCCACCATGAGCTTTAGGGAACGCTCCCTCAAAGCCTTCGGGTGCATGGCTTGACACTTGAAGCACAACTTCGTGTCATGACGTGCTCGAGACACCTCAAACAGACAAGGTGCGGGTCAGTCACTGATATCGGCCGGTGACAAGCTCCGCGGGGCTTCAAACTTATCTTTCTGGATGACATATCCTACTCACACCAGGAGGAAAGCCACGAAAACTTTCGACAAAACATTGGAAAAAATCCAGCCAAAAATTTACTGTAGGGTAGCTCTTCTCCGGATCAGCGCTGGCTGACGCGAAAAGAAAAGAACTGATGTCAGTGCGCAGAAATGGCCCCTATATAGGTGCCGTGGACATCACTTCTAGCGTGGACGATGCGACGACGCATAATTTATGTATACTTACTTTTTTATATCTTTTTGCTGGTTTGTGATAGTTATTTTTTCTGGCAGTTTATCACTTTTCCAAGTCAGAGTTTTTTTCTTTCAAGAAGTCTATGTACAGAAATAGAAGTTGGAGAGTGTTTTATTAATTACTTTCTATTTCACATTTTTTTAAATTTATTAACAAATTTGTTGTAGTTTAAGTCTAAGTTTTATTTACTTGCTTAGGTAGTTGTTGAGATGTTTATATTTCTTCTTTAATGTTTTGGTCAGAGAATCCAGCAGAGTCTCCTCGCCTTGTAGCATTTGTCATTTTTGAAGTTATGTTAATAACATCTCTAAAGCGCTCTAATACCCGGAGGTGTCTTGGCACTGGCATCACAGACAAAAGAAAAATCCAAGGAAAAAAGTCTACAGAGTGCTAAGTAGCTAAGGTCTTTCCTAAATGCAAGAAGATTGGGTGCCTCTTTAATGGGGAGTGGCAGTGCATTCCTGGCCTTAGTTGTTTAAATTAGAGTGCCTTTTATATTGTTGATTTAATTGTTTTTCTGATTTTATTGATTAAAGTTATTTATACTTTGATTATATTGGTTGGCTTAGTTTTAGTTTGAATTTTTTTTATCAGTTATGCCGTTCTATGGTAAACGCTAATTTACGTCTTATTTTATAATGTATGCTATATAGTTTGATAATTTTGAATATAAATGTATTTAGATATATTTCTTAATATTTGGGTCGTTGACTAAATGTTTGTAGTTAATGCAAATATATTTTTTAGGTTGTAATGTTATAATTTTAGTTTTTAGAATACCTGGGGTGAATGGTAAATATTTTGGTGATGTAATATATTCGTATTTAATTTAAACATATGTATAAAATATTTTAGGTTAATTTCAAATAATTGTTTTACGTAAGAAAAAAAACAATTGATATTTATTAATGCTAATTTAATTATTTTGATGATATCGTAGTCGATATTGTGTGAACCGATATTTTTGACTTATTATATGTTTAGTTAAAGGTGACAATATTTTTGTTTCCGATATTTGTGTTTTCGGTATAAGTAAAAATCAATGGGGGATATTCTCAAGAACGTGTGATAATTATCGCAAAATTAGCTTAACGCAACTTTGCACATCGCAGTCTATCGCGGGAAAATAACACTGTGTTAACGTTGTATTCCCAACCCGGCGGCACCATGCGATAGTCTCACGACAACGCGCCAAATGACCGTGTTAAAATTAATGCGACGCCGAAAAAACACGAACGCGAAAAAAGTTGCGATGTGGCCAACCGCGATAAAAAAATCTGCAATAACCAGCGACAGGCCTGCAATTCCCACGCGTCATGCGGGAAAATGCACTATAAAAGCACCGAAAAACACAAACAAAATAATTCAAACTGCGTAGCACCATGGAGGAAGCCGGAGCAAGTACAGAGGTCACCCAATATTCAATCAGAAGGGTCCGTGAGTTGCAGTGCACTGAGGCAGGGGCACCTGAGCTGAGCGTGCTCATGTGAAGAAATTGTCTAGGATTGTGTCCCTTCGGGATATTCCTGCTGCAGCTGCAGTGGGGTGTGTTACACCTGCCTCATCTTCCTCATCATCGTCCCAGGTCTTCCCCACTGCCTGAGGTGACATTGTTGCGTGAGCTGTCCACAGCACAAGACTCAATCAGAAAGGGTCCATGAGTTGTGGTGCACTGAGTTAGTGGCACCTGAAGAGCTGAGCAGGGTATCAAGCTGATGATGGCATCCAAGACAGGTGTGAGCAACTCTGAAAGTCTGGCTGTAAGACTCTTTCGACTCTGGCAGTTGTTGGTTGGAAGGTACCGGAGGCCAACAGGTGCAGCACAGCCAGCAGCTTTGTCTGTGGAGGGATGTTGGTTGTCCGCTTTGTTGGTACCGTCAGCCTGTGGGCAATGATGGTCAGGATGCGGAGGATGGTTGTCCTTTTGAGCCTGTAGTGGGCAATGACATCCTCTGGTGTTAAGTCTGTGAGGCTGGTGCGTTTTCTGAAGGTCCGCTGTCTTTGTCTGCGCTGCCTCTGTGGTAGCCCGGGGGGTGGGGGAGTGGCGGGCCTGGGTTTGGTGGCGGTGGGTGTTGTGGCCCTCTTGGGACTCCGAGCTGCATGATCAGTAGCTCCATGGCATCTGTTGTTCTTCAGGTGTGGCTCTGGTCTGGGCTCCCTTTTATGGTGCAGGTTGTCGTCCGACTTAACACCAGGTAAGAGCAGGTGTTAAATCCCTGCTGCTAACGCGCCTTATCGCCTGTTTTGGGATCTTATCGCCGATCTGGCTGGTCGTTGAGAATATTGCGAAGTGGTGTTATCGCGGCTTTTTGCACGGGAACGCCTACTCTGCATCTCATTAGCGTCAGTTGCCGGTGTCATCCGTGGCGATGTTTTTTGCGGCTGCTATCGCAGGAAAACTGGCAATATTGGCTGTTAGCACCAGCTTGTGAATAGGGCGATAAATCTATCGCCACTTTGGCTGCGATAAAGTGCCACTAACTCGGCGATAAGTCCTTGAGAATATGCCCCAATATTTTTAACAACGATAGTTGTGTTCTTGATATTTGTGGTTCTACTAGTTAAATATAGGAAGTCGATATTTTTGTTATTGATATTTAATTTCTGATATTTTTGTGTTTCAATATTGTATGCAGCGATATTATGTCAGTGATCCGCTTCTACCATGTCATGGTCAGTGGTCTGATGATCAGCTACATCATCAACATTGTGTGCCTTATGTTAAGTTATCTTCTATCTCTGTATAGGAAATATTATAGGATTTAAATGAATGTGTATATAATGTAATATGACACTGAACAGGCTATGTTTTAGTGTAAGCTTATTATTAAGTCTGTGATGCATTTTTTTTCAGAATCATAATGCACATGTTTAACAATCAGCTATATTAGTGATGTGATTTCCCAGTGACACAATGTTTACTTTTACTTAATTTTAGACTTAAAAAAATCACTGTCATTGGACTGTATCTCCCATAATGCAATATTTTGGACTTAAATCTTAATATATTAAGTTGTTACATAAACCTGATACAAAATATATGTTTGTATCACACTCAATTAAATTTCTAAAGTACAACAAAATTTGTAGTGTTGTTTTTGAAATGACAAAAACGTAATAACCTCGGTGCTGTGGAGGAGGTTTCAAAGTATCAATATTAGTAACTCCAGATATGGCCTCCAGAGTGAAGGTGCTTTCATTAGCATCATCTATTGCTGATGGTGGTGGCTGGGTGGGAGAACCCTCTAATTAGTGCCAGCAGCTTCCTTCATCATTTTGGCTGCTTCTCCTTCGTACATGAGTGAAGGTCATACCATCACTTGCATATTTCCACGATACTGCAAGTTGTTACTCTAACAGCATTGATTTTGATTCTTTCTTGGAATTCATTCCAAACACTTTTTGGTAGCTTCAAGCACAGTTAGGGAGGATTTCCCAAACAGCTGGTCTGTGTTTGCTACACACTCATCAACAAGGATGGCTGTAAAATTCTTCTTCCACTTTGTCACAGACTCCTCTGTTTCACCTTCATGAGATGCCATTTTTCCCTTGAAATTTGTCTCTGAGTACAAACAAGCCCTCTCAGCAAGCTCCTGTGTTGCAGACTGGCAGTGCAACAAAGTATTTCCTGATTGTGATGTCATCAGTATGTGTCTGAGTTCCAGTTTCATTTTGCAGTTCCATATTTTAGCGAAGCGATTCCTAGAAAATCACTAATTTGAACAATAACGTGATAGTGCATTTCATTTATGGATCCCCAAAATGCGATTTCTTAAAGATCGCAAACTAGAAATCAGTAAATTTAACTATAGTCCATGTGTAACATTGGGCCACGTGCATCAAAGTAAGGAATTGCGATTCCTAAATTGCTATTTTTAAAGAATCGCAATTTAGGAATTGCAATTCCTTATGCATGTAGGAATCGCAAAAAAAAAAATGTGATTCCTACACATTCCTTAATTGCGACTCGCAAATTGCGATTCGCAATTAAAGAATGGCTTCCTATTCATTCCTATGGGCCTAGAGGCCCATACAAATGAATGGGATTGCATGCGCAATTTGCGAGTACCAAATAGGTACTCGCAAATTGCGCATGCAATTCGAAGGGTGCAAGGGGGCCAAAAGGCCACCCTGATGCACCCTCAAAAAAAACAACGCACTTTGAAAAATGCATTTATTTGCCTTTTTCAAAGGAATTGCAAATTACCATCAACTTGAAGTTGATGGTAATTTGCGGTCCTAAATTGCGAAAACGCAATTTGCGATTGCATAATGCATCACATTAAGGGGATCGCAATGTGCGATTCCCTAACTAAATTCGCAAAATTGCGATTTCCTTAATTGCGAATTGCAAAAAAGGTACATGCATCTCAAACGGCCATTTTGCAATCGCAAACAGCTGAATTTTGCGATTCACACTATTTGCGATCGCAAAATGGTTTGATGCATGTGCCCCATTATTTTTAGGTCGAGCTTTAGCAGCAGTGCGCATGCGCTTCTCGCTCTGCGAGGCATGCAGAAGTAGAGTATGGGAGACAAGCTGCCCTCACTCTCCGCCCATATTTTTCATTGGCTTCTGTGTCTGTCCTTCGTAAATTCTGTCTTCTGATTGATTATGAGGCTTGTTAGTTCCGCCTTATTATGGTCATGTCGTCATGTGTACCCTCCCATGGCTATTGGCCCCTTTACTTCGAGTGTTACACTGTACGGACGTGTTATTTAGGGCAGTAATTTTTTCTGTGCCTTCTCACCCCCTCCCCCGCCCGCACTCCCATTGCCCGTGCCTTCTTCCCCCTCCCCCGCACTCCCTTTGTCCGTGCCTTCTCGCACCCCCACACCCTCTGCCCGCACTCCCACTGTCCGTGCCTTCTCGCCCCCCTGCCCCCCCGCCAGCCCGGCACTCCCATTTGCAATGCAATAGGTCTCGTGTAAATGCGAGTCCTATTGCATTTCAAATGCTTGTTTAGTTTTCCAAGCACTCCATGTGTGTTTTCAGGTTGTATCCCATGTCCCCGCCCATTTTGCTTCTTTTACCTCCCGCCCCTGTGCCCCCGTCTGTGTTTATCTACCCCACCCGCCCAAATTTCTGTTTCTTCTCTCCCTCCATCCGCTTGTTTCTTCTCTCACCCAGCCCGTGCCCATTATGTTTGTGCACTTCCATGAAGTCATGGGTTTTGACAGTGAACAATGATTTCTTCGCTGTAGTCCCTTTACTGTTTAGAAAGAGCGAGGGCGTGGGTGTGTGATCATGGCCTGGGATGGTGGCACTGGTTGCCCCCGCCTCCTTGCAGCAGCCCCTCGACCTAGCCCCTAACTCTGGCTTCTGAGCTCGGTCTGTGGGTTCCTGCTCATCTGACCCCAACCAGACCGAGTATGGGCACTGATACTCTCACTGCATGCAAGGACTCTTCAACTGAGCATAGGAGTCTGGCTGGGACTTGTATTGTGTTGTAATTCTTTTATGTATGGCGCTTAGTACACCCAACGAGGCGTTGATGCGCTTATTTTGTAAATGAAGTAAACACTACGGCCCCCATTTCAATCAATATTTCCTGATTCGGCCAGAGATATTGTAATAATTCCCGAGCCCATTCACCCCTCCCAGTCCGAAGGACATTTCACCACCACTTTCTACACTCAAATCATTGATTGCACCACTAAAAACGTCACACCATCAACCACGCCACTCATGACATCAAATATAACACCAGCAAAGATATTGTAGGCTCTTGGCATGTGTTAATCTGTTAGGTTTGCTGACCTCATCGATTTCCCCCTCCTGCCAACTGTGAAACTGGCTACTCCAATGCATTCTGGTAATTGTAGTTTTGGTGAAGGAGAAAAGGTAAAGAGGGCCCGTTTGTCCCAAGTGACAAACGTAGGGCTGAATTGCTGAGTCATTCCCTTCCATTCCCGTTTGGCAGTGACTAATCCGCAGTCAGCAGCTCGGACACAATGATCAGGGGGCGGGGCTACCTCGGGCCAGAAACCCTCCCTGCCTGATGCCCTTTATTTGGATCTGGTTTATTAAGCAAATAACATTAGCAAAGAGGCCCTTAAAGCCATCCACATTAAGTGTCTCCCATCCTAACAGACTTACCTGCAGAGACCAAGTTTAGGCGCAAGACCCCCTTGCCCCTCGTGATCGGCTCCCTCCACCCCTTCTCCATTCCCAGCTTCCCATTGTTGATCCTAATCGGCGGCCCTTTTGTATTCACAGGTCAGGTCCTGTTACAGTGCAGTGACCGGCCTGTGAACACACATTTCCCCCTTGTTGCCTCACTAAATCACCTATTCAGTTGCTAAACTGAAGGTGAGAATTCATGGGGTGGGGGCGAGTGGGACAAAGGGATATGTATGGCCCTGGCCTGCATGGCATTTGATGGACCTACGCATCTTGTTAAAGGTTCTGATTACGCCAACCTTTACTCCTACTTTTCCCTACTAGATTTAATGCTGATAGTCTTTTATTTGCCTGCTAAAAGTGGTAGAGGGGAGGAAAACAATTCAAGATTATACTTTCGATTTTGTCATGCTGTAATGGACCACAGACTCCGAATTTCAATTTGGTGGATTTATTATAAGGCCAAAAATAATTGAATATAAACACACCTCAATATCAGAGTATATAGATACAGAAAAATCAATACAGAGCCGATTCTACGAATATAAGTCATTCGGCACAGAAGGCATAATATGATGAACTCCAAAATCAAAATACAGCAAAGAATAGAAGCGGAGTCCAATTCTCTTTTCATTTAAAAGAAGCAAAATCTTTCCCTACTCTGCTCTCAATGAGGATCCTACCTATCGCCCTTGTATCATATCCCAAAGGTGTCAGCACATGTTGACTTCCTAAGAAGTACTCACGTCAAAATGGATCTAATAGCTTAAAGCTATGGAGCTCGCTCTAAGATGCTCCTTCTCCTCCGAAAATCAGCAGAAGTCTCCCGAATCTGTCCCTGCGCATCATACAAAAAGACAATGTTCAACCCACAATACGTCATTTACCAAACTTTTCCATTGAAACAATTTCAGTAAGTTTGCACAGAAGCTTTAATTAAGTCGACTTTTCTTCCAGTGGCCTTGGTTCCCAGATAGGCTAGGCACGAAAGGAGTCCTCCCTTCTTGCCTTGCAGTCTTCTTCAAAGACATTCCGGGTATCTCCTTAAATCTAAGAATAACGAGGGCAGATTCCTGCACCTGCAGTAGGATGAGAACATACTGTCTTCGAGCACAACAGAATTTATTTAATTAATTTCTTGAGCAATCAGGGAGAAACGAAACTTAAAACAATCCTACAATTTGGGCCTACAGATCGGGTAACTTTAACTAAACATGGTTACATTATATGAATATTCTTTCGTCCTGCACATTACGCATACAGGAATTATGTTTCTAATACACACAAATCCTACTTAAATGTGCTCACTTTATTTTAATACTAATATGACGTGAATAAATGCAACTTAATAAACATAAAACACTGCACACGACAAAAATACATATGAGTGCGTTTATATCGAGAGTATAGTGCACCCCTACAATTTAGAGTGCTGTAAGCGCTCTATCAGTTCTATGGGTGTGCACTGGTTTGAATTATCTAAAAATGTTTTATTCAATCCAACCACTCCATCCCTTTTGTCCGCTCTTACATGAAAGAAGAGCGCCACTTTCTCTAACCCTTCCCCCCACCTCCGCCGGGCTCTAAACCCACGAGTCAGAATGAGAAGGGTGGCGGGGAAAGACCGAGTCCCTGGGATGCAGACAGGGTTTTCACAGATGCATATAGCACAGTGGGTTGAACACCTGCTGCACAAATCTCTGTGTAAAACGAAAGGGCACGTTTCAATCCTTGCAAAACAGCGCGGAGGGTGAATGTGCATGCTGTGGGGATCAGCATGCAGACTGCTGGTTACATGTTTCAATCATGTAAATTAGGTATATTCTGCGGCAGATCTAGAAAGATTGCTCCGCTGCTACTGCACGGTACAAGTGCCAAGAAGTGCCGACCCTGACAGGGCCGCTTCAGACCATCATCCATTTCCATTCTATGTAATGGATAGAGTTGACTAACTGCACCAATTAAACAACCCATTGTGTATTTCCCAAAGTAATGCATGTCGCATTGTTCATTACTCTCCACAAAATTGTCATTGCAGGGCAGCATATCTGAAAACACCTCATTCGAAACATTTATTTACAGAATCAGGGGAGGGAATTATCTGAAAATAACCAGCACAACTATATCATAACTATATTTCTTTAATATTCTAATCAACAAAGTAACCCGATTCCACGTTACTTGCACCTGTAATTTATTTAGCAAACTGACTGTCCCTTTTTAATTCACCCCAAGATTTTCTTACGCATAGACCTTCCAGGGAGGAGTTAGTTTCCTGTACTGTCTGCAGCAGCTCAGCACCCTCAGCAGAAATAGTGAAAGGGGCAAATGGAGGCCCCCTGGAGCACTCGAGTTTGCCATTGCCTGGTCCCATCGGTAATACCTCATTCTAAATTCTCTAGACAGTGCAATAGCTGCTTCTCTGGTCCTATCGGTAATTCCTCATTCTAAATCATCTAGACAGTGCTGCAGCTGCTTCTATGGTCCCAGTGGTAATTCCTCATTTGTTAGTCCTCTAGTCACTGCTCTAGTCAGTGCTATAGCTGTGTCTCTTCCCAGTGGCAATTCCTCATTTGTTAGTCCTCTAGTAAAAAAACAACATAATATACAATGCCAATAGCTCTAACTTTAAAAAATGCGAGACAAATTGCATTGCAAATGCTTGTTTCTTATGAGCACACTTTTAGTGACAGTGTTCATACTGCTGCTGGTCATCACTAGGGCAAGTGATAATGGCACGCGTCACAAAAGCAGAGCTGATGCCTAGAAATGGAGCGAGTGGTTTGTGTGGCAGTTGTCATCTCTGACACTGAAACTACTGCCTGCTCTTGTATAGTTAAAAGTGGTGCTGCTGAAACTTGTATAGGTCTCACTAAAAATATATCTGGTAGTGGGAATAAGAACAGCCTTTTAGTAAAAAGGCAGATTTTAATTTGTCTATCATTTTTGTGTTTGAGTAAGCCCATAATTAGTGGAGGTCAAAGGTCAAGACAATCAAGCATAAACGGCAGAAGTGCACAAGGAAATGTCAGGTTACAAGGAAATGAGAATATCACACATACTACGCACATGGATTTTTCTAAATTTAACTATGGCCCTCTATTGTGCATCCGAGAAGGATTTCCCCAAGATCACACTATTCCACCAGGCATTACCTCTACCACAAGAGTATGCTTATACAATGATTAATGCTTTGTCCATTCATACAGAATTAGCATTGACAAAGGAAAACAATTCTCAAAATGAAGTCCTTCTGGTGCCTATTTTCAATATATGTTAGAAATCAGTCTCTGATATAGAGAACTCACTCTATTTAGGTTACTTTTGATCCTACCACATTTACACTTTCTGTGCCGTACTTGAACAGACCAGGTAGCACATATTCCTGAACCCTGTGATGAGACCATTGATGGTATCTACCCTAAGAAGTGGAAACAAACAAGTCACTTATTTTCATTCGAGTACTGTTTCACCGAACAGCTCCTTCACCTAACCTTGAAAAAGTACTAGGCCTGCAAGTCACTTTATAGGCGAAAAACGTGGAGGAATCCAGTGGTTCTTGTATATCAGAGACTGATGTCTAACATATATTAACAAGCATTAGCAATGCAATAGGTCTTGAATTTACGCGATTTTGAGCTATTGGCGTTGTAAATGACAATGCCTTTTATTTATGTTTTGGCTTTTAAAACATAAATAAAAGGCATTGTCATTTACAATGCCAATAGCTTAAACTCGCGTAAATGCGAGACCTATTGCATTGCAAATTCTTGTTAATTATGCTTCTGGTGGAGGAGCTTCCAAATGGGCTGGGCTACAATTCTTGCTGAAAATAGAGAGGACCTGTCCAGACTGATGCAGCAAGCACATAGCATGCATCTACACAAAGTGCATGCAGCAAAGTAAGTGCATCATGCTGTTAATGTAGACTGCATGTTCTGAGCCACTCCTGCGCTTTTCTAATGCAAAGTTGACCTTTGAACCTGATCAGAAGCATAAAAATGGAAATTCGATCCAGATCTTCAGATAAGCAACAATAAATTACTGAGTTTCCCATGAAATAGAGACACTTTTTCTGAATTCCTGGCTAGCATTGAGGGTTGTGATAATAATATATACTTTTATTTGATTTTCTTAAAATCATAAAAGGGTGGAACATACCACCATATGATATACAATGTAACACAGATGTGCAGTATAAAAGATTTCAATAAAACAATTTTGTAATTATGACCTGCACATGGTGTAATTCGTTCCCAAGGCCAAGAATATGTTATGAGTTACTTCGACCACAAGACTTTAAAAATTAGTTATAGACATGTTGGTTCCTCCTATTTCGAGTTAAGTGCTTGTACTGAAAATGGGAAAGGGAGAGAGAGAAAGTGCAAGATAAAATTCTGGAAAGGACTCAGCCCGACTGCTTGATGGAGTGCCGGTCATCTGTCCTTCTTTCCGAGTTCTTTTATCGCTGAGTCCTTCTTTCCAAGTTCTTGCACTGCTAAGTTCAAGAATAGACATATCTGTGCCTCCAATTTCAAGTAAAGTGCTTGTGCTTAAGAGTGGGAGGGGAGAGAGGGAAAGTGCAAATTAGAAGTTCTGGAAAGGACTCTGCCCGACTACACGATCGAGTACCGGTCATTTATCCTTCTTTCCAAGTTCTTTTGTCCCTGTATCCTTATTTTCGAGTTCTTGTGCTGCCAAGTTCAAGAATTTAATAGTCTTACAAGACAGTTGGACTCTTGAACTTGGCAGCACAAGAACTCGAAAATAAGGATACAGGGACAAAAGAACTTGGAAAGAAGGATTGTGAAAACGAATTATTAAAATACGATTAAATACAACAAAGTATCATGTTTGAGGAACAGTATTTTCACATTTCAGTGACAAACCATGTCTAATTTAAGCCACTTTCCTGTTTTCAAGATGAGAGCTTTACACAAAAATAAATGTAAATGCCAAAGTCAGTTTAAAAAAAAAAAAACATGAGTCAAAATTGTAATGGAGCTGGTCTTAGCACATACGTGTCTAAAAACACGGCAGGACAATAACTTATATGCTGCGCATAAAGTAAATTACTGGTCAAAATTGAATGCCTGTTTCAGTACTATACAGCATGGACTATAAATATCTGACATTTTCTGGCTTCATTTTGGAGATATAAAACTACGCGCGGCAAGCATTATTGCACATACACTTAGCATCCTTTAACCTTGCACATACACTTAGCATCCTTTAACCTGGGATATTAAAGTATCCGTAAAACGACAGGAGTGGTAATACTTAAGCCTACATGGGAGCCAACGCTTTTACTTTCAAAAATAATTTCAACACAAAGCTGCTTTAAGAACCAGCAGTGATTCTAAAGGTAAAGTGTTTTCAAAGAAATCGGGGCCTTCTCTCTTGGCGCCCCCTCATTAACCCCTTTCCATGATCTCCCAAACTTCAGCTTCCATGCCTAACAGGCACACAAAAAGAAAATAATGATGGCATGCGATCGTGTGCATTCCGAGCAACAAGGCAGGTGATGACAGTAACATTCCTGCTCAGCTGTTCAAACACAAGTAATTCCAGATGGTGGGGGGTGGGGCACTGAAGGAGGGGAGGTTATCTGGGTTCAATCAAGAAACACACAGGACATATTTGTATCCACTAGCTGCCAAATGAATAATGTGAGCAACACTTTTTTGCCAAAATAAATGTAAACAAATTTTAAAGTTGCAGCACGTTTCCCTGCTATGAACATAACTCGCAGTGAAGGACTGTCAGCCCCACTTGTAGGACGTTAAACAATGATCTGACAGCGTGGAGCGAGAGCCTGGCCAATAAAGCCACAAACAGTCGCCCTGCCCTGTCCAGGTGCCTGCCACTTTCTTAGCCCGAGAAGAGCTGAAGCGGGCTGGCCGTGGGATCTACCAAGGCAGGGAGGAGGAGGGGGAAATGTTCCGCTAAAATGCTGCTTTCTTTTGACTAAAGGCACAAGTTCTTTGTTTTTTAATTGCTATATTGTTAACATTCAAAAGAGAGACATACTGTGCTGCTGAATGTGGATAAAAGCATGCTTATTATCTTCCTCCACATATAGGTTTGGTACAGTCTAGTCATAGCCACACAATCCAGGGCAGCTCCAAACGGCGATTGGCTGTAAGTGAGCATGTTCTTGTAGAGGAAAAAACGCTCAAATTTCCTGCTGGTGATATGTCAAATTGTGCTGTTAAACTGCTTCACATATCCCTGCTGAGTAAATAAAAGGCCTGTTTTCCATCATGCTCAAAATCGAAAGGCAGGGGGAACAGCTGTGCGACAAGGGTGCCTGCCCATGTCTGTTTATAGAAAGGCAGAGCTGAGAGCACTGACAAGATCATAAAATGCAAGCAGCCCTGGCACTGAGCAGGAACCCAAGAATAAATGAGTCCCCCAAAGAGCATATATACAATCAAAGAGTAATGATTCAGGACTTAGTCCCTGCTGCCTGGGAGGAATGAAAAAGAATAAGGAGGGACAAAGTGGCAGGACTGACCACTAGCAAGCAAGGATTTTTAAAGGACACTAAACCAAACAAATAGAAAGCAGGGGGATGGCTTTAAGCCAACAAGACAAGTTACAACAGGTCTCGAATGCTCGACCTAAAAATGACACCACTAGGACTTGATATTGAGAATTTCGTTTCCATCACCAATGTTAAGTCCGTAGAAATGGACTAAGCACTCTATAAATATATTTTTGTGGCATATGTATCCGCCATGCTATCAATGTTATTTAGAACTTGGTTTAATGGCAATTACATAGCATGTATGCATGACCAAACATTAATATTCAACACCTATTACTGGGTAATACGGTAGTGTGTCCCTTTGGTCAATAGCCCTTCTAGCTCTACTAGTTACATCTAACACCCAAAAATTGCGGACAGCAATAAGACTGTTTTTAACTATTTATATCATCCTTATCAGAGTCTCCAGTTTGTTCCCCACAGCCCCTGTATCATAATTAATACATTATTTTATTACAAATGTATGCTCAGTTTGACAATTTAAATGTGACAAAGATGTGAACATACTTTCACGCTTCCTTCATCATACATGCAAAACTTACCTGATAGGTACTCAGAGCCTTATTTAAATCTTCAATAAGGGTTGTAAATAAAGGTTTTGCTGAATCAGCAACATTTCCAAACAGTATGTTGTATATTTTCACCTAAAAAGATGAACATTAATCATTTGATCCCAGATTTATGTATTATATATAGCTACAAAACACATATTAACATATCCTTAGTGTTACAAAATAAACAAAATGTATTTGTATAAATTCAGTTTCAAGTTGAGGCCATCAAATAATCTATTTTAGACTTGCTTTAGGCTAATTCATGCTACTCGACTTTGAATTAGAACACTGACTTGGTTTATTATTAGAGTTGTGTTCCCTCATACTCTAAACTCCTATTTCACCAAAGCAAAAAGCACCGAAAATGTTGAGACTGCGTGCCTCTTAAGCAAGGCCCTCGGTACAAATGGCCTTATAATTTCAATTTGGAGTCTCCGCCCAAATTGAAATTATGAGTTATGTACAGCATGTGGTAATACTGCTGGCGTTTCCAAACACATATTCATAATTTAAAAAGAGGTGGATTACATTCTCGTACATTCCCGGAAAATGGCCTAATACAAATTCCTCCATGTATTCCCCATTCCGGGATACAAACAGGCAATCAGCCAAAAATCAGTGAGAATACCTCTGGGGTCAGTAATACATGATTAAGTATTACTGCGCTATAGCTACTGATCAAGTCGTAATGAGGGCCCAAGTGATTTACGGACAATTGAGATGAAACCTTTGTATACTATGATTTAGATTTCCTGTTTGTTCATTACTTCATTCCCAGCCAAAACAAGCATTTGCAATGCAATAGGTCTCGCAACTGCGAGTTTTGGAGCTATTGGTATTGTAAATGGTATTGTAAATGACAATGCCTTTAATTTATGTTGTACAAACCAAAACATAAATAAAAGGCATTGTCATCTACAATGCCAATAGTTTAAACTTGCGTAAATGCGAGACCTATTGCATTGCAAATGCTTGTTTCAGGAAGATTCCTCCTCGCAGGCCCCTTGGAAGAGGCAGCCTGTCAAGCTCTGGGTACTGCGCAAGGCACTGAGCACAGGAGACAACTGCGCTGGGAGGAAGAGCGTTTCCGATGTGTTTGAGCACACAGACCCGAGGTACCCACTGTAGTGTGGAGTCTTGTGACCACGAGAAGGCAGTTCACAAAAACAAGTCATAAACTGTAATGCGACGCTGGAACGAAAGACTAGTGTCTGTAGAGTTTTCTCTTGTGCCACTGTGCAGAGGTTGCTGCTGCCGTCTTCCATCGTTGCCTCAGCAGAACCCGTCCGTGAATAAAAAAAAGTCAAGCGCTATGAAGCGGCCAATGCTTCACAGTTGGGAGGGTGCGAATAAAACGTCAGGAGTGCGTGTGAGAGGGGGACAACAAACTGGCACAGGGAAGAAACGAAACAGGATTTGGGTGAGTGGGGACAAAGTAAACAAAAAAAGCCATATATTGCCTCCAAATCGCCTTAAATAAATGGGTGAGCAGTTATTTAAAGAAGAACTTTAAAAGAATTCTTTATAACAATGGCATATTTTTTTGAAACTACTGAATTTTGAATAATTCCGGTTGGACAAAAAATATACATAAACACACTAACAAATTAAATTTCTAGAAATGCAGAGCAGGAGTCATGAATGAATGGCATCTTATTCCCAAACTTAATTAGCAAGTATTTGTTTGCTTTGAAAGGGGAGGGGTTCGTGAGCCTGTTGTTTTTGTTTTCCCTGAGACACTGAACTGGCCAGCCTTTCATGAAGGAAGCAGAGTGTACAAACAGGACGGTGTGACTCAGCTCGATGGAAAACTGTGGGCTCATGAAGGTGCCTGGTGAGTTGGTGGTGGCACCTACCAGGAGACTGAGTAAACGCTATGTCCCCGGCAGCAAGAGGTTTTATCGACATTAGTATGCCTGATTGAATGACCATTTATTTACTGTAGAAGTTTGCCTGCTTGGGATGCTGAAGGTGTAGGCACAGAATAAGAGGCTGTTCCAAAATGAGGTTTTTTATGGTGAAATCTGCAGATTATGCAGCAGATGATGGATTATGTGGCAAATGCGGAAAATCCATAATTATGTGGGAAACGCAGTGGCCGCAAAACCGCATCATGCCAGTGGCCCAGGTTAAGGGTTAAACAATGGTCCAGCACTAAAGGTGGTAGAATTTGTTTTATTAATCATCACTATATTTTTGCATTTCACTCTGAAAACCCACTACTTTTATGTCCTTTTTTTCCTATCGTCTTTTAATTTTTTAACGATACTTTTTGTTTTTACATACAATCTACGGAAGCAGCACCACGTGCCGTTCGAACCCTGTTGGATACACAGGAAGTGACAGCAATGACCTTTATTATTATTATTATTTTTTTAATTTGTAAGGCGCAACAGCTACCCAAAAAGGGTTTCCCGGAGCCAGGCAAGCAAAACCAGATAGTAAAATTTAACAGCAGAATCATTTGTTAAAAAGCCAGGTCTTTATTGCTTTGCGAAATTGGACATAGACTGTTTCGTTCCGAATGGCGGGGGGAAGAGCATTCCAAAGCGAGGGACCCAGGAAGGAAAAGGATCGACCGCCCATCCGAGACAGCCTGAACCTGGGCACGGAAAACCTCCCCTGAGAAGATGAACGTAGACATCGGGAAGGGACATATGGATGAGTTAGGGAAAGTAGATATTGAGGTGCAGTCCCTGCTTTGATTTTGAACATATAGCTCAGGGCTTTAAATCGAATACGATTTTCCACCCTGAGCCAGTGCAAATCACGTAAATGGCTGGAAACTGAAGCGGTCCTGGGCATTCGGCGTAGAAGTCGAACTGCAGAATTTTGGACCGTCTGCAGCTTGCGGGTCACCTCCTTGTTGGAGCCGAGATAAAGAACATTTCCATAGTCCAGTCTTGAAGTAATTAAAGCTTGGACTACTGTTCTTTGGGTGGACTCAGGTAACATCCAGATGATCTTCTTTAGCCACTTGAGGATGGTAAAACAGGTGGCAGCTACCTTAACAGCCTGATGGTGCATTGTTAATGAGTCATCAATGATGACACCCAAGTTGCGAACTTGGCAGGAGGGTTGAGGTAGGACACCCATCTCACATGGTCAATGTTGTGGGCCCCAAAGACCCTTGTCTTTGCCGAGTATTAGCACCTCAGTTTTATCCCCGTTAAGCTTGAGAAAATTCATCTGCATCCATGATGCAATTTTACTCAAGCCAGATTGGAGAGGGGACTGTCCATTAGTTTCCTTCGCGGAGAGGGAGAAGATAAGTTGAGAATCATCCGCATAGGAAAATAGTGTCAGTTCCGCCTCTTCTGCTACAACAGCCAGAGGCCTCACATAAAGGTTAAAAAGCAAAGGACTGAGAATAGAGCCCTGAGGCACTCCATAAGGTGATGAATAGATGTCAGAGCTGGCTGTTGCGGAAAAAACTTGGAAGGTGCGGTTGGCCAGGAACGAAATAAGCCAGAGAATGTGCCATTTTAACTTAAAATCACGCAATTTTTCTTTTTTTGAGGGGTGGGGTGAGTTTTATATAGTTGGAACTCAACCCGAAGGTATCTGAGCGCTTTACATGAGCACCAGTTGTGTTCCAGACGGATACATTCATTTTGTTAGCCACGGAAGGTTGAATGATTTGCGCAGAATCACATGACGTTGAGCGTCCCTGCCGAGACTCAACCCTGTTCCCCAGCTTCGAAGTCGACCGCTCTAGCCGTTAGGCCACATCCTCTCCTTAAAATCAAAAAGCTACGCAAAGTAGCAAATATTAAAGACATTATGACCATCAAACCCCTAACTTAGACTGATTACGTGAGCAGGGTGGCAAAACAGGCACCAGAAATGGCAAACAGCTACACAGGAGTTGTTCGTCCCCGTCCAGCCCCCAAAGATGCCCTGGGTGCGCCAGTACCGGACAGAGGGATTCGACCTTCCGGAGTATGGCAACCTATCTCTCGGCCTCGCCTTAGGTTTGAAGCCATATTTCGAAAGAATCTGTCTCTTGTGATCCTTTTTATTACAATCAGACGCTGCCATCCTGAGAACAAACTGCAAGCAAATTGTTTCTTATCGTGGACCTTTGAAATGTGCATATTACTGTTTTTTTTTTTATTGGATTGGGCAAGGAGCTGCTTGTTTTGACACACTGCGTTAAATGATTTGTGATGTTTACCCAGAGGTCGAAGGGCAATAAAAAAAAAGGTGGCAGGACAGTGATGCAGCGCGGAGGGGTTCAGGCAGGGAAGGGGGTCGGTTGGTCTAAGGAGATAACATTTTAGGTGCTTCTCAGCTCACCAGGAGCACACATGGAGCAGCGTTAAAGGATTGATCACCATTGTAACAGAAAAGGACAGGCTTAGTCTGGAAAAATGCAAAGTATGGGAGCTGTGCAAATGGCTGTAAAAAGCAGTGGACATTAGTTCCCGCTCACTTCGACCTCTAATGTTTGTTCTTCTTCAAATCATTCTGGTATTGGGGCCCGGTGGTACAAGGAGGTGGAACTGTAGGTGGTCTTGTGCGTGGGAAGGGTGGGACAGACATAGCTTGGATGCATTTATGATGAGTGGTGTGAATGTGGGCGCGTGAGTACATGTGCAGGCACATTAAGTGAAGTCACACCCCTCACAGATGAGCTTCCACAGCAGCGTTTGGAGGAAAACAGGAAGCAGCTGGGGGATTTTAGGAAGCGGTTCGGGTAGGCAGAAATCGCTGAAGGACATAGCGGCACGTAGTTAGGAGGACATTGGATTTTACACGGAGCAGTGAGAGATTAGGGCTGGGGTTGGTGGGAAGCGCTGCGGTTTGGAAGTTGGAAACCGAATATGCAGCACGTGAGCAGATACATTTAGGCGCTCGTCTGAAAAATATTGAATTGAGGGGCTATTGAGGTAGCAACACATACACTCGTGAAAACACAGGGCAGACTGCAAAGAGGTGAGGGGTATGACCGTATGCTGGTAAGAGATACAGTGCAGATAGGCACCGCGAAGTAATGGGGGCATGGCAGGCTGGTAATAAAGTAGATGCCAATATGCAGGCAGACTCGGAGTGAAGGGAAAAGTGCAGGGCAAGCTGGCGATGCTGAGGAAAGGAGCAGCGGCGGGAAATATATACAAGACAGAGCCCAGGGCAAACACTGAATGACAAGGTCGGGCAGTTTGGCAGTGCAGAGAATGAGGTGCAGGGCAGGCAGACGGGTTAGAGGATAAGTTGCGGGGCAGACTGACAGCACTGAGGATAAGCTGCAGAACGGACAGACAGCGCAGAGAATGAGTTACAAGACAGGCTGACTGTCCTCCATGTGACCCCGTGCACCTCTGAGCTCCGTGCCTGCTTCACAGCTGTCGTGAAGACTTTTCTTATCTGCTTGTTAAATAAACAAGCAGATAAGAAAAGTCTTCACGACAGCCGTGAAGCAGGCGAGCCAGTCCACCAAAAAGCCAAAGGGAGGCAACGAAAAACCCTCCTTTCCAATGGGAAGCCAGCGTTCACCATAAACGCTGACGCTACCCAATGGAAATGAGGGGCGGGGCTCGAGTCCCCTTCCCGAAACTGACTTGTTTACTATAGCTCTCGCAGGCGAGGAGCGCATGCGCGCTTCAACGCCAGGCGAGACCTAAAAAAACAACGAAGTCCAGTACGACATAGGAGGCCTGAGAGAGCAATGTCAGTGCAAACAATTGCTTGTCAGATCACATCTTGCTGGGAAAAATGTCTACACTGTTCACATATAAAAAGTTACGGACCTGTGGTAAAGGTATTTCTGGTAGATAGATGACCCTCCCGCAGATTACTCACTTAGGGCACATGCATCAAACCATTTTGCGATCGCAAATAGTGCGAATCGCAAAATTCAGCCGTTTGCGATCGCAAAATGGCCTTTTGAGATGCATGTACCTTTTTTGCAATTCGCAATTAAGGAAATCGCAATTTTTTGAGATTCCCTTAATTGCGAATGCAGTTAGGGAATCACAAGTTGCAATCCCCTAAATGCGATGCATTATGCAAGCGCAAATTAAGTTTTCGCAATTTAGAATCGAAATTACCATCAACTTCAAGTTGATGGTAATTTGCAATTCCTTTGAAAAATGCAAATAAGTGCATTTTTCAAAGTTCATTGTGGTGCACACACATGTCCACATGCCCATTGTGGTGCACACACATGTCCACATGCCCATTGTGGTGCACACACATGCCCTTAGGGCATGTGTGTGCACCACAAGTGCATACCTACCTTTTTGGGGGTGCATCAGGGTGGCCTTTTGAACCCCTTGCACCCTTCAAATTAGCATGCAATTTGCGAGTACCTATTTGGTACTCGCAAATTGCACATGCAATCCCATTAATTCCTATGGGCCTTTAGGCCCATAGGAATGAATGGGAAGCCATTCCTTAATTGTGAATCGCAGTTTGAAAGTCTCAATTAAGGAATGTGTAGGAATCGCAATTTTTTTTGCGATTCCTACATGCATAAGGAATTGCAAATCCAAAAATGCGATTCCTTAAAAATCGCAATTTAGGAATTGCAATTCCTTACTTTGATGCATGTGGCCCTTGGAGCCAGAAATGTTTTTCCAAGAAATAGCTCAATCGTGCCACCAGCTGGCAGCATGCGGACTGGGCCATTATTCCTTTTCCCAGGATGAGACGATATCGAAGTATACAAGGCAACAGCCTGAGCGCTGGCGTCAGTTCCTGGTACTATTATCTGTCCCACGTTGAAACAAATGAAGAGGACCAAGAGATTATAAAGGACAGCGACAAATACAGCACATGATATATTTGCATACCTTGGGATCATATTAATAATCGCACAAAAACCAAACAGGGGAGGAGGGAGAATAGTGAGGCATCTGAGGGGAGATTGAGTATCCAGAAGAAATATTGTTACAGAATATACGTAAATGATTCTTCTCATAGATACATCTGGCAAATTCCTCCCTTATGAATGATTCCCAAAGACATGCCCCCTAGCAGGTGAGACTGAGTAGTGCCAATTAAACAGGAAAGTCATGCAACTCGTATCTAGCAACGTATTCATCAATGCAGCCTGGGCTGTGAGACAATAATGTTTAGCAAAAGAATGCAAAGGTGACCAGGTGGTTGCCCGGCAGATATCAACCATTAGAACTCTTCTGGTGAGAGATGTGGAAGCAGCCATGCCTTAGTATAAGGAGCATAAATGCCAGTCGGAGGTTGTTTTTGACTAAGGCATAGAAAGGTCATAATGCAAAGGGTAACCCAACGCAAAATGGTGTGTTTGGTCACTAATTTGCCACTCTGTCCTATCACTTGCGGGCGACCTAGTAGAATACTACATGCCTTGGGGACAGTCTATTAAATCTCTCATGTTCCTTGTTGGGATGAGGAGGAGGGAAGCAAAATGCAAGAGTGATGAAATTATGCTTTGTTTCACCCTACTAATAATTTCAGCTCACGCTTTTTACACAAGAATACAATTGCTGCAATAAATTTTTGAAAAGCCAATTTGTATCTTTCTTGTGTCTCCCTTGGGCATGCCTGAGTAACAACGAAAGAGTGGATCTGTTTCCAAGATTTCCTTGGCGAATTAGAGTGGTCATGTTTTCAGGTTGCAGATACCATCTGGTACACTGTCATGGTTAGGGGTTCAGATGACGCAATGTGAGATAGCTAGAAATTGGACCAACATACTCTGATGATGTGTGTGGACTCAGGCCCCATATTCTCATGGTTATGGTGTCCAGATACACAGTCCTACTTAATTCGTAGGAACTGTATGACAGAATAAGGAAGAATTCTACCTGTCAAGCCCGTGAATAAGCGTGAGCAGTCTCCAAGTGTACGTATGAAATCAGACTCAATATTCCATCTAAGGGTCAGTTAGCTGTCTCTGTCTATTGCCTCAGAGCCACAAAAGGGTGAATAATGGCTACATCTGGGTTGACAACAAATGTGGCAAATTAGATGTGAACTGTTCTACCCCTGGTCAGAGCTCTGGCTAGAGAGTGGTTTGGACCCTAAAGGCCTTTCCTGAGAGCCTTGATCTATGGGAAAGACCATGAGTACATTTCTCAGCATCTTCAAAAAGTGGGACATGGTCATTCTTTCAACCTCTGATGGGCTGGGACAAGGGACGAAGATTACCACAGCAAGTTGCGACCTTAATGGGCAAGATTACCAAGTTTGTCCTGCTTGGAGTTTTTTTGCCATGAAAAATGGTGTTAATTACATTTTGCTGTGAAAGTATCTGACCTCGTGGATCTCTGCCTGACTACAGCATTCAATCTTGCCCCCACTAGAGGATCCGAAGAACCACAATGTGACTAAGGCCATTTAGAGTTGACTGTAGTCAATTGCACATATGACTATAAAAGAAGCAATCACTGAAATACAACTGTTATTTTCATTGGTAGGAATTGCCTGTTATGTATAACTATTTACCTCACAACTCTGAGTGGACAGGAGATTACGCCTTCCCTCACTCTCCCAAAAGATCAACTCAAAACACAATTCGAGAAGGACTCTTCCATAAAATCAAAAAAGGCTAATAGATAAGATAAATACACAATAAGGAGACCCTATGGACTACGCCCTCCCAAAAGTTAACACTTTGGAAAACGCAAATCATTTTTTGGAATGCCCTCACCCACTAGATAGTGGCATGCTTCATCAAAGGGCCCGCAATCACACCCTGAAGTGCATTTATTTTATCTATTAGCTTATTTTGATTTTATGGAAGAGTCCATCTCGAATTGCGTTTTCAGATGTATAAATATTTACCAATTATTCATATCATTATGAAAAAGTCATGTAGATAAGTTAATACAACTGCTGAAGATGTTTTTGCAAAAACATCTTTTTTAGACTTTCAGCTTGCCTGGAGACCATTTGAAAACTTATGTGGCTCATATGACTGACCATTTTCAATTAAATAATGCTGCTTTTCCGACTAGTTGGAAAGACTGCTAAATATTCAAGTTGTGATATTTATTTCACTATATGGTAAGAATGTTGAAGCCTAGAGACCCTAAGTTAACTAGCAAAGGAATTGCATTTTCAAGAAAAAACTTTGAACAATCTATTTAAGAACTGTGAACAGTTCTTTTAGTATTTTCTGTCAATGTTTTTTAATTATTGGTGTTTTTGTTGGGTCTGATCACTTTGTTGTGAGTGTAGCATTTGTTTTTTATGATAAATAATTTTGCTGCATTGATGTCTTTATTTTCTTTTTAATTTTAGCCTTGAAAAAACGATGGGTGTCGCAAAACAAGGGGTTGGCTGTGTTTTTTGTTTTTGTCTTAATCAAATTACTACATGCAGTGGTATTCCAATAATAATGATGAATGTCATTCAAATATCTATTGCATGTTGATGATGAGATAAACACTGGTTTGGTATTGATATTCAAAGAATAATGATAAATGCGATTCAAATATTTATTACAGGTTGATGATCACACAAACATTGGTTTGCTATTGATGAGATTTATATATTGTAATTATTATAATTAATTTTTCAAACGTGGATTTGCATTCATGATTTTCTTAGGTGCCTCTTGCGGGATTTTTATCACATTGACAAATGGGATGCTCTCTCAAAATATGGCAGATATCCTGTCCACCGTATTACAAGTGCCATATACTATACTGCATGTAGGTAGGACGCTGGCTCTCTATATAGTGTACTAAAAAGTACACTGTGCAGAGTCCAATTGGTCCCCAATTGGTCTACAGAGGCTAAAGCCGATAACACTAATGCTCTCTTTTGTGGTAGTGTGGGCAAGCAGTTAGGCATTTGTTGTACTTACAGAGGCAATAAATGAGACACACACTCAAAGAATAAATCAGAGACCAAATTAGAAAAATAAGACTTTTTTTTATATATTTATATATTTTGTGAAACCAAGAACCTTGTTCAAAAGTACTGGTTTGGTTATCAATTTTTATAGGTAAGTAAACGTTTTAAATTTGTGCAACTTTACTTACAATGCAGTCCTATGGAGAGAAAAGACATATATGCATAACAATAAGTACAGTCGGTTTAAGGGGTCCACCTTCTAGGTTTCGGGTTGTAGTGGGCCAAGGTCCAAAGTACTACCAGCAGTTCTTTGGGAACTGCCCGGTTTTAGCCGGGAGCAGGGTGCTGGTGAGGTTCGTAGCTGCGCGCTATGGAAAAGGGGGGGGGGGCGCACCTAGAAACAAGCTGCAAAGATGGACTTGTGAACAAGTTGGAGAGTCCCAAACAGGGGCTTGAGTCGCAAGGGCCTTTAGAACAAGGAAGCACAGCTGGTTCGTTGGTACACAGGCCAGGGGGGCTGGGTGCAGAGTGGATAGGTCGGCTGGGCTTGATGCGTAAAAGGGGCTCCTCGCAGTTAGGGACAAACAGCTGGCAGGAGTAAAATCAGGACAGATGGGCCACTCTGGAAGTGGGTCTCAGAGATGCTGGCGGCCCTTGACGGCTGCTTGGTCGTGGTATAATGAGAACCCGGAATGGACTCCCGCTGTTGGTGTTGCAGGGCGTCCAGTACCCCTGGTATTGATGCTGCACGGCTACGGTTGGTCCTGGTGTCTTCACTCTTGATGGGGAGACAGAGCTGACCCACTAGAGCATGGGTACCTTTTCCTGGTTGTCTTTGGCGTCGGTTGAGCTGGGGAGCTACAAGACAGTGGACCGGACTCTGCTCTTTGGTGCCTGCAGACGGCAAAGGAGTAGCTCCTCTACCCCAAGGGAGATTGTAGGTGATTATGAAGTGGTGGCAGGGTACCTAAGGTTTTGGTAGAGCGCCAGCTTGCAGGGCGAGTCACTCTGTCGCGATCGTCAAGAGAGTTGCGAGTAGGCAGGGTTTCGTGGCAAAAGTTTACAGAGCTTCTGCAGTTCTCGCTAGGCAGTGACTCTTCTTCGTCCTTCTTCTCTTGATCCGTTGAATCCGAGTTCTTGGGTTCAGAGGTGCCACCTAAATACTCAATTTAGGAGCGTTAAGGGGAGTGACAGGTAGTAGCCAATGGGCTGCCTACCTTTAGGGACTCTAAACCCTCTATATGACCACTTCCTGGGAGAAGTGGGCATAACCCTATCCTTAGATTACTAATTCTGTCCAAAACAAAAAGGTGGTGTCCACATCAGCTAGTCCATCTCAGGGGTGTTACTGGCTTGGTGTAGGAAACAGCTCCTAATTGTACTAGTTTTCCCACCTGTCTTGCTGCTAAAAGTGGGGTCAGGACAGAGGGCGGGCACTATCTGGAGAGGCCGGGGTCACATAACAAAGGAGGCAGGGCCTTTCAAGCTTCTGCCCTGGAATGCAGATCCTGCATGGAGGATGTTTGAGCACCTCCGCCCGGAGCAGGCTGTGTTCCTGACCTCTGAGAGTGATGGCTCTCACTTCAGGAGGTCAGCAAACGTGTCTCTGGCGGCAGGCTGGTCAAGACCAGCCAGTCAACACACTAGTAGTCAGTAAGTTTTCAGGGGGCACCTGTAAGGTGCCCTCTGCGTGCATTTATTAATAAATCCAACACTGGCACCAGTGAGGGTTTATTAATACAAGATGTTTGGTACCAAACACATCTGGGGTTACAGTGAAGCCATCATGGAGCTGGAGAACTCGTAATCATGAATGTCCAGCCCATGTACTCGTTACACTTGTGATATCTAAGAATCGACTTAGATATCACTGGGACACATCTACTCAAGCAGGTATGCCCAGGGGCGTGGTCTGGCCGCGCTACAAGATGGCTGCTTGATTCCGGAGTTTTTTTACTGTTGTGAGTGTATTGCTTCCTGGCGCTTGCATGGAATACACTCAATATCCTGTACCTCAATTTAGGCGGTGCTCTAGAAAAGGGGAGATACACCCTGCTTTCTCCAATTATCAATCAAAAAGATTGAAACAAAACAGTTTACCAAGATTAAAGGCACACGCCACGACAATCAAAACACAAATATGCAATAGTTTTTTCAAAACACAAAATAGAGTTGATATTCCAGTTCTTCTGTGTGTTCTTTTTTTTCTTTTAGCCAAATGCCAACGCGGTTCATCGCAGTGGGAATTACCCTTACGACTTCATCAGGGCTAAAACAGAAATACCAATTTTGTAATACATACATTATAAAAGTGTCAATATATTAACTATTATTTGCACCCTGTGCCAAGACATGACAACTGTGTTTATCACATTCTGTGGCAGCCTGTCCCATCACCTCTTTCATTGATGGCAATAATGTATACTTCAAGCTGTTTTTTTTCCCCCTCCGCCGCCTCTGCCCCCGTGACCCCACCCCCGCTCCCGCCTCCCAGCTGCACGTTCCTCCCCCCCTCCCCTACTTAATGGCGGACCCTGCGGGGGAGCGCGATCAAGACCCCTGACCCTCGGTCTGGGGCCTGCTCTCTCCCCAACAGCTCCGCCGTGCTCTGTGCTGCCGCAAATCCCCGTGCTCCTCCCAGGTAGGGTTCGAGACCACGGTGTCTCGGACCCCTCGCAGTGATTTCACTCGTTACTGTGCCTTGTGTCCTGCATTACTGTTGTTCGTAATAACTGCTATTTGTTATTGTGCCGGTGTCATTCAATGTTATTGTTATTTTGCCTAGTGCCTTTCACTGTTATTTGGGTTCTTGCGTGTGCCACTGTTCTCACTCGTTTTTACACTGTAATTCTGCCCTTCCGTTCTTGCTTCGTTGCCTTCTCCCCGCCGTTTTTTCCCCCTCCACCGCCTCTGCCCCCGTGACCCTGCCCCCGCCTCCCAGCTGCACGTCCCTCCCCTACTTAATGGCAGCCACTGCGGGGGAGCGCGAGCAAGACCTCTGACCCTCGGTCTGAGGCCTGCTCTCTCCCCAACAGCTCCGCCGTGCTCTGTGCTGCCGCAGATCCCCGTGCTCCTCCCAGGTAGGGTTCGAGACCGCTGTGCCTCGGACCCCTTGCAGTGATTTCACTCGTTACTGTGCCTTGTGTCCTGCATTACTGCTGTTCGTAATGACTGCTATTTGGTATTGTGCCGGTGTCATTCACTGTTATTGTTATTTTGCCTAGTGCCTTTCACTGTTATTTGGGTTTTTGCGTGTGCCACTGTTCTCACTCGTTTTTACACAGTAATTCTGCCCTTCCGTTCTTGCTTCATTGCCTTCTCCCCGCCGTTTTTTTTTTCTCTCCGCCGGCTCTGCCCCCCGTGACCCCGCCCCCGCGCTGCACGTCCCTCCCCTACTTAATGGCGGCCGATGCGTGGTCGCGCCACGGGTGCGCCAAAGGCACGCCTAAGGCAAGCCCGTCTGCGCCCGTCCGCGACCCGACTGCGGCCAGCGCCAGGAACCCTGGATCTCCGAACATCTATCGCTACGACACCACCACCCTCCTCACACTCAACACCGGAAGACTCATAGACTGCCAGCAAGCCTCACGGAACAAGACCCACGGCCAGTTCTCCTGCCTACACTGCCGCCAGACCCTCACCACAACCCCGGCCTCCAACACCACCGACGCCAGCACCGGCAACACCCTAAGATGCATCCTCCTCAACGTACACTCCGTACACAAGCACGCCATGGAAATCTGGAACCTACTCGACTCCATCTTGCACGACATCGGCTTCCTCACGGAGACGTGGACCAACGCCACCTCCGCTCCCGACATCAACATCGCCATCCCGGACGGATACAAGATCCAGAGTAAGGACTGCCCCAACCGCCCGGGAGGGGGCCTCGCCATCGCCCACAAGAGCACCCTCCGCCTCACCACCTCCAACGAAACCTTCCCCTCCGCCGAACACCTGCACTTCCAGATCCAGACCACCCCCAATGCAACACTTAGAGGAACCCTCATTTACAGACCCCCTGGCCCCCGGACACCCTTCGCCACTGCCATCACCGACTTCAGCGCACCCCACGCCATCGCATCAGCAAACTACATACTCATCGGAGACCTGAACTTCGACCTCGACAACCCCAGCGACCCAAACTCTACCATCCTCCGTGACAACCTCACCAACATCGGACTCAACAACTCGTCACCACACCGACCCACAGAGCCGGACACACCCTCGAGCCCATCTTCGCCACAAGAAACAGCGTCCACTTCAGCCACACAACGCAACAACCATGGACCATCCACCACTGTGTACACTTCACCGTCGAAAAGCCCAAGACACCCAAACCAGCCCCACGCCCATCACGAAGGAACTGGAGCAAGGTTACCGACAAGCAACTCAACTCCACCCTCACCCAAAACAACCACACCTGGACATCCGACGCAAACGACGCAGCCAGAGAACTCCACACCTGGATCTCCAACTGCGCAGACAAGCTTGCCCCGCTACGCAACCCTGAAACAGCGCCCCAGGAAAGCCGCCTGGTACACCACCGCTCTCCAAGAAGCCAGGTGCACCTGCAGACTACTGGAGAAGAACTGGAGAAACACCAGCACAACCGAAAACTACTCCACCTACAAAGACGCCATGACTAACTACCACAACCAAATCAGAACCGCCAAGAGGAACTTCATCCACGACAGAATCCTCGCCAACTCCACCAACTCCTAGGAATTCTTCAGTGTCATTCTGGAATTCACCAACCCATGCAGCGAAACCGCAGACATCACCCCGTCCCAAGACCTCTGCGACAAACTTGGAACCTACTTCCACCTCAAGATCAAAGCCCTCTATGACAACTTCGTCGACCATCCTCAAGACGTCACTGCCGGCCCCCTGCCACCCAGGGGCCTCAGCCAGCCCACCATCTCTACTGGACACCGATCACGACCGAAAATACCACCTCGACCATGAAAGGCATCCACTCGGGGCCTCCACCGACCCCTGCCCTCCTCAAATCTACCACAGAGCCGCAGCCGCCATTGCACCCGAACTACAACGCACCATCAACACCACCTTCAAAACAGGCACCTTCTCAGATGACTGGAAACGCGCAGAAGTCAGGCCCCTGCTCAAGAAGCCAACAGCGGACCCCATCGACCTTAAGAACTACCGGCCCATCTCGCTTCTCCCCATCGCAGCCAAATTAGCAGAGAAAACGGTCAACAAGGAACTGAGACGATTCATCGAAGAGAACACCATCCTCGGCCCATCCCAATCTAGATTCCAAAACAACCACAGCACCGAGACAGCCCTACTTGCCGCCACAGACGACATCCGCACCCTCCTGGACCAGGGCCGCTCCGCAGCTCTCATCCTACTCGACCTGTCAGCAGCCTTCGACACCGTCTCTCACCGCACACTAGTCACCAGACTGCATGACGCCGGCATACAGGGAACAGCCCTGGACTGGATCCGATTGTTCCTCACCGGAAGAAGCCAGAGAATCAGATTACCACCCTTCCTCTCCCACCCCACGGAAATCACCTGCGGAGTCCCACAGGGGTCATCTCTGAGCCCGACCCTCTTCAACATCTACAAGGCCCCCCTCACAGCCATCGTCCGACAGCACAGCCTCAACATCGTATCCTACGCCGACGACACTCAGCTCATCCTCTCCCTCACCCGAGACCCCACCACCGCCAAACTCAACTTCCAGAAAGGAATGGAAGATGTCACAGTCTGGATGACCAACAGCTGCCTTAAACTCAACGCCGAGAAGACAGAAGTCCTCATCCTGGGAAACACCCCCTCAGCATGGGACAACACCTGGTGGCCGACTGCCCTCGGAAGCCCACCTACCCCCTCAGACCACGCCAAGAACCTCGGCATCGTACTCGACTCTTCACTCAACATGAACCGCCAGGTCAACGCCGTCAAATCCAGCTGTTTCAACACCCTCTGCATACTCCGCAAGACCTTCAAATGGATCCCCCCAGAGTCAAGGAAGACAGTCACCCACGCGCTCATCACCAGCAGACTGGACTATGGAAACGCACTCTACGCCGGCATCAGCAAGTCCCTACTCCGCAAACTCCAGACTATTCAGAACACCGCCGCCAGACTCGTCCTCGGCATCCCCCGACACGAACACATCAGCCAACACCTACGAAAACTCCACTGGCTCCCCGTGGAGAAAAGAATCACCTTCAAAATCCTCACCCACGCCTACAAATGCCTACACAACAACGGACCGAAATACCTCAACGACAGAATCGACTTCCACGTACCCAAAAGAAACCTCCGTTCTGCCAACCTCGCAATGGCCGAAACCCCGCGCATCCACAGAGCCAGAGCAGGCGGAAGATCCTTCTCTCACATTGCGGCAAAGACCTGGAACGAGCTACCGGCGGACATCAGACGCGCCCCCTCCCTGAACACCTTCAGGAAGACTCTCACAACCTGGCTCTTCGGTTAACAGACCTGCGGATCCCCCCCCCCCCCCAACGCCTTGAGACCCCTACGGGTGAGTAGCGCGCTTACAATTCCCTGATTGATTGAAGCTCATTATTCCGCAATCTTTCTTTCTTAGTACAAGTACAATACATGATTACAGTAGTAGTCTCTGGGGATATATAAAGTCCACTGCTTCGCCCAGTAATGTGAAATATAAATACAGCTAGCGCTCCCCTCTTAATACAAATAACACCTGAAGGTGCACTACGTGCCAATTAAAATCCTATATGTCAAAATGTCAAAGTAGAGTGCCATACCTGCCAAAGTTGAATTACTTTTAGGAAAAACCTAAGGAATCAAAGGAGAGCATCAAATATGCACCAAATGTGATTTATGGCCACAAAAGGATTTTATAACCAACAATTGCAATAGTAAGTGTTTTTAATTAGTCTTAAATAATATGCTCACCTCCTTAAATCGAGTGCGATTCTGGAGGTTCCCAATCAATCTTGTTCTCAAGAAATTGCAGCGCCAGACAATAAATCAAGTATTATTAAGACCCTGGAAGTTTCTACCTACAAATATCAAGAATTCTACAAACATTTATTTAATTCTAGCGTGCCGGCGCTATTTTATAGGAAATATAATGAAAGTTGAAAGTAACGACTTACCCCTTGGTAAGGTCAACCACACAAGGTATGTCCAATATAAGATCCCATCCACGCAAACTTCAAAAAACAGTGACCGTTGCTTTCCGGATCCCGAAACAAATTTAGAAGTGGGGAACTACAAAGAATAAAAACCCACTTAAGATATACAATACAGATCAGCGAAGTCTAATTCTAAAAGAATAAACACGACCACTCTCCTCCTTACCTCGTGTATGTCAAAGTATCCCGTGTATTGTAGCGAAGATGTACATTTTCTGTCATGCATACAGGATATGGAAAAAAGGTTTACCCAGAGAGGTTATTCGCACCAGGACTTGTCTAAAGCGAAAGAGAGAGCATTGGGGACCAAACGTGATAACACACTGAGAACCAATAATGCCCCGGACGACGGCGACAGTACTTTTCAGAAGCCTAATCCAGATTCAGTCCCTGGATTCGGGCAGCGGAGCAGCTGAGGATTACTATGCGGTAACCATGTTACTGGTTAAGACCCGTAAGTGACAGTTTTCAAAGGAGAACTAAGTGGGGGCCTGCTGAGCAGTGAAATACGGCCCGTGACGTACAAGCGCGGTCGAGAAGAACAGCCTGAGGAGAACGCGTCCGACGTCTTCCAGTTTTATGAAGGTGTCGCAACAGTGTATTTTGTGAAGTGTCGCCTGGTCCTCTCTTAAAGACACAGTCAGTCTGCATTGCTGTTGGGCTGGGAAGGAGATCTGGCTAGCCTGGCGAATGGAGAATTGTCACTTGTGACGCACACATGGAGCTGAAGAGGATAACCGCGGTAATGCGTCCAGAGTCTTCGTGCCTCATGAAGACCCTGCTTATCCTGTGATGTGCAGCCTCCTGACTTTCTTTCCTCAGCCTACACATCTGCCAAAACAAGTACACATGTGGGACTGGCCTGGGTTCCTTAACTAATCATCGTCATCAATGTGACAAGGTTAGTGCTGCATATGAAGGTCGGTCTCTATAATGACTTGAGTCTGACAGACCGCCACCGCGCCACAACATTCAGGTTGTGACAAGCGGTCGCTAATCCTAATTTGCGGCCTTTTTTACCCCACTGGGAAAGTATTGTGTGTTGCCTTATACGGGAGCTCATGCCCCCAATCTACCAGAAAGTTCTAAAGCTAGCGACCATCGCCTGCCATTCCTGATACACCTATTTCCTCCTTGTGACAGAACTTCTTCCATTGTTAGTTGGACAGTGTGGAGTTTTGTATATGTGGCCCTTAACATCAATTGGGCTGAATTGTGATTTTACATTGACGTGGCTTGATAATATAGGTAAAGAGCTGAATACTCCAGCCTAATTATACTCGATTGCGTCATTTTTCATTGGTGTTATCGCTGCCCCCAAGATGGTCCCTCTATATGTCAGAAAGCAAATAGTCTTTCAATACTATTGACCTCAATATTGGTTATTCGCTCTCATACTCCTAATATTGCTATCAGTGCTTCTCCTCAGAGACTATACATTGATTTCACTCGGCTATTGCACTGCACCAGCAGGAGCATCTGAACTATTGGTGTCCTTCTCAACAAGCCAAAACGTTACTTTATTTATGGATTAGTGACTTATGATCAAGTGCAGAAGGGAATTAAAAATGTACTTACCTGATCAGTGAGGAAAAATTAAGAGAACAACAAGAGATGTCATCTGGTAAAATGAATAATAAATCTATAAAACAACCTCTGTACTCTGGAAGCTCTAAATCAGGGCCTTCCCACCTCAGAAGCTTTAAATACCATTCCTTCAACTCAAAAATGACCTAATCCTAGTATGGCAACTGCTCCAGATCCAACTATGGACTGTATACCTCAGGAAATATCTGCAGTAGGACGACGCCTAGAGGGCATGGAGACGTCCATATTTGCCCTAACAAATGAAACTAAATCCATACGTGCAGATATTGCTGGATTTCAAAATTGTCTTGAAGGTCTAACTGAACGAGTTGTTGTTGTAGAGAACCGCCTCAACAATATACCGGATCGGGATCAAGAACTTCTTTTCCTTAGAAGCAAAATTATAGATTTGGAAGACAAAAGCCGCCGAGACAATGTACGTTTCTTTGGTTTCCCAGAAAGCATAGAAGGTTCAGATGCCTCATCCTTTCTCAAAACAACTCTTCCAAAGATCACAGTTCTCATCTTTGATCTTCCACTGGAGATGCAGAGGGCTCATCGCATCGGTCCACTCCAAGGAGGGAAAAATACACGGCCTCGCACATTCATTGTTTGTTTTTTACGCCACAAACATGCTCGTCAATTGATCACTGACACCCGTATCCATGGTCCATATACATTTGAAGGTCATGAAATCCGTGTGGCAGCAGACTTTTCAAAGGAAACGAATGATCGCCGTAAAGCTTTTCTCTCTTTTTGACCTCGCCTATGTCAATTAGACATTAAATATGGTCTCTTTGAACCGGCACGTCTGCGAATCACTAAAGATGGTATCGCTAAAGAATTCTTCAATCCAGAAGATCTTAGGCAATTCTTGGAAGACCTTGTTCCTCAAAACATGGATTGTACTGTGTCTAACCAGAGATTAAATCTCAACCTCCGTCATTAAACTCTAAGATATCTTCTGGTGGAACTCAACGCAATCCAGGTTGTTCCAATAGCAGAGGAAGAGACCAAGATCGACTTGTACGTTCTTTAGGAGACCGTTCACAAGCTCTTCAAGCAGTAGTTGCTCTTACGCAGGATAGAGATAGAGACAAATCACGCTCTCCTCTAAAATCTCCTTCATCTACCGAGGTGTACCCTGAATTCTGACTTAATATTTAATTGCTTAATATTAAAGTTATGATGATAGGAATTTATTTATAGTTCTCCGATATGGCAACTAGTTTAGTATTTCTTTATCTCCTTCCATAGCCTTTCTGTCTTTATCACCTCTTCTTATTCAGGTTATGTTAAAACTTTATATTAAATATAATAGATGTATTGATATCTATATATACACAACTGCATTTTTATCTTGTTATGAATTTGAAATGAATTTATGATGAATTATGAATAATACTATCTATTTTTTCTCTACATCAATCTCTTTTCCACGTTTTCATATCCCTTCTTTTATTAAATAAGCTCATACCATATTACTTATGCCTGTTATTATTTATTACTTATTTGTCTTTATACCTAATCATAATATTATTTAACTGCACATTGTATTTTTCTGGTTAGAATTATGTCCAATAGCAATAATTTTCTATTTTTAGTATCTTACCTATTATCATTATCATTGCTATGCATAATCTTTTTCATCATACTTGATTACACAGTATATTCGACAATACTATAATTTATTATTCCCTTTCCTCTTATTCTTTGCTATCCGTTTCTTACCTGTCCTTCTCAATCCCTCTAACACTTTCTATTTACATTTTTTAAGTCTTTTTCTCCTATTATGAATCATAATTATTTCTTTGCTCTTTCTCTTTCAATTCTTTCTAATATTTTTTCCTACTTCTTTTTGTAATCGAATAATTCAGTATGTTGTTAATCAATTGTTTCAATGTTTAATATTTAATTGTCTTGCTATTTAATTGCGATAATATTTATCTATTTATGACGATAGTACTTAGATATAGTAATGTCTAATTACTATAATAGACACTTAAAATATTTATTATTAATTATCATTAACTTCTATTGATGCCATCTTTCGCAATATCTGAATGACTGGAATTCTTATATTTTAGGATATTTTTTACCTTTATAGATTGTTGCATTTTCTATATAGTCTATATGCTTATATTTTTTCTTTCCTATAAGTATTCTTATACTCTTCATTATAGACATTAGGATTATTAACTATAGTCATGCATGAGTATCTTTTTAACATGAAAAGTTACCTTATTATTTATCTATTTATTTATTACATTGTTTAAATATATGATAACATCATCTTGATATGTTTATGCCTAAATGAGATAATTCTTCATGTTAATATTTACCTAATATTATTATACTTTTCATGGTTTACCTTGTTGTGCCATATATCTGGCAATTTCATTTTAAGCTGATCTATCATTTCTAATTACTCACTCTACTTATTTCCTTCCTTTTTTCTGTTTCCAATATCTTATCTCCTTCAACGCCGTATTCCCATAATACTCGTTTCCTTTTCTTTCTTCAATCAGACTTCTGAATTCTAAGTTACTATTTAAACACGATTAATATTACATTATAACTACACCCCTCACTACTGATGTTGTTGCCGGATGGGGCTCCCCCGGCGCAAGTGGCCCGTAAGTCTAGACTCGCAGTAAGCAGATCCTTTTCGTTTACGCTGTGTTACCCTTACACAGTACATTTACCTTTCCTTCTCCCTTTATATTCTTTCTTGCTTTTTCTTACTATTGCTTACTTCTATATATAATATTTAAGTGACTCTTCCATAATCCTTAGATTTCCTTATATTTTATAGGAAGTCACTAATTCTTTAATTCTTCAATTCTCTCCTTACTCGGAATGTATCTTCTCCATCTTTTTTCTTAATTTTCTTTTACCCCTCCCCTATACAGTCTCTTCTTTTATTCCATCTAATTTAGTCTCATCTTCTTATTTTCTTTTATCTTCTTTTATTTTCAATCTTGTGATATTCTTTCAACACAAATCTTATCCTCTTTTCTACAAATTATCTACTCCTTCATTTCATTACATTTGTAACATAATCTCTTTATCCCTTACACCAATTCTCTCTTTCAAACTAACATCTTCACATTTTCAACGTACATATGGCAATGAACACATCCTCTTACTCCTGCCCTTTACACATAATTTCATGGAATGTTAATGACCTTACTCATTTTATAAAATGTAAAAAAGTTCTCTCTTATCTTAAAAAGAAAAGAACTGATATAGCTTTTGCAGGAGACTCACATTAATGCTCTGGAATCATCTAAGTTACAGCGGGAATGGATGGGAAAAGTTATTCACTGTGGAGTGACTATGCAACCTCTCTCTGAAGCGAATCAACCATGAAAGTGTGGTGTTGCCATCCTTTTGCACAAATCTCTACCTTTCTCAATCATCAAAACATGGATTGACCCTGAAGGTAGATACGTTTTCACTAAATTAAAAATTGGAGGAAAAATCTTCTGTATTGGCTCAGTTTATGCCCCAACAGGTGCTTAGAGCTCTTATTTTCTCAATCTAAATCGTCTACTTGTAGAGATCGGTGCATCCAGTTATATATCATTGGTGGCAACTGGAATTTAGCTTGTGACACGATTTTAGATAAAACTGGTCCCTTAGACAAATGTAATGCTACTGACAGAGCTTTATTGGGATATATAACAATGGATCATGGATTAGTAGACCATTGGCGCCTTTGTCACCCCTCAGATCAAGAATATAACTTTCTCTCCTCTGCTCATGGCTCACAATCCAGGATAGATTATTTTCTTATTTCTCATCCAATAGTTACACTTACTACCAAATCTCATATTTTGGAAGCTGCCATCTCTGATCACTCTCCAGTTCTTATCGCCCTCGAGTTAGGTTTAACATCTCCAGGTCGAAAACCATGGCGCATGAATATTCAAAGGTATCGTTCAGCTCAGGGCAAATCTCAATTACGCTCTCATCTTTCTGAATATCTAAATAATAATAAATCATCAGTTTCTTCTTCAAGAACAATTTAGGCAGCTGCAAAAGCAACTATTCGTGGGCAAATAATGAGAGATGCAGCTGCGGCCAATTAAGGAGCATCTCTACGTCGTACTGAACTGGAGGCTCAAATTATCTCTCTTACTCGTCTATATACTTCCCAACCTACCGCAACTAATCGCAAAAGTCTAGAATTAGCTAAAATGGAACTCAACAATTTATATACTTCCAAAGCAGACTATGCCCTTCAACGCTTAAAAGGGAGACATTATGAGCAAGGCGAAAAGGCAGGCCGATTACTCGCGGCACAACTTAAACAACGTGAGGCTTCTATGGCTATCCCAGCAATACGTACTGAATCGGGTGAAATTTTCACTAAACCACAGGAAATAGCTAATACTTTTGCATCCTTCTATAAGAAACTTTATACTCCTGAAAATTCAATAACTGAAGAACAAATAACTACATACCTTAATAGTATTGATCTTCCATGTCTTACAGATGAGGGCAGACAATTACTTGGTGGTGATATCACTAGAGAAGAAATTGTTGCAGTCATTTCCAAACTGCCTTATCATAAATTCCCAGGTGAAGATGGATTCCCTGTGGAATACTATAAATGGTCTGGAGAAGATACAACTGACATTCTTTATTCTGCTTTCCATGAAGCTGTCCAGACCTCTTCTCTTGGACCTATTTCAAATAAGGCATTAATTGCAGTTATTCCCAAACCGGGCAAAGATCCGCTAGGTTGCGGTAGCTATAGACCTATTTCCTTAATAAATGGAGATGTTAAAATCCTGGCAAGCATTCTTGCGGCGAGGCTTCGAAAAGTCATCCCCTCCCTAATACATCATTTGCAGGTTGGTTTTGTCCCAGGTCGATCGTCTAGGAATCATCTTCGAACATTAGCTCATACCTTATGGTCTGCAAGGGAATTAACAGAAGATGCGATCGCTCTCTCTCTGGATGCAGAGAAAGCGCTCGACCGCATTGACTGGGTTTATTTGTTTGCCACTATGAAGCACTTTGGTTTAGGAGAACAGTTTATGTCTATGGTTCGTTTACTATAGGACAACCCCCCAGCCCAGGTTAATTGTGGAGGTTTTCTCTCTGATCCCTTTTCAATTCAAAGGGGTACTCGTCAAGGTTGACCCTTGTCCCGTCTCTTATTCTTGCTAGCGATGGAACCTCTTGCTTCTCTCATTCGCCATTTTTCTCAGATTCAGGGCATACCTGTACCGGGAGGAATATCCAAATTAGTTAATAAGTTATACGCTGATGATATCCTTCTCACGCGTAAAGATCATTCCCATTCCTTACCAAACTTGCTTGAGATTATGAGAGCGTTTTCAGTAATTTCTGGTTATAAAGTGAATTGGACAAAAGTGAAGTTCTGCCACTCTCTCCCTGTACCACAAAAGCTTCGATAGATGGATATCCATTTTGCTGGAAATCATCTCAATTAAAATATTTAGGAATTCTGATTAATCGTGGTATGGAGGGAATGGTTTCAGATAACATCTCACCTCTTATAGCGCAAATGGAAATTGATTTTGCCAAATGGTCGCTTTTGAGTTACTCCATGTGGGGAAGAATATAGGCGGAGAGAATGGTCACTTTGCCTCGATTTACTTATGTCTTAGGAATGATTCCGATTATTATACCTCTAACCACACTTCACCACATAGATTCTCGCACTCGGTCCTTTATTTAGGGAACTATGCGACCTCGTTTAGCTGCTGCTAAATTAATGGCTTGTCTCTCTCATGGTGGCTTAGGTTTGCCATCGTTGGAGCACTACTTTCACGCCTTGCACCTTTCACAGTTGCCTTACCTACTACCAGGTGCAACTGACTCTCCTCAATGATTCACAACAGAAAGCTCGATACCCGAGTATGAGGATGGTCTTAACTTCTTTTTTTTTATACGCAAATCTTTATTGTTTTAACAATAAACAACACCAGCAAATCATCAGAAGACATTGAGGATGGCAATTCACAACCAAGTACATGATCACAGTGCAATGCCCGACCCCACCTGAACAAATAAGTGCAATCGTTGTATACACAGCTTTGACTACTCCATGGCACCCAACCATTTGCCCCACACCCTGCGGTATTTCTTTGGACAACCTCGTGCTTCGTACATGGTTTTTTCTTGTGTTGCACACCAATCCACCCCCCTCCGCCATTTCCCAGAGCAAGGTGGTTGTGGACACTTCCAAGATGCAGCTATGTCTCGTTTGGCCACTACCATTGCCGTGTTAAAAAATAACTTGTCGTTCCTAGACCCATCCAGCCCATCCGTAATCCCAAGGAGAGAGTGTCGCGGAACATGAGGGACTTCCCACCCCAAGATTTCTGTGAGTTCTTCTTCAATGTCACCCCAGAACCGTGCCAGATGAGGACATGTCCAAACCATGTGGAAACAATCGGCCGGTTCATGGCCGCACCGCGTGCAGGAGGCGCGCGGGTAGAAGTCCGCCCGATAGAGGCGTACTGGGCTTAGGTAGGCAGCGTGCAAATAGTATAGTTGGATCAGGCGGAGTTTAGCTGATGCCATAACCGTTTTGGGTGCCATGAGAGCATCACGCCAGTCCTCTTCCTCTAGAGTACCTACCCACACCTCCCATTGGCCTCTGAGCTGGTCCAGTGAGGTTGGGGTATTGTTAACCAGTGTCCGGTAAATGCGAGAAATACCCCCCATCCCCAGGTCACCCAACATGGTCTGCGCTTCGGGAGGGCTGTACTCGGGGAGCCGTGTGTCCTCCGATATGTGCACGTGGAGAGCATGTCGCAGTAGCAAATATTTGTAAAATTGTGATGGATGCAGGGAGTATCGGGTCTGGAGGTCCTGGAAGGAGCGCATATGACCGCTTGCCCACACATCCCCCAATTGGGAGATACCTATAAGGTCCCATGCTCTAAATCTCTGTAGTCCACCGACTTCTCAGAGCCAAGTGCCGTGCCACAGAGGCGCGCACGGAGTCAGCCTGTGTGTCCTGCGAGTGTGACGCAGAGCTGCCCACCAAGCCACCAGCGCGGAGCGCATTACGTCCGGTAGGGTGGACGGAATGGATACCCCATATAACAGGGATCGGATTTTGGTCAGGCCTAGCACGTTCAATTCAAGCCTATAGGCCGGGTCGGACCAGCCCCCATTAAACCAGTCGTGTATGGACAGTAGGCGAGTGGCCAAGTAGTACAGATATAAGTGTGTCATCCCCATGCCCCCATCGAAAGCAGGAATCCGGCATTGAGTCATGGCCAAACGCGCTCTCCCCACCCCCCCAAAGAAACTTGGTGACCATACTGTCCAGTTTTCGAAACCAGGACCTTGGAAAACAAAAAGGGGTGTTTTGGAGGACATAGAGGAGAATCATCATTTTAAAGAAGGCGGTTCTCCCCAGGGGATTCAGCGGTAACGTCTGCCACTTCTGAAGGTCCGCCCTGGCTTTCTTTACCAGCGGTGTAACGTTGAGGGACCAGCCTAGCTCAGGGAGAAGGGCCACCCAGATCCCTTAATATTTGAAGGACTGACGCCGAATCGGTATGGAGGATTGCCAATCATAGCAGTCTCTAGACAAGTGAAGAGGGACCAGGACCGACTTATCGGGATTCAGCCGGAGGCCGGAGGCCTGCCCAAAGGATTGCAGGATCGGGAGGCTTTGGGGACCTGATTGAGCGGGGTCCGCTAGAAAAAGGAGGACATCGTCCGCATATAGAGCGATCTTGTCCGCTTCCGTGTTGGGCCATTCCCACCCTCGGACTCGACCGTCGGACCGCAACAGGGTCGCCAGAGGCTCCATCGCCAGGGTGAAGAGAAGGGGCGAAAGGGGGCATTCTTGTCTCGTGCCCTTCTGGACGGGGAAGGCCTCCGACAAGACCCCATTGACTAGGACTCGGGCCCGGGCTGGGCATATAGGACGCGGACCAGGGCACGGAAATGGGGGCCAAAACCCATCATGGTCAGCACGTCGTCTAGATACCTCCAGTCCACCGAATCGAAAGCCTTCTCGAAGTCTACGAGGAGGATCGCCAAATAGGGGGTGAGCAAGTGACGGTGAGCCACAGCCAGATGCAGCCTCCGGAGACAGTGTTGAGTTCCACACGTGGGCATGAATCCGCACTGGTCAGGGTGAACCAATGTGGACAGATAAGGTTTCAGCCGCTGGGCGAGAATTGTGGCATAGAGTTTAACCTCTGTATTTATAAGGGAGATGGAATGGTAGTCTGAGCACCGACGAGAGGGCAGTTGAGATTTTGGAAGAACCACGATGGTGGCCATATCGGTCTTGGGCGGGAAAGAACCCTTTTCTAATGCTTTTTCGAAAAGATCTGCGAGGCGTGGGACAAGAGTATCACGGTACAGAGCTTAGTATTCCTGGGGGAGGCCGTCAGGACCAGGAGTCTTACCCGACGAGGTAAAGGTGATTGCATCGCTAATCTCTTCGCGGCTGATGGGGCGGTCTAAATCCTCTTGTGCAGCCGAGCCCAGTTGAGGAAGACGAACGTCTCCCGTTTCTAGTAAGGTGGAGAGTGATATTGCCGGGGTGCTTTTCGCATAGAGCTGACGATAATAAGAAGCAAAGGTGCTAGCCATTGCCACTGGGGATCGGTGTGCCGACCCATCCAGGTCCACTATTTCGGGGATAATGCGGTTCGCCCTAGGATACGTGCCTAGCCTGTGGAGAATCGTGCCGTTCTTGTCGCCCCAGCCATACACTCTTGCTACGGAGGATCTCCAGAGGAGCTTGGCGGCATCCAACGAAAGCTGCCTGATCTCCACCCGAAGATGAGCAAGTTGCCGGTCACAGGAAGTGTCATCGGCTGTGGGAGGTGATTGCTCGAGGCGCAGCGCTTGCGCCTCCCGCGAGGTTATCTGCTGCAGTTGCGCCTGGCGCTGATGCTTGAGTTGGCCCTTGGCGAAGCCCCGGATGGTAGCCTTGCCCGCCTCCCACAGGACCCCGGGAGAGGACACTGACCCATCATTGGTCAGGAAGTACTGCTTAAGTTCCAGCCCCACCACCTTTTTGAACTCCTTATCCTGAAGGAACCAGGCATTCATCCTTCATGTCGGGCGCGCAGACGGGGAGGCGGGGGCCCGTGCTAAGACGCACTGGAGAATGGTCGGAGATACCCCTGGGGAGGATACGGACATCTTGAATCATGATGCAGTCAGTCGACGGAACAAAAATCGCATCTATGCGCGCCTGCGTGTGATGTGCTGCAGAAGTGTGGGTGAATTGTTTGGTGTGAGGGTGCCAGCTACGCCAAGCATCGCAGAGGCCCAGAGACTCGGACCAGTTCGTTAATTGTTTCGCTTGCGCAAGTCTAGTGGTAGATGGGGGCCTGCCATTACCTCCCGTCCCTCCCTCGCCTTCCTTCATTACAATTGAGGCCCCGCCTCCCACCCAGACCCACCCCCAGCATAAAAACTCTGCCCGCCCCCACCTCCACCTGTTTTTTTCTGTCTCCCTAGTGAGACTTACCCTTTCAGCTCCTCCCTGTGGCGGTGCCGGGGAGTCTTCGGTCTGGTTCTCTGCGACGGCGGTGCCCTCTGCAGCGTTCTCCTGGCGGTGCCTCCTCTCCTCGTCTCCCTCGTGGTATGGGGGCGGAGCGGTTGCTCGGGAGGCCGCAACGGTGTTCGACGGTCCTCCTGTGGCTGGGGCTGTGTTTCCGGGTCGGGCCTGCTTGGATGCCTCTGCTCCCGGACTGCACTCATCACGGAAGCCTGGTAGGCCGGGTTTTTGACCCGATGTTTGTTCCTTTTCCTTTTTGGAGTGCCATGTGCTGTGACTTGCTGTTTCTCTTGATGGGCGTGGTTGTCTGTCTGCCTTGTCTTGGGGCTGCTGGGGGCTATTTTTCCACTTGCTGCCCTGGGTCGCTTGAGGTTGTTGGGGGCATTCTGGTGTCTTCTTCCTCTGCTGCTTGGTCTCCGGTCCCCCTGGGGCGCCCTGGACGCATGGGCTCCGCGGGGGTACGGTGCCTCATGTCTGTGGCTGGTGCGGGACTTGATTGAGGCTGCTCTGTCCGGTGCTTACGGGCTCGGCCGCTGCCTTCTGGTCCATCCCGTCCTCGTCCGGCGGATCCTGTGGGCGGCTGGTTTCCGTCTGGGTCCTGGGGTATTGGGCCTTCTCCCTCCTCTGGCGTTGCCTTTGGCTCCGGGGGGTGTGGTGGGTCGCTTGGGCTCCTGTGCTGATCGGCTGGGCTTTCCTCTTCCCTGCTGGGCGGGGTCTGTGGGATTCTTCCTTGCTTTCCCGGCCCTTCTGGTTGGGCTTGCCCTTCGGTCCCGGTGTGGGGATTGGTGCTGTGGTAGTGGCGTGCGTTGCCCGTGCTTGCTGTATTTCGTGCAATTTCACTTTTTGTGTGGATTGTACTTGCTGCTTTGTCCACTGTGGCCCGCCCGGCTGGCGATTGTTTGTCTGTTACCTGCGGAGCCTGCTGTGTGCGGTCTCTTTTCCTCAGCCCTGTGCGTTCCTTCTGTGCTGTGTTGGTCCTGATTGGTTTCAGGTTCCTTTACGCCCTCTTTTGCATCAGTGGGTTTTTTCCTGCGGTGCTGCGGGTCCCTTGCTTCCTCCGGCGGCTTTGCTTGTTGGGGGTGTTCGCCCCTTTCCTCCCTTTGGGCTGTTGGACTCTGTCTTGACCGCACTGCTTGGCGGGTCGGCTGTTCTGCTTGGCTGGTGCTGTGGCGCTGGAATGTTCTCGGCTTCTTCTGCGCCCTCCTTGGTGTGGGGTTTCGTGGCTTTGGCGGCGGCTGTTAGGGCCTCCGGCCATGGCGCCCGGTACCCCCTGCTCTTGTTGGATCTCTGCTGTTCGGCGGGGTCGGGCCTGGTTCGTGCCTGGATGGGTGGCTGCCTGGGACTTTTCGGTACTGTGGGCTGCATGTCCTCTGTCCTTCTGGCCGCCTTGGGGCTTCTGCGTGCCTTTCCTTGTGTGGGGCGTCCTGCCTTTCTGGGGTGCCTTGTCCTGGGGCCTCTCCTTTGTCCCCGATGTGGGCGTCTCCTCCGCCTTTCCGGTGGGTACGGTTTTTGGCCTGTTTTCGCCCTGGCTCCCTGCCTCCTCGCCTGGGGGCCCTGCCCGGCTGGGTCCCTGTCGCTGCTGTCTGGATGGTTCCCTGCGGTGGGTGGTCGTCTGCGGCCTTTTCTTCCTTGGTGGCGGCAGCCCGTTTCAGGTGGCTGGGTCCTGTGTACTTTGAGGGTCGTCTTGGTGCAGGTTCCTCCGGATTCGGGGCTCGGCTGCCTCCCTGCCTGTCTCCGGTCCCCCGCGGGTGGCTCTGCTGGACGGGGTGTCCTGTTTGCTTGCCCTGTGGTCGGTCTGCTGGGTTCCTGTCGTGGAGCCCGGGCCTGGGGCCCTCTCCGTTCTGTTTCTGGGGTTGGGGGTGTCCGGCGGCTTCGGCCTGTCCTGGCTCTCCTGTGGGTCTGCTCCTGCGTTCGGCCCTTTCCCTTCCTTGTGTTGGCCCTTTCGGCCGTCATTCCTCTGGTTCTGCCTGGCTTCTTTTAGCGTGCCGTGGGTCTTGGGGACGCTTCTCTCCGCTTCCCAGTTGCCGCTTCTTTTCTGCGATTCGCTGTGGGTGACGCCCTTTCAGTTTTGCGTCCTTCCCTTCGGCCTCCGGCCCTCGCCCTGGGTCTTCCCGCAGGTCCTGGTGCCTCTCGTGGCTCTCCTTTGTGCGAGGGTTTTTCCTTCGTCCTTCTCTGTCGGTCGGCCTCTTGCTGTGTGCGGCCGGAGTGTCTTTTTGCTTGGTCTGTTCGGGGGACCTTGGTGGTTCTTCTGGGGATCGGGTTTGTTGGTGGCCTGGGGTGTGTCTCTCTGGTCCCCTCTCGGGGCTTGGTGTTCGTTGAGGCTCGTTTTCAGCCTTTGCGTGGCCATGTTCCCTTGTCCTGCCTGCACCTGGTCTCTCTTCCTTCGCTGGCTCGGGCCTTGTTGTCCGGGGGTGGCTCCTCCGGCGGTCCTGTGGCCACAGGGATGGGGGCTCCTGGCTTCTGGGGGGTTTCCCGGTTCCCGGGGCTTATTTTCTTCTTCTCCGCCTGACCGTCTGGATCCTGTTGGGTTGGTCTCTGGGGTCTTTTGTCCCCGCTGCCCTTTTAGGTCCGTGTCCGGGGGGGGGGAGGGAGGAGCTATCCTGGTGGCTCTCCCTCCGTCGCTTTCTGGCTGGCTATTTGCTGCCTCCTCCGGCTCCGCTTGTGGTGGCTTTGGCCGCCGGCCTGTCCGGGTGCGGGATTGGCTGGGGTCTGTTCGGGTTCAGGGGTGCTGTCCCTGCTGGTCTCCCGGAGTTCCTCCTGCTGGCGGATGTTGGGGTTTGCCCCGGTGCTCTTTCGAGGCTCTCTGCTGGGCCCCTGGGGTGTTGGTTCGGTCTGGCGTTCTGGGTGCGTGGTCCTCTGTCCGCCCTCTGGGTGGGTCCAGGTTCTGGTCCTTGTTCCTTGTTTGCCAGCGTCCTGTTTCTCTGGCTCCGCTCTGGGTGCTGGGGCTGTCGGCTCTCTCCCTTCGGCGAGTGGCCTCTGGGCTGGCGGATCTGTTGTGCTGGGTCCTTCCTTCTTCCCACGATTTCTCTCTTCTTCTTTGTGTGGCCTGCCTGTTGGTGGGTCATTGGGGCATCCCTGTGGTGGTCCTGTTGCGGATCCGGGGAGGGCCTTGTTGGCCCGGTTCTGGTCTCTGGGCTGGGGTCCCGGGGCTCGGGGGTCGTTGGCCTTCCCTCTCCTGTGCCTCGGGATCTTCTAGGTGCCTTCCTCCCCCCCCTTTTTCCGCTGCTCAGGGCCTTTCTGGTTCTGGTCGGGTGGCTCTGTGCTCGGGGGTTGTTGGTTGCTCCCCGTTGGCCTGGGGTGCCTTGGTCTCCTCTCCTGTCCGGGTTCTGTTGCGTTCGGGAGTGGGTCCTTCCGGTGGTTCCGTTCCCTTTGATGTTTCCGGCCCTTCACCTGGGTTCTGTGCGGGGGTTTTGCCTGCTGCCTGGTGGTGGTGCGGCTGGGCTTTGCTGGGTTGGGTGTTCCTGACCGTTTGGCGGTTGCTTGGCTGCCTTCCCGTCGGTCCTCCTCTCTGCTGTCCTGTGCTTGGCATGGGCGGACCTTTTCGGCCTGGTGTTCTGCTCTGGGTGTTGTTCCCACGGTGGCTGGCCTATGTTTGGCATGGCGATTCCTTCCGGGTGGGGCTCTTCTGGGTTTGTCTGTGTCTCCTCTGCGGGTGCAGTGGGCGGCTCTCTGGCTTCTTGATGCTCCTGGCGTTCTTGCGGGTTGGCGGGGGTCTGTTGCCCCCCACCCTGTCTGGACCTTCCCTTCGGGGTCTTGGCTGCTGGTGGTGGCTGTCCTCCCTTTTGGTCCTCTTGGGGGTCTCGGGTGCGGCTCTTCTCTTTTGGGCCTTGTTTTTTGGTTGCCATCCCTCTGCGCGGCGCTTGGGGGTGTTGGATCGGCTGTGGGTTCTCGTTTGGCTTTGATCCAGTTGCGGAGGTTGTTTGGCCTTCCTCTGCTCTGTTGGGTCGTTGGCTTTGGTCCTCGGTCTTGCTGACTGTCCGTCTTTGGGGGTGGTTCCTCCTGTGGGGGTTAGGGGTGTTCCTCTCGTTGTTTGGCGGCTTCGGTGGCTGCGTTGCTGGATGTCCGGCGTGCTTTGCTGTGGTCCCTGCCAGTTGTGGTGTCCTGCCGGGTGGGCTCCGCTGTGAGATCTGTTGGACTGCGACCTGGTCTTCTCCCTCTCCGTTTGACTGTCGCTGTCCGTTTGCGTGTCTGGAGCGTTTGTCTGCTGTTCTGGGCCGCTGGGTTCATGGGATGTTGATCTGCTGTGTTTGGGGCACTGTTTCTGTTTTGGTGTTCTTTCGCACTCAGCTGTCCGTCTCTGTTTTCTTCTGCTTGCTAGGTCCTCAATTGTAATGAAGGAAGGCGAGGGAGGGACGGGAGGTAATGCTTCCATTTCTAACGATAATGGCATTACTCCTAGTCCTACTCCCTCGCCTTCCTTCATGGACCCTCACTCCCTCCCGGTGCGGTTCATCTGAGTGCTAGCTCGGCTTGTTTACGTACAGGTGGAGGTGGGTGCGGGCAGAGTTTTTATGCTGGGGGTGGGTCTGGGTGGGAGGCGGGGCCTCAATTGTAATGAAGGAAGGCGAGGGAGTAGGACTAGGAGTAATGCCATTATCGTTAGAAATGGAAGCATGTCAAGGTGTGGAGAAGAAACTGCGTTGAAATCACCCCCGATAATGGTGGGGCCCAGGGGCAAAGTGGCCAGCAGGGCAGTGGAGTGCTTCAGGGTCGTCGTGAGCATCGAAGGGGGCGAGTACATGGACACGAGGTTAAGGGGGTTACCACATAACGAGCCACAGAGGGTCACTGACATTCCCTGGGGATCATGAATAACTTGTGTAAGTACAATGGGAAGAGTGCGCTTTAAAAGAATATCCACTCCACGGGAGCCCCGGGTGAAGCCAGAGTGCCACACTCTGTCATATCCGTAGCGTGCTAGGAAGGGACAGTGGTTCCCCAGTAAGTGCGTTTCTTGAAGCAGGAACACCTCGATCCCGAGGCATTGCGCATAGCGGAGAACCGCCATACGTTTAAGTCAGTACAGGAGGCCATTAACGTTCCAGGACAGAACGTGAAGGGAGGCCCGTGGAATGGGTGTGTCAGTCATGGCGGCTGGTGGTCGGGGCAGTGGTGTGTGGCACCCCAGAGAGGCAGGAGCATGTGCGGGTAGTCGCGCCTGTGTAGAAGGGCGCACGTGAGGAGGCTGCGTGAACCACATGCGGAACCATTGCAAATCGTCATCTGATATCTGGTGGAACAAAACAATAAGAAACAACAACCTTGGGAAAAACAATGCCAATCCCCCCTACCCCCCCACCCTATACTTCGAGAACAGAAGCATCTGTCGGCCCGCCATTGAGAACAAGAACCAAACTAGAACGTTTGTGTTGGGTTGCGTGGAGGACCCCTCCATTTAGGCGGATGTGCAATGTCCCGGCAGAAAGACAGTGAAGTAGAGCAATAAGTCGGGGCGTGGCCAAGCCGGAGACCGAGATGGTCGCTCGGCGCTGATGCTCCGCTTAACGACGTGGCTGCAATGCGAATTCCCACCCTCCAGCAGCTCCATTGACCCGGGAAGGATCATCAATCTGCGGCGGAACGGGTCCTGAATACAAGTTGCCCCCAGCTGTGGCGATTTATCGCAGATTGGAGGCGTGATGCAGCAATAGAGTTCAGATCGGGCGAAAATTAAGATGGCGGCTTCATCGGCCTGAGCGGCTCCCGAGGACGAGACCGGGAGCCTGGAAGCTCTGCCGGGGTGCGGTGAGTCTGCGGGCTGCGTGCTGGGGCAGTGAGCAACATCGTGAACGATAGCTCGGCGCTCGTGCACCGCGGGAGGTCCCTTTGGCCTCCCGTCCCGTCGAGCGCTGAGCGTACACGGAGGCGCGGTTTGCGGTGGTGCACAAGGACAGGGCCTGCGTTCCCACCGCGGCTGCACCGGGCGCGATTCCATCAGAGCGCCCTGGGGGCCCCCCCCCTCTCCCTCCTGATAGTGCTCCTGCCTGGCCGCAGCCCGCGAGGATCCTCCCCCCCTCACTCATTGCGAGGCCTGGACTGAGCCGCCGTTCTTCAACCCAAAAAAAAAAAAAAAACAACAGAAGGGGTAAAAAAACACTGCAACGGGGCTCCAGAGTCCCGTATGATCCCCCCGGTCCGGGCCCGCACAGATGTCGCCCTCACCCGCTGCGGTCACAACAGCCCGAGACTGCTGCCAGATTGCCCCTAATGTGATTATTTTTGCGTTATTGCCGTGATGGACTCACTTGGCCTCTCCTGCGATTGCTCAGCACAACTTCACAGGGGGTAGTGAAAGCGCAAGGTCTGCTTTCTCCCTCGCACCATCAGGATTGAACTGCCAGCGCATCACTCATTCCCTGCTGGCTCGATCGCTGTGAAATTGCCCGGGCTATAGGTCCGCCATTCCGCGCACTGCGCAGGGCCACATGCCTGTGCGCTAGCCTAGATCCCGACGACGTTCAAACCAGGACATGCTTGGCACATTGGCGATCGCTAATTAATCCAGCTACCGATCGTTTCAATCCAACCATCGCAACTCATTTGCCGCCACTACCAGGAAAAACGCGACATTTGGGCTCATTTTGCACCTGGTGGAGTGAACTGTGGAATGGGCCGCAAGGATCCCAAACAACGCCTTCTCCCCTTTGCGAAGGTCACCGACACAGTCCAGGACACCTCTGACGCTATGGCTGAAGGTGGCCAGAAAGATGCCATGCCAGAAGGGGATGCCACTCAACTCGGCTCGTTGTTACAAGAAATGAGGGCTGGATTTAGGGCCCTAGATGTACGGTTTGACTCCCTAGACAAGCACATGGCGGAATTGGAAACGAAGATCCAGGCTCATGACCGGCGCCTTGATGTGGTTGAAGCTCGCACATCCGACTTAGAAGACGGGACGGCGCAAGCAGTGAAAAGGCTTGACAGAATGGAACGCATCCTCAAAGAAGTCGCAACCAAGAATGAGGACTTGGAGGCGCGCAGCCGCGGAAACAACGTGCGCATTCTAGGTGTGCCGGAGTCTACAGCCGCTGGTCGTATGGACACCTTGGTGGAAACTATCTTGATAGACCTGTTTGGCAGGGAGGCATTTACTTCTGGCTTTGTGATCGAACGAGCTCATAGATCACTGGGCCCTCGACCCAACCCTGGATGCCCGCCTAGGCCCATAATTGCACGAGTCATGAATTTTAGAGATCGCGACACTGCCCTTCGGCTGGCAAGGGAACAGGGCGAGACACTATGGCAGGGCTCCAAGCTTTCCTTCTACCCAGACTTCACCATCATGGTGCAGGAAGCGAGGCGAAAGTTCACTGGAGTCAAGGCGACACTTAGAAATCTAGGATTGAAATATGGTATGCTATATCCTGCCCGGCTGCGTGTTGAGGTGAACGGACGGTCACGTGTTTTTGATAACCCGGCGGAAGTGCAGGAGTTCTGCCATAAACATAAGCTGAATAACAAACGCCCTCTCGAGGACAGACTTCCCCCTTCGCAGAATGGCTCGGACGCCAGTTTGGAACTTTTTTCGGGATCTGGCCATGGCTGAACTGATTAGCTGACATTGTGCCATGTGGAAACGTCATCTATGCAGGGATTTCGATAACTCTTTCTTTTAATGCTATATGTCATTTGCCACGTCGTTGTTGGGGGCGTGCCACCTCCCCTCATGGTGATCACCTTAAGATTGTTGTGTGAATCACGCAAGAACTATTTATGGTTACTTTTCAGTACTACAGAGGAGATCTTAGCTTTGCACTGTTATTTGTTAATTATGGTTCTGCCTCTCTGGTTGGGAGGGGAGGCTGGGTGGGGGGAGGGGGGTTTAGGGGGACACTGCTTAGTTGCACTGGGACATCTTTGCATGCACAGATTGACGATTGTGATAAGTACGCTAGGCCGATTTTCATTCAATACTCACTCACATTTCCCCCATGACACAGATAGGATATAACGCTGGCCCCTCTGAGGTTGTTATTGTTACCTGGAACGTCCGCGCGCTGAATAACACCCGGAAAAAAAGGCAGGTTACACAATATCTACTGCGTCACAAGGTAGATGTGGCTTTCTTACAAGAAACGCACCTGCCTCCCACCGATCAGTCCCAATTTGCCGCAGGCTGGGGTACACATAGATATTTTGCAAACTACAGCAACTACGCGAGAGGCACTGCAATACTCATCCACAAGCGGCTTCCATTCCACTTGAATTCGGTACTCCGTGACAGCGAAGGTAGATATATTATTATACTGGGCACTTTGTTGGGTCGCAAATTAGCTTTAGTCTGCATATATGGCCCCAACATGGATTCCCCCGACTTTTACTACTCCTTGCTTTCCAAATTGGCGCAGCTGGGCCCAGTTCCCCTCTTGGTGGAGGGTGACTTTAACATTGTCCAGGACTTATCGCTGGACTCCACATCTAATGCTCCAGATCCCAAACCACGGGCGAGGAGGGCACTGAGCTCACTTTGCGAACACTTCACCCTAACAGACATTGGTAGGAAGCTAAATCCTCTTCGCACTGACTTCACTCACTACACCAGCTGTCATAACACGTGGACTAGACTGGACTATTGGCTGGTTTCCCCAGATTTGGTCAGTTGGTGCCAACTGGTCAGGACACTCCCTCGCACATTCTCAGATCACTCTCCAGTATTGTTAAATGTGAAGATACCACGACCTGAGGGGTTTGAACGGCAGTGGAGGTTCGTCAGCTGCGCGCTTGATGATGACGTTTTTCGAGAGGCATTGCGGGAGGCAATAGAGGATTACTTCACCCTTAACTCCGGTTCAGTAGACACTGCCGCTATGCTGTGGGAGGGTTTTAAAGCCTACATGAGGGGAGTATGCATATCCAAAAGCGCTGGTGTCTTACGAGATTTACGCAACACATTAGCTCGGTTAGAGCGAGAATTAAGTACATTGGACACCGCGCAGCTTCAGACGACCAGCTCTGACCTAGACGAACGTAGGCTTTCCCTGCTGGCGGACTTTAGAGACACCGCTGAGAGGGAAATACTCAACATGGGAAAATACCATAACGCTAAGGTATATGGTGAGGGGGAGCGGCCGGGCCGTATTCTGGCCCAAATGATTAGACCCCCCTATAGCAAGGCGTGTATCCCCGAATTGAAGTCCACTCAGGGGCTACACATCACTGACCCGCTGGACATCCAAGGGGAATTCATCTCTTATTTTAAGGCTTTGTACACCACTAAACTGGGCCTGGATAATTCGGGCCAGGAGAGTTATCTATCAGAAATAGCACTGGTGTTCCTTGATAAGGTCATGCAGGACTTTCTGGCTATTCCCATAACGGAGGACAGCATAGATGAGGCAATCTCTGCCTTAAAGGGATCCTCAGCTCCGGGACTCGACGGTTTCACAGCTGACTTTTATAAGGCCTATAAAGATTTGTTGATTCCCCAGCTCCTTGCCATGTATGCGGAGGCTCTTGAGTGACAGATGCTACCTCCCACCCTGCGTGAGGCGGTCATTATATTACTCCCCAAACCAGGTAAAGATCCTCTATTATGTGGCTCCTATCGTCCATTGTCCCTTCTTAACCTCGACTACAAAATACTGGCAAAAGCTTTGGCGTGCCGACTGTCGCTATTAATGGAGTCCATAATCTCCCCTGCCCAGTCTGGTTTTATACCGCACTGGTCGACTGCATTTAATTTACGCACTTTGTTTAACACACTACACAGAATCAACCCTGAAACCCCTGCGGCAGCCATCCTATTAGACACGGAAAAGGCGTTTGATTCCCTTGAGTGGCCTTTCCTGTTATCCATCATGCAACGAATGGGGATGCCTCTCGGATTCATTGCCACGACCGCCCTGCTATATAGTCAGCCAATGGCCCGACTTAGACTGAACGGCACGCTGTCCCCCCCCTTCGCACTGTCACGCGGCACTAGACAAGGTTGTCCGTTGTCGCCGTTGTTGTTCATTTTAGCCATGGACCCCCTTATAAGACACTTTCAAGAGAAGCACTTGCACAGAGGATTGCAGTTTCGTACAGGTCCACTGTTAGTCTCATTATACGCTGATGACACTGTTTTATATGTTCGCAACCCCCAGATTAACTTAGACCCCCTCATTCGGGAAATATTGCGCTTTGGTGTGTATTTCGGACTGGGAATCAATTGGCACAAATCTGTAATCTTTCCGCTCACTGCCAGCACGGTCCAATGGGAACTGGAGTTCCCTCTGGAGTGGAATACCGACTCGGTCAAATACTTAGGCGTTCTTATACATCTTAATGTGGAGCAGATTATTCATCGTAATTACGGGACCGCCGTAGCTAAATTGGAAACGCAGATTGAGAAATGGCTTCAACTCCCACTGTCCTTGGCGGGTCGAGTTTCCCTCATCAAAATGGTCGTGCTTCCTAAATTTTTATATTTCTTTTAGAACATCCCTATCCCGCTCACAAAGATTTTTTTTTTAACACTGCAATCCCATTTAATAAGATTGGTGTGGGGGGGTAAGCACCCTAGGGTAAGCTGGAAGGTGATGACGCTCCCCTGCGATAGAGGTGGTTTCGGGGTACCTGATTTTAGACTATATTATTTAGCTGCGCAGTGTAGTTTCGCACAAGCATGGTACCACCCAGACGCCAGAATCCCCTATCTCCGACCTGAATCTGACCTAGTCCTACCAGACACACTAGCTGCAGTTTTGCAGGGCGGGTTCCCCAGAGATCCCAATGATATCCAACCTGCCTCGACCACTAGTTGGGCTTGGGACCAGCTGCGCCGCATCACGCACACTACACTACTCTATTCCTCAGATCTCCCACTCCCAAACCCTAAATTGATACCCATAACTAATGAAAAATTGATACAGAAGACGTGCCTCAAATTTGACATTGTTAAGATGGGTGACCTGTTTCCTGACGGGCATGCCTTCAACCCAGACGATGACTCCCTCTTCCCGGATGCCTCCTTCATGGACAAATTCGTCCTTTTGCGAATTCGCTCTGCCCTCCGGGCTACCTTTCCAGACTACCCTCTTGAGCCCCCTTCCTTCCCTCCGCTTAGTATGGTGATTGGCAGTGAGAGGGGGGTGCACATTGTGTCTCAGCTATATAGGTCATGCGCTGCTTTTATGCCGATCAATGAGGATAACTTACGCAAAGCCTGGGAGGTGGATTTGGGTGGGCCGATCTCGGACGAACAATGGGATGCCTGCTGTGCGGTCACGAACAAGATTTCCCTAAATAGCCGGCATAAATTGATTCATTTTAAATTTCTTCGCAGAATGTACATTACTCCGGCCAAACTCCACAGAATAGACCCTTCCAGATCACATCACTGCGCCAGATGCCGCGCCCCGAATGCCGATTTTGCCCATCTTGCTTGGACCTGTCCGAACGTACAAGCGTATTGGGTTGCCTTGCATAGGAAAGTGAGTGAAATGGTCAGGGTACCTATGACCCCATTGCCTGAGATTGCACTCTTGGGATATGTTATGCAGTTCCCGCAGGCTACGCGCAGGTTTGTTGCTATTAGTTTGCTCCTTGCCAAGAGAGAAGTGGCGATTCACTGGGGTGGTAGGACTACGCCCTCGGTGAAGGGATGGCTAAAGAGCATGGCTTCTTGCTCTACCAATAGTGACATATATGCTACAACGCTCCCCCCCACTTCGAGGCCCAAAGTCATCTGGGGTCCGTTCCGGGAGTATCTGCAGGCCCGACAACAAACCCCCCCCCCACACAAACAGACCGCGGTATAGTGCCTACCGGGGTGGGCTAGACTATTGCACTGCGTATGGCACCACTCACTTCTTCGATAATATATCAATTCTGTTCCCACAGGTACAATATGCCCGAGCCAGATGTATGTAAACTATTTTTGTTGTACATGTGCTTGTGAATGCCCACACATTAGTGGACTGGGGGCTTTAGTAACTCACTCTGGGGCGGCATACTATCAAATACTGCATTGTTAACTGTGTCATGGGAGATGTCCTTTTTGACTGCATGTACTTACCATATTGTTGGTTTTCTGATCCCAGTGCACTACTGTAACTGTATCTAAAAGCTAAATAAAGTGTTAAAAAAAAAAAAAAAGTAGAGCAATAAGTCTGCCGTGAATCAGAGCACCCAGGCAGGTTGGAGCCTGACCCCCTAGAGACTGCGCATCAGGCGGTGCCCACTGGAACCTCAGAGAGTTGGGCTGCGGGAAAGATCCGAGTACACCGTCGGCGGGCCCCGTTCAGTCGGCGACAAAGGAGCCATCGATGGTCCATCAGTTGAGTGATGCCGGAGGCGGGGAGGGGAGCCTGATGGGCTGGAAGAGTCCCGGAGTCTATGGTCAGCCAGGCTCGATGATCTCGGCATCTCTACTTGGGATTGGCGCCTCCTACGAGATTGCGTGCGCCTCCGGCGTTGGCGACCGGGCGACTGAGGCCTCGTGGACTGAGAGCCCGACGCCACGGGGGACAGGTTTCGCCGCTGTCGAAGTGGACGTTCCTCCATCAGCCAAGTCCAGGCCGCCTGGGGAGAATCAAAGAATTGTGTTGTGCCCTGGAAAATGATGCGGAGGCGTGCGGGGAATAGGAGTTGATATTGCAGACCCAGAGTACGCAGTTTATTTTTCACGTCCATGTAAGAGCGGCGCTGGTCTTGCACTTCCTTGGTGTAATCAGGGAATATCATGATATTGTGATTCTGGTACTTGAGGGGTCCCCGAGAACGCGCTTCGCGCAGGATGGCATCCTGGTCCTTGAAGTTAAGGATCTTGAGTATGATAGGGCGAGGTGGGGCCCCAGCCGGCGGTCTTGGTGCGAGGGATCGATGCGCTCTCTCCACTACGAACCACGTGGAGAGGGCATCCTTGGGCATCCACGACGTGAACCAGGCCTCGATGAAGGTGGATACCTGTTTGTCTCGACCCCTTCAGGGAACCCCACTAGGCGGAGGTTGTTGCAGCGTGCTCAGTTTTCTGCATCCTCCGCGCGCCGATGCAGCTCCTTGGTGCGTGTGCTCAGATTGGCCACTTGCTCCTTCAACTGAAGAATATCGTCCTCCGCCGTTGAGAGGCGAGATTCAGCCTCAGCTATGCGGGCCGTGGCATTGCGGAGGTCTTGCTGAAGAAGGAAAACATCCACTTTAACCTCCCCAATCTTTCCCTCCACCGAGGCTTGCGAGGCGCTGATCGCCTGTAGGGTGGTGGCTAAGTCTTTACCCAGAAGGGGGGGGGGCCCCATCAGCCTGTCCGTGGGGATCCTGTTCAGAGGTGGTGAACCGGTCCATTTTTGTCTGCGTGGGGGCAGTCGCAGATTTAGAGGCCTTGTCCCTCCCCATGGTCTATGTCAGGTCACACCCCAGCAAAGGCTCTCGGTGTAGGAAGGATGATCCCCAGGATACTCAAACACGCTAACTGAGAGTGCGTGAGCCCATCCGAAGCAGGGGCCGGAGGGCGAGGTGAGTTGAGGCCCACCGTGGGAGAGTCAGACGGGGGTGCTCTCAACCACCCTTGTTCCCGGTGAAGCCCCCCAACGCGGGAGGTCCGGATTAGGGCCGTGGGCAGGGGTGACAGACGGTCACCGCAGAGATCCCAGGCACTGGGATGAGGCGCCCTGAGAGCTTCTTGATGGTATGCGCCAGGAGGCCACCACTGCGCAGAGGCGACGTCCCAAGAGGCCTGGGGCGAAGGGGGGCCCGGACCGGGACCCCCGCTGCTCGACCAAAGCAGCCGATACCACCCGCCGCTGGAGCTGCCAACGTCAAGTTCCGGATGCCGCTGTCAATGACTCGCGGTGACCCACTGCCTCGGCCTCACCCGTTGGCTGCGACGGGGTGCAGAGAGCCCCCCTCTGCCGATGGGCGCCCTCAGGTGGATGGGCCAGGCAGCCCGGCGAGTGCGTCCAGGATAAGCAGGTCTAGGAAACAGAGGAGCCCCGGAAGGGCATTGGTTGAACCCCACACCGCCGCCCGAACTGGCAGCCGAAGGAGGGAGAAAAGCGGCGCCCTCACGATGGCCCAAACAGGGTCCTGGGGATGAGGTCTGTCCCCCACCCAGGCGACACAGGCAGGACTAGGACGGGCCCACTGCTCACCAACCGCAGGAGCTGGCGGGCTGGACAGCCCCGATCGATCACACCAGTGGGCACCTGGGGGCCCGCACTCCATTCAGCAGCACGGCCTCCAAGACCTCAGGGCCACCCTGGCCCAAGTACAGCCAGCGCAGAGGTCAGGGGAAGTACCAGCTGGGGGGCGGATGAGGGATGATGGCTGTCACCCAGGGGGGCCTGCTGCCCGAAGTGTGCAGCCAAACAGCACCCACATCGGCTCACAAGGTGCACCTGCCGCTCCCGGGCCTGCCGCTCCCCAGGCAGAGGGGGGCGCCCCCCCACCGCAGTCCGGATGAACTCAAGCACCCCACAGCACCAGAACCACAAAACAAAAAATAATAAGGGGGGGGAGGAGGGCGAGTTGAAGAAGGCCTGTATGTGGACCTCCCGCACTGCTGCCCGACGTGACAGCCGATCCCCGGTCCCGTCCTCACTCACCCGGTGATGCCTCCTCCCCAGGCTCCGGGCCGGCTGCAGCTGCTGGGTGCGGTGCGGTGATGTGGCCTCCGGGGATGCTGCACTCAGCCCTGAATATAATTCTGCAGCACTTCGCCACCCACGTGTCTGCAGATCCCCCACGGTCCAGATCAAGCCAAGCAGGGCCCCAAGGCGGATGTCGGGCCCCTCAGGTGTGCCAGTCGTGGGCGCCAGAGGCTGCCATCCTGGAGATACGGGATCCGAGGGTTTTCAGGGCACCGGGCAAGCCGGCTGACGGCCAGAGCAGCTCAGCAAGGCAGGCACTGCAGCGCGGAGATTCCCCGCCGAACAGGAGTTGCGGCACCGGCCGGCGCCATTTGATGAAGTGTGCCGTGCTCACCAGCAGGTCGCGATGGAGGCCGCCATGTTGTGGCCGGCGAGCCTCGTAGAGTCCAGACCCAGATCGGGCGCCAGGAGTCCGCAAATAACAATCCGGAGGCACCGGGACTGCGCTCCCGCTCCGGGGGTGCCCCACACGCAGGTAAGGGATCTGGATGGCAGCTGTTGACAGCAGGGGCACTCGGCTGTTGGAGTCAGGGCAGTGACCACCACCGCACACAGGCACAGCAGGCCGGGCCCGGCCCTGGAGCGTCACTCGATCACGGTAAGGCCTGGGGGGGGGAAGCTCGTAGGCCGTAGGTCTCTCCCCCCATCCGATGTGACGGCCGGTCCCCCAGCACTGTCTCGCCGCGGCAGGTAGCTTCAGTGGCGGTCGCTCCGGGTTCCCACAGCAATGGGAAGGACGCGGTTCAGGCAGGGAGGCCCCAGGCTGCGCCGTCCGGGAGCCCACCTCGGGCAGCCGGAGGATGGAGGCGGCGTCGGGTCTCTCAGCCCCCCACACCGCAGAAAGGCGACTCCTCCACTCAGCCAGCCACCCGATAGGGCCCGTTGGTCGTGGGCGGGCGAGCCCCGCAGCCGAGCAGGAGTTAGGGCCCCGAGGCCCTGGAGACTGGCACCGCCATGTCTGGATTGGCGAGGTGGGGAACCAGGTGATAAAGCGGCACAACAGGCAGTTCACGGCAGGCGTCGCCGCGCACGGATACCACAGGATCTGGGAAGGCAGCAGATGCAGGTTTCAGAGTCAGGTGGCTGTCGATGTCGGTGGATCGTGGCGCGGATGACGGAGGGGTCCGGAGCACTCTTAGAGTGCGACCGCAATCTTGACGCGCCAAGCCGGTCTTAACTTCTTATACAGTAAACCTCAAACCTCCCCTGCGCACCCTGTGTTCCATGCCACATATCAAGCATGGCAACGCGCACATCGTCTATTAGGGATTGCCCATCACTTACATTCTAAAGCCCCAATATGGAAGAATGAAAGTATTTGGATCAATGGACGAGCACTTTCCTGGATTGATTGGAGTTCAAGAGGAATCCTGATATTAGATCAGATCATGGTAGGCGGTGAATTGAAATCTTTGGATCTTCTTCGCGAAGAATTTGATCTTCGTTTACATCAGGCTTTGAGGTATTTACAACTTCAACATTGTCCGAAGAGATGTCTTGGTCCTTCCCCTTGGACATTACAAACATCGCCGATATTGAATTTTCTCTATACTTGGGGTCGGCATAAAGGTGTAATGTCAGGATTATATAACACTCTGATTAACCATCTATACTCACAACCACTTCTTAATGCTCTTCGTGACAAGTGGCAGGAACGCCTATATGTTACAATAGGCGAAGATACCTGGCCAGACATATTGGAAGCCCTGGACAAGGGCACTCGGGAAGCACATATGAAATTTTGTCTTTTTAAAACTTTACATGATTGGCATTGGACTCCATCAAAGTTGCAACGAGCTGGATTGTCATGGCATTCTCGGTGTTGGAGATGTTCTGGAATTAATTGTGACCTTCTACATATAATTTGTGAATGTCCCTTTATACAACAATTTTGGTTACAAATAGGAGATACGCTAATGAAAACTATTCCTCTTACACTTCCCCTTACACCTACATGATCTTAGAAGTTTTCCTACTATCTCACGTCCTCAGTCGACTCTTACACACTGCACTTTCTATTGCTAAAATCTGTATTTTAAGATTGTGACAATCACCCAACCCTCCCTCCAAAGAGGACTGGATGGTTGCAACGATACAGACTGCATCACATGAGCATGTAATATATAAGTTGCAAGACCATGAAGAAATATTTCAACAAGTGTGGACCCCCCTTCTCCGAGACTCCTGAATTTTTTTATCTCACTGTCTCCCCTCCCTTTTTTTCCTCTCTTTCTTCTTTTTTTTTCCTTTTCCCTCTTTTCCTTCTTTCTCCCTTGTCTTCTTTCTCATCTTTACTCCTCCCATCCTACCCTTTTATTTCCGAGTAAGGAGATGGTTTGATTTTCCTTTCTACTCTTCTCTTTTCACTATTTATTCATTCTTCCGTTTCTCGATTCGTCTTTTTTACTCAATTTTCGCAATTATTTATCTGTTTATTTATTTACTTATTTATTTATTTGTCTATTTATTTGTGTATTTATTCACCTATCTATTTATCTATTTATTCATATATTTACTTAGTAATTTTTATTACCTTGTATCATTCTCAGACACACTATAGTACACATTCATTCATATATTAATATAATGGTTCTAAATGCAAAAAAAAAAAGCAGGTATGCCCATACATGGGGTATAGTGCACTCTTCCTTAGAGCTGTAAGGCCTGCTGTAGGGGTGACTTACATATACCACGTGCAGTGTTTTGCAGGCATGGCACATAGGGATATCTGCCCTGTCGACTCTTCACTTTTCTCTGCACCAAGACATGAAGGCTGCAATGGCAGTTTTCGTGTGCTAGGTGAGGGGTCCCTTAGGGTGACACAAATCGTGCTGCAGTCCTTAGGGACCCTCTTTAGTCCAAATGCCCTAGGTACCAGGGGTACCATTTACTAGGGACTTCTATGGAGCCTAAAGGGGTGCCAATTGTGAAACAATTGTACAGTTTAGGGAAATAACACTGGTACTGGGGACATGGTTAGCAGGAACCCAGTACACATTCAATCACAGTTGCATCAGATACCAGGCAAAAGATGGGGGGTAACCATGTCAAAAAGGGCACTTTCCCATACAGTATAATACAGTGGATATGATATCTGCCACATTTATGATGGAGTATCCCATCCGCCAAACTCTAAATACCACACATTTCTATAGAGAAAAGCTTGCTGCTTGTGCCATAGCTAGTGGGTTACAAGGTTTTTGAAGTGAACTGTGTTGCAATGTAACAGGTTAGTGGCATACTTAGTTGGTAAGGTAACCGCTTCAAAATAATAATTCACTTTCATATCTAACACTGACTTTTAAACCCAATAGTTCCCCTGGGCATTTTTGACATTTTCTTCAAAAATTCATACCATCAGTAGAGGGTACTATAACATTCTCTGCATTAGGGGCTACTTATTTTAAATAAAAATCGCCTATAGCTACTAATATTATAGGTGTTGTAATAGTGACCACATCAGAGTTTACATTAGGATCCACCATATGCAAGCCTGCTGAAAGTGATCACTCTTGTGCATCAGACAGGCTTGTCGGTGTAATTTGAACAAGTATTGATAAAGCCAATAGCTTTTTTTTGTTTTGCTTTCATATGCAACTGGCATTAAAAGTGCATAAGAAATAACAAGCATTTGCAATGCACTCGGTCTCGCATTTGCTGGAGTTACAGCTATTGGCGCTGTCTATGACAATGTTTTTACCCATGTGTTATGGTTTGTATGTATGTGGTGTGTAGTGGAGTTATGTAGGTTGCATTGGAATGGTTAGTTGTGGAATTGTGTGGCGTGGAATTGTGTGGTGTGGAGTGGAATGGATATATGGACTGCTGTGGAGGAGTAGAGCAGCCTGCCAATTTCCTTCAGACTCAGTTGGTAGGCACCAACCATTGTGTGGCTTAAAGCGCTTTAGCAATTTTCTTTTTTATTTAAACAAAAAAGACACTTGGTGGCCAGCACACGGAGGGAGCAAGAATGAGGCTCAGACGAAATAGGAATAATGACTGCACCTTTTACCCTAGAGTATGCTAGTTATACTTAAGTAGTTTTATTTGGAAACATTTAATGCTGTGAATAAATGTGCAATATCGCTACCATCAAATTTCTTTTATCAGCATAGCAGATGAGCTTAAAGGACTGTGATACACAAATTAAGCGGGAGATATCTCTCGCTCGTTGAAGGGCCGAGAGGAACTCAAGAGGGGAGTGCACCCTCCCGTGTTATAGCACTAATTCACAAAAAGTACTCCCCGTTTGGACAGGTTAAGTGTTAAGGACAGCTCCTGAACTAACACTGGTGGAAAACCCCTATGTGAAGCTGTGGATGATATGCCACTTGGAGGTGGGAAAGGAGGCACGTCCTTTGTTTTATATTCCCTCACACACCCTAGTGGTGTCATGCTTCATCATCGGGACACCCTGACGCCTAGAAGTCAGGGTGGGCTCGACCGTATTTCAGGGAGCTCTTAGAAAGATGTTTTGGCCAGGGGGATAAAGATTTAAAAGTCCAGTATCACGATTTGAGCAGCGCACAGCTGTTGGGCATCCCATTATAAAGTAAGTTCAAAATTTTGAGCCTGCAGTGACCGTGTACTTGTGGAATTTCTGTGTATGTCCACTCGCCGCACACTGTAAAATTTCAGCCGCTTACCCTCTCGACATTTCGTTTACCTTTTATGATGAGTACACCAGGATCACTCACTGCAACGGAGACCCTTGGATTAGGGTACTCGGATGAAATTGCAACAGCCATTCTGGCCGGCCCATCATTATTTCCAGACACAAATATAAATCAAAGCTTGAGTCAAGCACAAAACTGGGACGAACTGAAAGAACTCAAACGAGCCCAGATGAAGATCCTACTTCACGGGGCCATTTTAACTGAATACCTACGGGGCAATGCAGCACCTAAGGGCCTTTTAGTCACTAATGCCCCAAGGATCTTTTTGGATGACCAACAGTTCAAAAAAGAATGGTCGCTGATCGCGTGCCGATGTACACACGATTGGCTCTCAGAAGCCATCCTGGTCAAGATCAAAACCAGTGAAGACGCACTGATGACAGAAATAAGATCACACTCTATAAGAAAAAACTAGAGGAGGTGAACAAAGAGATCAGCGAACACAAGGACTTTCTGATGCAAAGTAAGGTTAACAAGTTACAAAAAGACCTAAAAAAATTCGCCCACGAAAAAGTGTATCCCTACATAAAAGAGGACTACAGAAGGCCAAGAAAATTCAGAATCGGGATCCTCATACCAAGGTGACTCCAGCAACTCAGAATCAGAACAGGAGGGCTGGTCTAGTGATGGTTCAAGTAAAAGCTGGAGAGGCAAACCCAGAAGACCAAGAAGAGGGAATTACAATCAAGGTTATCAACCGCCCCAGATGTACCCATGGCCTAGTCCATTTGGTCCAGTTCCGTTCCACGGACCACCACCATTCCACGGACCACAACATTACCAGACAGGACCATTCTACCAGCCCAACTACAACCAAAACCGTTTTTTAGGACAGGGCGGAAGGAGAGGAAGACGTGGAAGAAGGAACAACACGAACAAACAAGTACAATGGGAGGACAACAACACACCAGTGAGCACTCGGAGCATGACGAAGGGCCCAACAGCAGGCACAAGTGCAACCCGGGACTAGTGGTGAACCTGACAGATTGCATCCTGAACACTGAAGAAATTGCCGTCCTTGACAAAGGCCTTGGATTCGTACCAACTGCATATTTGGACAAGTTCCAGATACGATGTGAATTGAGCAAATTCTTCCGAAAAATACGGATAAAAACATTCTTCATGGACAAAGAGATACCAACAGAGGACCACAACCACACTACCTTACGTCTGAAATCCAACTTCTTTCCGCCAACATCCTTGATGCCCCCAGAGGTGATTGCCTTTGAGGAGGGCGTATCAAAAGAGGTTGAGGAATTACCCATAAAAAGAGGCACATATGATAATCTCAGCAAAAAAGAGAGAGCGGCCTTAAAGACTCTGAGTACAAGAACTGACATCACTATCAAGCCAGCGGACAAAGGCGGAGCCACAGTAATACAGAGTTCCACGGCATATAGAACAGCCTGCTTGAACCTTTTGGCGGATACTAGGTACTACAAACCAATCAACCGAGATCCCACAACACGCCTCAGGAAAACTATTAATACATTGACCACGGAAGCACTGGACCGAGAATGGATAAATAAAAAGGAACATGAGTTTTTGAACCCTGATGACCCGAGAGTACCGGTGTTTTACACAATACCTAAAATACATAAAGGTAGAACACCACCTCCAGGGAGACCCATCGTGCCAGGGATAGGGTCTCTTTTGGAACCTCTTTCCAAGTATACTGATTGGTTCCTCCGCCCTCTAGTGACCCGTATCAGGTCATATGTACAGGACACAAAGCATCTTCTCAATTTATTAACAGATGTCACGTATGACCCTACGCACAACATCTTGGTGTGCTTAGACGTTGAAGCACTTTACACCAGTATCCCACAAGAGGAAAGCATCCGGGTTATTGAAAATCTTCTTAAACAGGAAAATTGGACCTGGGACGCCCCGGTGAGCTGGGTGATCACGTTGATGCGCCTAGCCCTCACGGAGAATTTCTTCAGGTTTGAGGACCAATTATATCTTCAGGTCCACGGTACATCGATGGGCAGCACGTTCGCGCCCAGTATAGCATGTCTGTACGTGGGCCAATTAGAAGAACAACATATTTGGCCCCCCAACCCTTACTCAAATAACATCAGAAAGTGGTGGCGCTACATAGATGATATCCTGGTGATATGGGAAGGAGATGCAGTCACCCTTGAAAATTTCCATAAGTGGTTGAACCAACTAAATCCACACTTGAAATTTACTATGACTCACAATAATGAACAAGTTTCCTTCCTGGATGTAAAAATCAGCGCCAGAGATGAGGGGGTGGTCAGTTCTCTCTACACAAAACCGACGGACAAAAACAGCTTGTTACATTTCGAGAGCGCTCATCCCCGCGCCCTCAGGGAGAACTTACCCGTGGGTCAGTTCTTACGAATCCGCAGGAACTGTGCTGACCTCAACGAGTACAAAGCAGAAGCAGAAACTTTATCTAAAAAATTGGAACAAGGAGCATATCCTAAAAGAATTATAGAGAGAGCCAAAAAGAGATCACGTAACACACCAAGGGAGGCACTGCTGGAATCGCATCCTAAAGAGGGGAAAGATACACTCAGATGTGTGACAACATATAATGCATCATCCAACGAAATCAAAAAAATCATCAACAGAATGTGGTCAGTCTTGACTTCAAACAAACTCAAGTTTGAAAACCCAATGTTCTCATTCAGGAGAAATAGAAGTCTCAGAGACTCTTTGATACACACGGATTTCCAAAAATCAAAAACAACCCACCAACTAACACTCTGGAACCAGCCACGGGCCATTATCCGTGTGGTTCATGTGTGGTATGTCCCTTCACGGAACATACAAAAGAAATAGACCTTGGTATGCACCACGCATGGGAACAACGGTCGCACATCAATTGCAATAGCGACAAAGTAATTTATTTGATCAAGTGCCCATGCAAATTCATATATGTGGGCATGACAGGGAGAAAAATAAAAGTGTGTATAAGTGAACATAGAAGCACCATTAGGAGGGGGATTTCAGCAACCAGGCTAACAGCTCACTATATGGAGAAAAAACACACCGATATGGACTTGTGGTGGACAGTAATTGAGAATGTCAAAGGAGACGGTGACATCACAAAAATATTACTGGAACGAGAACAAAGATGGGTTTATAGATTAAAAACCCATATCTCTGGACTGAATGATTCCATACCATGGAACCAACTCAACAGAAACAGGTGTATTAGCATATATGATCACGTCGTACAGTATACCCCCCTTAGGTAGTATATCAACATTTTGAAAACACCTGAACAGTGTGGGCGAAAGTTAGGAGTGGTGTCATCAATCCCAGAACTCCATTAATATTATGTATGAAAAACCCGACTCACCAGGTTTTGGTCCAAGCACCATAATAACACACACAGCTTCACACTGTGATACTTGTAACACTTAGGCACAACTATGTAAGACCGCGTACATTCCTTTCTTTTTTCTTCTTCCCTTTTAAATAAATGGCACACATGTATCTTGTGGGTTTACCAACACAAACGAATGGGGCGCTCGTACAGATCACCGTTAAAGGTGCATACAATTAGTAAGAGGGTGACCCACTCAAACAGAGATAAATGTGGGAATTATATTCCCGTTCACCCCCGTTAAACATCTACTACGAATCCCTAGGAGTATTACATATATGGGAATACTTCAAACACGGGAATCATATTTCCCGAAATACCAATAATAAAAACTTCTATTATCCCCTGTTTTAGAAGAACATATGAGGATCAGGATATTGTGAACATACAGCCACTTTGGTAGGCACCTTATTACTAACTACATTTTCCATCATCACCCCGGGGTGGCGCGATGACATGATAACGCGACCCCGGATATGGGCTGGGCCACGCATTTCCATACGAAGATGGGTTCCTCTTAAAAAACAGCGGCTGCGAGACACAAGCTGCTCCAAGCTGTTTGGGACCCATTCCGAATAGGACACACCGCGGGGCAGGACCCTTGAAGCCGTGAGTAATTATGGACAAACAGCAGCCTGCAGGTACGAGCGAGCTCCACTCTACAAGGGAGGAGCCCTGCCACCAATACTCACCTCGGTTTTTTTTCTCTCTCTTTTCTTTTTCCTTTTCTCTGGTTACTCGCCTTCTGCTAAAACCATGAATTTATGCGGCCATGCACATTATCTTGCCAAAAATAGTGTTTGACTACAGGGCTACCCCGTAGCAAGGTGAGGTCCCACGTGGAGTATAACCTCTCCCAAAACGGGAAAAAGGAATAAAAAATATATATATATTTGTAAATACCATATGGATGAGAGTCACGGCGGTTTTATATTGGCAAGTGTGTATGCGAGAGAATGACACGGATGTTTCATTAGTGTTTAACACACACTAGTGTGTGAGAGATGACAGCATGCGACAATTTGCCGCCACTACACGGATAGTACACAGATTGGAGTTTGTGGTAGATAAACACAAGTGTATCACACACACACTCTAAAAGATTTCCTGAATGTTGAGTCTGTCACCTTCGTACCATTTTCACACGGGGGTAACAGCACAACACACGATGTGCAAGGAATTGAGCAATATGAACGCAAATACAAAGGTGGATTTTGTTGTTTCTTTTTCTTTCCACAGATGGAGTGATAAAACTGGACGAAAAGTCTAATTACAATTAAGGAGCAGCTACCTGCCCTTATCAACAATAGTATAGGGTAATTCTCTTACTTTTCCTATCCCAGGGGGCAATAATTATCGCCCTGAAGAAAGTCCAGCACCCTTTATGGGGCACTAATGGACTGAAACATGTTGGCAATAGGGTCTTAGGACCATAATTTCCCATATGACCCGGCTTTTTCCTTTTTAATAACCCTGTCAGATCCAGGAATAAAGGGAAACTGGGATCTGGCACTGGACTTTTAAATCTTTATCCCCCTGGCCAAAACATCTTTCTAAGAGCTCCCTGAAATACGGTCGAGCCCACCCTGACTTCTAGGCGTCAGGGTGTCCCGATGATGAAGCATGACACCACTAGGGTGTGTGAGGGAATATAAAACAAAAGGACGTGCCTCCTTTCCCACCTCCAAGTGGCATATCAACCACAGCTTCACATAGGGGTTTTCCACCAGTGTTGGTTCAGGAGCTGTCCTTAACACTTAACCTGTCCAAACGGTTAAGTAATCAGGGGAGTACTTTTTGTGAGAGCTTAATGGACTGCCAGATGACATGGGACAGCTAATCTGCACTGCAGAGTAATGAAACTGCAATAATGACGGCCTATGTAGTCTATACAACAGTATTATGCGATGGGTGGGTCGGCAAGCTATTGCTGCTAAGTGGCCCCATATTGTGTGCTACCTTCAGTGAGTACAAGGATTTTAGCAACACGAATACCAAATAGCACTGTAGGACGAATAAGTTCACTTTTGTATCACTGCAAACATGTGGGACCATACAATTTAATATAGAGACATATGTAAAGTTAAGGGCAAGCAACAGAAGGTATCACACTATAAAGCATTAATTAATATTGATTGAGTAGCTCTTTAATCAGCAATATCAATACTTTGTAGAGAAACATAATACCATTCTTGTGGGCAGCTGCAAAAGAGAGTTAAATTATATGTGTCAAAACATACAAGTTGTGTTTTTTGGTTATATATTGGTATCATTCTGATTAAAGTAGTTCGCTGCCAGCATGTATTCATTGTGAACCGAGGCCTGGGGGTAACTGAAGTATAGCCAGAGCCACAAGAATTATGCAGCAGCAGAGGGCCAAATTATGCGGCACGGCTGACTAAATTAAGCTGCAAGAAAAGGCAAATTATGCTGCATAACGTGGTACATTATGTGATAGTATTTATAATTTTCTCATTTTTAGACTTGTTAACAGTGTCTGGGCATAGGTAGCACATCATTAGTGATGGTCTATCTCCCAAATATAGTAATAAGCAACAGAAAGGTAACCAGTGAACCTTTGCAAAGGGCCATCCACCGTGCAGCAACATGTGCTGCTGCTGCATTTTTAGTAATTTATTAACCGTTTCAGCTAGAAACAATTTTTTTCTGTTCAAATCTGCAGATTATACAGTAGATGATAGATTATGTGACTAATGGGCAAATCCCTAATTATACGAAAAACACCGTGCCCACATAAACGCATCATTTCAGTGGCCCTGAGTATAGCTGACATATGGCAGTGCAGAACAAACACCAGTGCTATGCACACCGCCACTGAGTCTTGTTATCAAAGTGCAGGCAGCCCCTGGGAGAGATGCTGAGGGCTGGAGAGAGGGAGGATTACCTTTTTCAGTACCTGTGAAACTGCTGCCGCTCTGAATTATAGTGGACTGATTTGAACAAGTAATATTTAAGTTGTTTACTCAGTTTAAGTGGTGAAACGTTACTATGGCAGTAGTGTCTACAATTTGTTCTGCCCTTTACGGGGTCACTGTAACACATATGCTGCAGTCCCTAGAGCAATGTGTTCAAATTGAGCACAGCGGCTGGAGCCTCCCAATAGGTGAGCTTTTTCCTTGTTGCGTCGTTGAGTAGCAGACCTAAAGGCCAGCTCTTGACGAGGGAGCAGGAAGCCTGCTGAAGGCATATGAAGCTTCCTTCAGAATAGTGGCATGGGATGGCTGGAAACACAGATAAGATCAGACGCGCAGCAGATTCATATTCCACATAGAAACGATGTGTGTGTCTTATTGCAAGTCTCCCTTCAAATAAATCCCAAGGGCCTCAATCCGAGCTCTACAGACTGTGCAGTCTTATTTAGGGACTCACTATTGGAAGTTTGACCTGACCGTGTAAATCCAGAACCACACCTGACTACTGAGCACTGCGGAGGCCTGTGATTAGAGGGTGGGCCGTTGCGAGGCACGCAGGGGGCTCAAAATGACGGAACACCATTTTTATTTATTTATTTAATGCATTTTTATAAAGCGCATTACCCGAAGGTGTCAGAGCGCTGTACAATAGAACCAGTTACGTTACATGAGGAAAATATTACAGATTAAAACGTTACAAAAATAAAGAGGAGACAAGAAAAAGTAAGGTAAAGCCATAGAAGGAAAAAACACAATATCAAACACAGCAAGCTAGGATGAGGAATGTACAAGAAAATATTACAAATTTACAATGATGGACGAACTTCCTTGAGGGGCCTGAAAATGAGTGTATTAGTTCTGAAATTGTCTTTGGAAGAGAAGAGATTTGAGATCAGCTTTGAAGATCCGGGTAGAGGAGGTGGCACGGAGCAATGGAGGAAGCGAGTTCCAGATTCTCACCGCATTACCTGAGAAGGATTGAGCCATCGATCTTTCCCTTTTGAAGGAGGGGGGCTCAAGCAGAAACGTTTCCGCATTCCGAGAAGGTCTAGAACCTCCAGAAATTTTCAGTTTATTCGCCAGGTAACGAGGGGAGGAAGTGTGCAAGGCTTTGTGGGTGATGCAGGCAGTTTTGCAAATAGATCTTGCCTCGATGGGAAGCCATCGAAGAGAAGACAGGATAGGAGTGATGTGGTCACTTCGATTGGACCCCGAAATAAAGCGAGCTGCTGAATGGAGGACGGATTTGAGAGGGGAGAGGTGGGATTTGGGAAGGCCAGTCAGAAGAGAATTGCAATAATTCAGTCTAGTGAGAACCAGCGATTGGACCAAGGTTTTTAGGTCTTGTTCCGGGAAGAACCGTCAAATCCCCCAGAGAAGGCGCAGCTGGTAACGCGCATTCTTAGCAATAGAGTTGATGTGGGAGATTAGGCTGAGTCTTTTGTCAAGTATAACACCCAGGGATTTAGCGCTGTCGACAATGATGGGTTTATTGTTGAGTAAATTCAGCTGATCCATCCAAGATTGAACATGAGGAGGGGAGAGAGAGGTAGATAGGAGGAGGAATTCAGTTTTGGAGGGATTTAGAATGAGTTGGTGAGCTAACATCCAGTTGTGAATAGAGTTGAGAGTAGAGTTGAGTAGTGAGAGATCGTGTGCGGAAGACACCTTGAGGTAGATTTGAGTGTCATCCGCATAGAGATGGTAGTGGATCCCAGATTTACTTAGGAGGTTCCCTAATGGTCCCAGATAGAGATTAAACAAAGTGGGTGCAAGGATAGAACCTTCAGGGACGCCTTGACCTACCGCCAATGGAGACGAAAGACTGTTTGCTATCTTGATCATTTGGGATCTGTCCGAGCACTGTGCCTTCCAAGCCCATTCTCTGTTGAAGAGTGTTAAGGAGAGTGTTATGATTAAGTGTCAAAGGCTGCAGAGAGGTCTAGAAGAATCAGAAGACACGATTCCCCGGAATCTAGTATATGCAGCGCATCATCAATCACTTGCAGCAGGGCTGTTTCAGTGCTGCAATTTTGAATGAAGCCAGACTGGAAAACGTCAAGAAGATTATTGTCCATGATATGTAGGGAAAGTTGTTTTGCAACACATTTTTCTGTAATTTTCGAAAGAAAAGGGAGGTTGGTGATGGGGCGGAAGTTGTTGAGGTCGTTCGCATCAGCGGAGGTTTTTTTTAGAAGAGGGGTAACCTGTCCTGTTTTGAGGGCAACAGGAAGGGAGCCTTGACTGAGCATCAGCCAATATAGAAGACACAGAGAAACGTAAAGGGGCATGTCCGGAGCCAAATTGAAATTCTACATTGTTCAACATTTTTTTTTTTTTTCTCAGAGTTTTATATAGCGCAAACTTGACCCGCAACCGGGTATCAGAGCGCTTTACATAGCACCAGTTACGTTACATGAGGACACACATTCATTTTTTTTGTTAGGCACGGGGAGATTAAGTGATTTGTCCAGAATCACAGGATGTTCAGCGTCATTACCGAGACTCGAACCCAGTTCCCCAGGTCCGAGGTCGAACGCCCTAGCCGTTAGGCCAACTCCTCTCATTACTCATTATCCTGACAACCCCAGACACCAGCAGGTAATGCAGACAAATTGAGGCGAAATGACACCTAATTCATAAATGCTTTTTGAAGTTACGATGCAGGCCAGAAGTGGATGCCTGCTTGTGCCCCGGGGGAACTGCAGGGTGCGCGCTCGATCGGAGCTATGAATGCTTTTTTAATGCTCTTTGCTGGTGCTTGTAGCGTCTTTCAAAGCAACATATAAAACGTAATAAAAATAATAATCGTAACAGGCGGCAAGGCACGAACACCTGCTCTTGAGGCGCGAGCTCTAAATTCTGTGACATAAAAGTGCCAATGCGGGAATACGGCGCTAATGACTAATTTGCGTATGCTTCAGGGTTGAGAATGTACTGGTTCATTGTTGTGATTTTGCACACATTCTAAATGTTGTCAAAGAACTGAGGTGAAAGGATACCTAATTCACAAATGCTTTTTGAAGTTACGAGGCAGGACAGAAGTGGATGCCTGCTTGTGCCCCGGGGGAACTGCAGGGTGAGCGCTGGTTCGGAGCTATGAATGCTTTTTAAATGCTTTTTTGCTGGTGCCTGAGCATCTTTCAAAGCACCATATAAAAAGTAATGGAAATAATAATCATATACATGCGGTAAGGCACGAACACCTGCTCTTGAGGTGGGAGCTCTAAATTATGCGACATAAAGGTGTCAATGTGGGAATACAGCACTAATGACTAATTTGCTAGTTCATTGTTGTAATTTTGCACACATTCTGTTAAATGTTGTTTAAGAATTGAGGCGAAATGACACCTAATTCACAAATGCTTTTTGAAGTTACAAGGCAGGACAGAAGTGGATGCCTGTTTGTGCCCCGGGGGAACTGCAGGTTGCGCGCTGGTTCGGAGCTATGAATGCTTTTTAAATGCTTTTTTGCTGGTGCCTGAGTATCTTTCGGGGCACCATATAAAAAGTAATGGAAATAATAATCGTATACATGCGGTAAGGCACGAACACCTGTGCTGAGGTGGGAGCTCTACATTCTGTGACATAAAGGTGCCAATGCGGGAATACGGCGCTAATGACTAATTTGCGTATGCTTCAGGGTTGAGAATGTACTGGTTCATTGTCGTGATTTTGCACACATTCTGTTAAATGTTGTCTAAGAATTGAGGCGAAATGAGACCTATTTCACAAATGCTTTTTGAAGTTACGAGGCAGGACAGAAGTGGATGCCTGCTTGTGCCCCGGGGGAACTGCAGGGTGCGCGCTCGATCGGATCTATGAATGCTTTTTTTAATGCTTTTTCCTGGTGCTTGTAGCGTCTTTCAAAGCACTATATGAAAAATGTAAATTTTACTTAAATAAAGAACACATTCGGTTGAGTTTGCGCTAAATACAAATGCCAAGGAAAGTAGAAATAGTACCTCATTCGCAGCGCGAGCAGCGGAGGGACTCTAATTAATTTTAATTAATCAGTGCTTGAGCGGTGCTCCTCGCAAGCAACAGGAAGTGACGTATGGCGAGTTGTGCCAAATTAAAAGACAGCAATGGAGAGTGATTATGCTGTCAACAAATGGTGAGTGTGGGCGGGCTAAAAGTCCCTTTTGAGTTTTTCTTAAACACAACAGATTGTCGCCATAGCGACAGCGCATGCGCGCTGCCTAGGCTCGACCTAAAAAGTACAAAATGCATAAGTTCATTAAAAAAAAATAACACATTGGTAAAGCAATAGTTCTAGGCTATTTTAGGTGAAGGTGTTCTTTGATAATGTCTGTATGTTGGATAGAATAAAGATTTATTTACATAAAACTATTATTACAAAGCACAGATGCCACCAAACCCTTGATGTATGACATCAATAAAGAAACAAAATTGTCTGATAACCTGTTCTCTTTCAGCTGTGAAATGCTTAGCTTTTTTGGTAGTCCCACATTGTGTTCTAGCACTTATTTTATTTTTCCTACTATAAATTACCATTTTATAAGAATTAGAATGCAAAATATTATTAGCTAAAGGGCAGAACTTTATGATTAAGTCATACTTGCCATATACCTAAAGTGTCTGCTACACCATGACAAATAGTCTGACACTAAATATCTCTTGTGTGCAAGCCAAAAGTGAAACACTCCCCGTCATGACTCTCACATGCCCTCTAACCCTTGCACATGGTTTGTAGTAGTGTTCTCTCCAACCAAGGCTCTGTAAAATCACAGTGTCACAGGGAGAAGCATTTGTGGCAAAAAGTTAAAAAAGTGAGCTAGAGATGGATGGCAAACTATAGTTGTTGGAAAGTAGGATCTGCTATAATAGGTACCCTCACTTTTTGCTGGTATCAGTATGTGTTTTTTTCACTAGTTTGGCTGGATCCTGCTAATCAGGACCCCAGCCACTGTGCTTCCTCCCTAAATTTGACATGGTAAGTACTTTGGTACCTCTACAATTGGCTTCTGGTGTACCATTGTGAGTCCCTAGTATATGGTAGTAAGGTACCCAGGGCCTAGGTACACCAGTGGTCTCCCATGGACCACTCAAACTGACACTACAGGCCTGCCATTGCAGTCTGTGTAAGCTGGTGCTAGCACCATTTATGACAGATATAATTTTCCTTATATCCGAGGTCACTACACTTAAAACCTATAAGTCACCCCTAAGGCAGGCCTTTAAATCCTGAAGGCAGGGTGCTGGGTTATAAGTGTGAGGGAGCCCCTGCGTGAGCAGGACACCCCTACAAACCCTGGAGTCGATTCTCTAGACTTTGTAAGTGCAGTCAGCCATTTTGATACATATAGTGGCCATGCGTCATTACGCGATGGCTAACTATATTTTGGTTGTGCCGAACCTTGGCATGTTTGGTATCAAACATGTTGGAATCGTACCCCAACACGGTTACCGGTGTTGGAGGTATGTTTCCATGCACTGGGGGGCTCCTCCGGGAAGCCCCCAGTACTCTTGGTAACAGCTTTCCAAGATCTGCCAACAAGCCAAGACTGCTGCCGACACCAAAAATGATTCTGCCCTCCTGCTGCTGAGCTGAGCTTGAGCAGGGGAAGGTAGAACAATAGGTTTCCTGTCACAGGGAGGTGTGGCGCCCTCCCAGACAGGACTTAGTGTATTGGGATTGGGTGGGGGCACTTGCTAGCTCCACCAGCCTGCTTTGAAGGGCACATTTGATGCCCTCCTTCCATACTCTAACCAGCCTTCCTCTGGGAGGGACCCACGAGTAGTCCTAACCCCTTTCTTAGGGTATAATAGGGCTAACCCGTGGGTGGGTCCTCAGATTAATCGTGGGACAAGACTCAAGCCTGAAACCACGTCACTCTTCGACAGTCTGGACACTTGAGCTTCGCTGGACTTTATCTGGAACCGAGACTGCATCAAGAAAGACTTCTGCGGCTCCTGCTGTTCTGCAAGTCTTCTTCATCGCCTGTGCTTTATCCAGGATCTTCAACAGACCTGTCGGCATCAAGGACACCCAAAATAATCTCCCTTGGCGTGAAGGAGTCCCTCCCCTGCATCTGCAGGCACTGCAACGAAGCTGGCCGGTCTGCTGCTCCTGACGTCCCCCGGACTTCAAAAGGCTCAGCAACACAGGTGGTGGTTCTGCAAATGCCTTGTGGCCTGACCTGTCCTCTCTGCAATTTTGAAGCCTGTATCTCTCGTCGGAACTACTGGGACCAAGCCCATGTGCACCACGTCGACTTGCCGTTGCCAAGGCTTGTTGGCTCTGCACTCCAGAGATCTTCGGGCTACAAGAAGCTCCAGCCTCTAGCATGTCTTCCTGCAAGATCAGCATCCTCACCGAAATCTCTGCACTGTGGCTCTTCTTCTTTGGTGAGATGCTCGAGGTCCTCTTGTGACTCCTGTGCCTTTGGCCTGTGGGTCCTCTCAAAGGGTCTTCTCTTGCTGCAGTGGGCTCCCTGCTTGCTCCCTGCTTGCTCGGGGACTGCTCTGACTCTCCTGTACTTGGTGAGTCCCTTGGACCTTGCTGGTCCCAACGTTGCTCCTTTATCATTTCCCATGCCTGTTGCTGCTGCCAAGGCTTGTTGGTGCTCCCACCAGACACCAACCCCCTGGTTCTCGACTTCCGACGTGGGACTGCTCGTTAACAGCTCCTGGTCTTCCTCAGCATCGCCTGGTCCTCACAGCTGCAGCGACAAGGTCACCGTCATCCCTCCTGCATCTTCCCTCATCGTGGTCATTGCTCTTCCGTGCCTCCTGGTCACCTCTGAGTGGCATAGACTCTGTTCCCTCTGCTTACAGGTTCTTGTCTTCAAGAATCCACTCTTGGATTCCACCGGACTCTTGCACTGTCTTCACCAGCGGCATCTTCATTTAAGTCCTCCATTGTGGTCTACAGCAGTTTCTGACGTCACTTCGCACCTATGCACCTGGCTTCCCTGGAATAGGTATCGTGATTCCTGGGGTATCCACGGGTGGGGGGTCTCTCCAACCTTCTGTCTTCCACGGGGTTTCTTCAGGGTCCACTGGGAAGGGTCTTTCTTCTTCAAAACTGCAATCACGACTTTCCCATTGACTTCTATTGAGTATGCAGCTTTGTTTCCACTTTGCACACAGCCTTCGTGGGGTTCCTGGATATTTACCATGGGAGGTTCTTTGGGTCCCCCGGTCTTCTGAGTCTCCTGGTACAAGTCCCGACTTCGGTCGCAGTTCGCATTCCACTTTCTTAGTATATGGTTTGTTCTCTCTCTGGAGACCACTGTGTATTGCACTTACTTACCTGTTTACAATTGAAGTATTTGTGTAGTTTTGATATCTCCGGGTAGGAGATATACCAATGTGTTAGTGAGTGGTGTATAATAAATAGACATATTTTTATGAATACACTGTGTGGTTCTTTTAAATTTAATCTACACTACATGATTAGATCTGGTAAAACAAGCTGCTTTACACTTTTTCTGGACTAAGCCTGAAGGCTGCTTTTTAAAGCTACCACTTAGAGAGCTTTCTATGGTTGTCTAAGACCACTAAAATCACCATAGGGGTTGCCTGGATTAGTGCAAGGTGCATCACTTAAATAAGTGTGCACCATATACTAAGCCAGCCTCCTACAATAGTAATGAACAGTCGTTTATTCAAAATAGGAAAAGGAGTGTAGCCTTCCAGAGGTGGAGAGGATGGCCCATTAACACCAAACCACAAGAGCACCGTGTGGTTTGTGCTTCGAAGTTTGTTTACTGGCAAAGCCTTGAAACATCTTATTAGCAAAATGCTGTTCAAGCCGAGCCCTGGAGTAACAAACAGTTAACATTCCAGGCAAAGTACAGCATCTGCTTTTGGGTAACTAAAAAAACCATCAATGACCAGATACACTGCGAGGGATTCACGCACTTGGCACGCTCCCAGTCACCCCAGGTCGCGAAGTGAGTTTGTAAAGTAACAAGACACAAAATGTCACTGTTTCCAAATAAATGGATTAATTAGAATGTGCACTCTTTTCATGTGCTGCGGCTTGGCCCTAATGCATCTAAATTGTGCTTAGTTCAAACCTGGACAATCCAATCTGAAATTCCCAGGATTTTAATGCAAGGTACAGTGGCTTGCACCACCACTGTATTTGGATCCACTTTTGCTGTTCACTTTTTGGAAGGACTAATGAGTACACTGGAAACAAGGTGTTCACGCACGGCTGAGGTGTGGCCTCTTGGGCACAGCGCCGACAGCAAAGGTATTCTCAGTTTCATAAGAAACGGTGTTGCCATGGGAACAGGGCACAAGTCCTAAAAAAAGAAGTGGGGGGACTGACCTAGTTTGGCAGTATGCAAGTGACATCACGGCGCGCGACATCACACATGGCATCACAGGAATTGACAACATAGAAAGTGGCATCACAAGCCACAACTTTACAGGAAGTGGCATCACAAGAAGTGACTTCAGATCTAAAGCCCTCACATATAAGTTTAGCAGGTCTATTATGTGTATGCTTGAGCGCATTGCGAGGACAATAGCACAGTGAGCTATGGAAGATGAAATGTGACTTCTACACATTGCAATCCCCCAGTTTTATGTAACACATCCTGTACATTCATTTACAAACTTATATAATTTATTGTACATGTAATATGCACGTGTTGATGTAAAGCGCTCTGACACCCTGCATTGGGATGAGTAGGGCTATACAAGAAAAAATAGCGGTACTTAAATTATTTCAACGCCTCCTCAGGGGTAGTATGCTCTATATAAATGCAATTTGCTTTGTGTAAATACTGGGAAAGACCAACACATCTGATATTCTTACAGTGCATGCATATCTCCTAAACAGGGACTAAACAAAGTGAAAAGCTACCTCTCTTAAGTATGTGTGAAGTGCGAACAAGGTGCGAGCCTTTGTTTCCTCTCCACTTCATTTGCATCAGGTGTGAGGCTCCTGACTGCTCCCAGCCAAGAGACTGAGCAAAAGGAGGCCTGATGACCCTTCAAATTCGGCCTTTGTTATAGGCCCAGCAGGAGTCTTAAATAAGAACGCCTTTCCCAGTCTGCACGTTGTTGCTTGTTGCAGATGGAAAGCAGACAACGTGCAGGCGCTGCTGAAAGTGTCCCAGTGTTTGGAAATTACACCACGACGAGTTCAGCACATTATTCAGTGGGGCCCAACTTCTTGGCAGGGTGGACGGCGTTCCCCCTGTGAAAAAAGTGGGTGCACGCTGTCCACCCGTGTGTACCCCCGACTCATGCCCTGCGTGGGAACACTTTTTACATCCTCGTACTTCTGCTGCTTAACTGCAAAACTGAAGTTGCACACAGCGGGGGTGCTAAATCTAACCATTTGGAGTCCGATGAAGCCTATTCCTGTAAATATTATTGATTTTGCTCAAGTGTTTATGGGGCTGAGTGGTGCTGTTTTTATTAAAAATTGCTATAATCCCTCTATATTACCAGTTTCAATGGCACCCCTTTATTGTAATTAAGGAGGAGAAATATCTAAGTAGACCCACGGGGATTCTAAGACATGACACGCACAGTACAGTCAGATTTCTGTGGCAGTGGATTTAAAACCCTAAAACATCTTTCAGGAATTGAAACTTGTAATCTGCATGTAACTCCCAAATCTTGACAGCAGGCATGAGAAACTCTTGACCACCTACACCCGTGATCTGCCGATTGCATACAGTTTTCTGCAATGTGAACCCAACCAGCTGTGCTATCTTATTGTTTCTTTAATTGAGTATAATAGAGTTTGAACAAGTAGCAAATTAAACAAAACGAACCAAAACATTCAAACTTTTATTAGGGGCCATGTAAGGCTGCCCCTGCAGCCCCTCAGACAAGAGCAAAGCACAGCTCAACTTGAACGTGCCAGTGATCTAGTCCTTTTCGCAGTGGAGCTGAAATTGCGCCTCTCGTCTAGCAGGGTCCCCGGTCCCGCTGGGGTGAGTAATTTTGAAAGTTTGCACACCATTCTGTGGTCCTTGACGATACCAACATGCTCATTGAAAAAAGTCTGCATCTTATTAATAAAGACCTAGCTTTACCATCTGTTTTAGCCAAATTAATCCATGCTGCACCTGTTGATGTTTGGTATATGCTGGTACAATCCTATATTAATACTAATTTGTTTACAACCAGAAGCATAAGCTGCATGAACATGCCATTGTGACAACTCTGAAGCACACTCTGTGGGCCTCACACAAAACCATCAAACCTCACACTCCAAGATGGGACTTCTGTCAACTCCATTATCCTATCCATCTACTATATTTGTAGTAATAACTTACGGATATATGCCTGGATAGTTCTTTGGGGCCCGACAAGAAAGAGGAAAGTGCTATGAACAATATTACAATACAGTAAAATACAATACAATCCCTAATCTTGTCCCAATTTAACATCTTTTATAATACTGGGGCCAAGCAAAAAACACCTCTCAAAAGAGACAAAGGCCCTAATTAGGATGTCGGTCGGAGACATTGCTGCAGATTGGGAACCGATCAACCTCAGGTCGGTGGTTCTGACCCCGCAATAGGCTGCGACCGCACATGGTGTGGTCGCACACTTACATTTTTCAATGAGAGCTTGTGCTGCGGGCCAAAACTGCCCGCAGCACAAGCTCCCATTGAAAAATTGAAGTTTTAAAACATCCATTCACCGTGTGGCAGGCACCTGACGGTGCCTGCCACACAGAGCATGGATGTAAAGGGGGCACCACAGGTGCCCTCCAGGGCCCCTGCTAGCGGCCCCCAATGTCACTTTCCGACAGCCTTTCTATGTCGGAAATGCCGACATGGCAAGGCTGTCAGAAACCAACATCACAATCCCGAAGCGGAAACGCCGTCCTTAAGGAATTATAAGGCCTTTCCAACCGACTGACGGGCTCCATGAGCCCATCGGATTGTGTCGGTTGGACCCTCCGACTGCTGCCTCCAGTTGCTGTACGATCCGCATCGCAATCAGACCCAAAGTCATTTCCACTGTGGAATGATCAGCAATGTGTGTATTTCAGACTTTGGTTTCTCCAACATCATTGGTTAAATTTCTAGGTAAAAAAATGTATCTATTCATGAGTAACTAATACGGAGAAAGGTATTAAATGTTTAATCTACTAATTGGCTTAGACACTGGTGCTCTTTCATCAGGAGGTGAAGTGTTTGTCTATTAAATTTGTCATTAACTTGATAACACCTACTGTACAAGAATGAATCCGGCACAGGGTCTAAGCCTTTGATACTGTCAGGGCCGGCTCTAGGCATGGGCAGCTGCACAGGGCCCCGTGCCTGCGCACACAATGGGGCCTCGCATCAGTTTACCACCTTTCGAAAGACTCAAGAGTTACGAGGCCGGGGGGGGGGGAGGGGCGGGAGGGGTAAGCACTTCAAGTTTATAGTTTTTCGTTTTATCAGCTTCATCTGCTAGCCCTCTTAATGGGCCTAATTGTCGCATATGCATGATATTAGCGATTATACAAGTACTGAAAGTGCCTTTAGGAGTGGAGTGAGCCCTGCCCTTGCCTGAATAACAAGCATTGGCATAGCCAATAGGTCTCACCTTTGGGACCTTATAAGTGGTTAGTTATGCAGCACATTATAAACAGGCTATGCGCCATGGTTGGGACAAAGAGATGCTAGATGCTGGACAGCCTAAAATAAATAAAGCCAGCAAACAGAAAGCAAGCAACTGTGATTTACAAAACATGAAGCCAACTGTAAGTAATGAGCAGAATGCATTCCCAAGGAGGTTTTAATGCCCTGTGTATATGTTTTTGTGCATGTGTATATACTGTATGTGTGATCATACCGGTGTGATATGCGGGTGTTTGTGTGTATATGTGTGCATGTGTACATATGTTGCATGTGTGTTTGAGTGCGTGCACGTATTTGTGTCTCTATGTATCTGAGTGTAGGGGTATATGCTTTGTACGAGTCCGGAGCTGTTCTTGCATTTGTGCCACAGTGTCTGTGTGTGCGTGTACAGGCCTATCTGGGTGTGCGCATGCGTCAGTGTGTGTATAACTATGTAAGCGTATATGGCCGGACTGGGATGTAAGTGGGTATGTGTGTGAACGTGTATATTGCCGGACTGGGATGTAATTGGGTATGTGTATGCACATGTATATGACCGGACTGGGATGTAAGTGGGTATGAGTGTGCACGTGTATATGGCAGGACTGGGACATTACATTGTAAGCTGCACATTTGATAAAGATGTATCTTAAAATATTTTTTCTCATGTAGCCCTTTTATTTATATTACGGAGAATATGTACACCGCATGCTGTAAAATACCATTTTTGTACTTGATAATGTTGGACTTCACACTGTTGGCTAATAATGAAACACTTATGTGCCAGCATAACAGCCTGTTGCCTTGCCCGTTACTTCTGGTCCGTTGCCATAGGAACGTCCGGGATACATTTGTGCACAATTAATATTTTAGCACTCATTCATTAGGTAAGGGACACTATCACAGTCAGTGGAAACACGACACAAGGGAAGCGGAGCCTGTTCACTACTGCTGTACAGTGCTTTCACTTATCGTGCACTGTGAGAGCACCTCGTCGGGGGCTCCCCTGGTGAAAACGTGCACATGGATACATATGTTTACAGAGAATGCAGTGTAAAGAAGAGTACCAAGATGACTACATCGCCATCGGGGACATCACATCCCAGTTGTTTCAGAGCACTCTTCCCTTCCACACACCACTAGCTGGACTACAAGTCTGAGAATGCATCTCATACGGTTGGTAGATTCAAGCCTAGGACTGGAGTGTGGTTCAGCCATTGCAAGGCCAACTGGTACCTTAAATATAATATAATATAAAAGATGTTTATACTGTAGTGCTTTTGTGTACAAGAACCGAGAAAGGTTGTTCTCGCTCCTTGTACTCTCTTTCAAATGCCTGCCGCAAGGAATCTAACCACGAAAGTGAGGGAGGAGGGGAAGGACTGACTATTCCATGTACAGTACATACACTTCTGTTGGGATATCATTAACACTCGTGTGTGCTGCCGGAACGCTGCACTACCACTTTCCACACACTTGGAATGATATATACTTCTCGATTTGTCTTCTTCAAAAGACAGGGGCAGTAGAGAAGCTTGGATTTTTTAGTAATATCATCTCAGGGGAAACACCTACAATGCACCCTCTCTCCATCTAAAGAGCTCCAGCCCTCCTCCTGCTTCACTGTGACTCGGGAAGGAGTTTACACCAAGCCAGGATACTGCCATCATTCAAACTCCGCTGGTTTATTTCCCTCGAATCATTTTCACAGGTGGCGTTTGTGTAGGAAAAAACGGCCCCACTCAGATTTTGGCACCTGGGAACGAGGGGAAAACACACCGTCTGTTGTCAAGAGGTGCAGCGCACTAAAAACGCGCTTGTAAATACTGCACCCCGTGGTATCACCTAAAGTATTAGCAATGAATTAAACATAGGGTGAATCAGCAATTGCTCAGCAGTGCTGTGTAACTTCAGCATTACCGCCCATGACTGCAGGCCCCAGCAGACAGGATCCCGGGGGAATGCTTTAACAAGGGGTGGGAGCAAACTGGCCTACCTGACGTAGAGGGAGTGCTTCTGGCTGGTGCGCAGAGACCCCGACCCCGAGCTGATACTGCTGTTTATCATCTGCTCCCGGAGATCGTGTATCTTTGCTTCAAAGCGGCTGTACTCGGAAAGGGAAAACACGAGGATGAAATGCGAGCCAGAACGGACAGTCACCATTTCTGTAAGAATGGGGCAGTGAGATTCCAATGCACCGAAAGAGAATCGGAGAGGGGACGCTTCAGTGCGCTTCCGATACTCTTCTGAGACGGTGGCGGGAAGTCGCGGTGGGAATGCAGAGACTGAGGTAAAAGGAAACATTCATGCCGGCGCGAGCAGTCTCCTGTTCCTCCACTCCGCAGACACCAAGTCAGAGCGAGAGAGCTCACTCTCAGGCCGGGGCTTCTTTCACACTGCCAATTTACGTTTCCAGAATCCCCGAGTTGAGGAGAAAGTACGTGAGCTGCCTGTCAGCAGCCGCACAAGGACACTCTTTGTCTGACGAAGGCTGGAGGCCGCCTAACGTACAGAGGCGCACAGCAGCCCCCGAGCTTATAAGCACGGCGCGGCTAAGTTTGCCCTCCACATCGGGAAGCACATGAAGAATGAACAGCCCAACTCTGGGAAGTTTGCTTTGGGATGGGGGGATGGGGAGGGAGGAGCGGGTAGAATTGCCAATTAGGAGCCAGTAAACAAGCTAGGAGCACACCATCCTCCGTCACGGGAATCCAAGATGGCGTCGGCCTGTCTACATGGGCCGTCCTAAAAATGGACAAGGCGGTAACCTAAAAGCCCGATTTTCAGTCACCCGCCAGCGTTTAACATAAACGCTGACGCAAGCCAATTGAAAACAAGGGCGTGGCTTAAAGTTTGCTTCCAAACTGTATCGATTCCAAAAGGCCCTCGCAGAGCGAGCAGCGCATGCACGCTGAAACGCAAGGCGAGACCTAAAAAGCAGGGTGTACTATCGGTGCGCAGTCAAAATATCGATTTTTTATATCGACCTACACTAATATCGAGTTTTTAATATCGTAGGGACAGAATATCGATGTCTAGAATATCGGTGACCAGAATATCGACCTTAAGGTAAGTAATATCGTTTTTTTAATATCGAAGTAAGTAATATCGAAGTAAGTAATATCGAAGTAAGTAATATCGTTAGCAAAAATATCGTTGTTAATAATATCGATATTTATATAAGTGTTATGTATTTTAGTATGTATTTTATATGTATGTTTAACATTTTTTGTAATGTATTTTTATTATTTTTAAATATATGTATTAAATGTTTAGAAATTAGTAATTTTTTTTAAGTAAATTTTGCGTTTTAGTATCAGAGCAGGTTGTGGGTTTATAGGGGAATAGGGTAGGAAGTAATTTAATTATAATTAATTAATTAATATGTTTTTATTTATTGTTATTGATTATTAATTTATTGTTAGTTAATTATTAATTGGTAATTATTATTTTTTATTGATTAATTTATCATTATATTAATTATAATTTTAAAAAGATATTTATTGTTATTGTTAAATAATTTATTGTTAATTATTAATTGTTAATTAATTTAATTGATTAATTTATAATTATATTAATTAATGTATTATTTTTTTTTATTTATTGTTGTTAATTAATTTGTTGTTAATTTATTATTAATTGGTAATTAATTTTTATTAATTGATTAATTGATAATTAAATTAATTGTGTTCTTTTATGTGTAGTGGGTTGTGTGTTTATGGGGGAATAGGGTGGGAAGTAATTTAATGTTATTTAAGTAAATATTAATTTAATTTTATTGGTATTTATTAATTTTTAAGTTAATTAATTATTAATGTTATTTATTTTCCCAAAATTATTTAATTAATAAGTATGTTAATTTAACCCCTACGCTATCCTACATTTTCCACAATGTTACACTCACTGGAGTTGGAATAGTAATTTTTACCCCTAGGCTATCCAACACTTTCCCTACTGTTGCACTCACTGGAGTGGGAATAGTAATTTTAACCCCTACGCTATCCAACACTTTCCCTACTGTTGCACTCACTGGAGTGGGAATAGTAATTTTTACCCCTACGCTATCCAACACTTTCCCTACTGTTGCACTCCCTGGAGTGGGAATAGTAATTTTTACCCCTACGCTATCCAACACTTTCCCTACTGTTGCACTCACTGGAGTGGGAATAGTAATTTTACCCCTACGCTATCCAACACTTTCCCTACTGTTGCACTCCCTGGAGTGGGAATAGTAATTTTTAACCCTACGCTATCCAACACTTTCCCTACTGTTGCACTCACTGGAATGGGAATAATAATTATTACCCTACGCTATCCAACACTTTCCCTACTGTTGCACTCACTGGAGTGGGAATAGTAATTTTAACCCCTACGCTATCCAACACTTTCCCTACTGTTGCACTCACTGGGGTGGGAATAGTAATTTTTACCCCTACGCTATCCAACATTTTCCCTACTGTTGCACTGTTTGGAGTTGGAATAGTAATTTTATTATCTCCGCTATCTAATATTTTTGTATTATTTTAGTTAATGTAGTATATAATTAATTTTAAAAAGATTAAAAATAATTTAATTTTTTTAATGTGTTATATATACGTATTTAATTTTTATTTATATTATTGTTTTATGTGTATAGATGTATTTATAATTTATATTATATATTTTTTTAAATTATAAGTTATTAAAATAATTATTAAAAATTATTAGTAAGTATATATATTATATGTATATGTTTAATTTATTTTTACATTACGTATATATTACTTATAATTTTTAAACATTTTAAAATAGTTTTAACTATGTTTATTTTAATTATATGTATTATTTACTTTATTTTACATTATTTTTTTAACTTAAATAAAAACGATATTTTTAACAACGATATTTTTGACATCGATATTTTTCCCCCGATATTTTTGTACTTACCATAATGTAGATAGGATGTCGATATTCTTGACTTCGATATTCTTGCATCGATATTTCTGTAGGTCGATATTCTGACCTTCGATATTTTGTCAGTGATTCGTACTATCCACTGTTCACCTAGAATGAGAGGAAAGGGAGAGAAGCAGAGTATGGCAGGAAAAGGTGACTAAAAGGGGAAAGCCAAACAGAAGAGGAGGAGAGGAGAGAGCAGATAGGTGAGAGTACAGCGGTGAGACAAGAGGTGCTTGCAGAGGAACAGAATCAGTAGCAATGAGTAAGTGGCTGGAGGTAAGGGAGGTGGGGCAGGAGGATAGGTGGATGTAATGGGCAGAATCAGTGGGATGAGGCTGGGAGAGAAATGAGATGAAGGGCATCGCATGCAAAGAGAAAGATGTAAGAGGGGCATAATCCATGCAAAAAGGTAGGAGGATTGGGGAGAGTGGCAGTGTAGAGGTGGATTTAAATGTGAAGAACAGGAGAAAGTTGTGAAGATCAGGACATGGAGGGGCGAGGTGCATGTTAGAGGGGCAGAACCTGTGAGAAGACGTTATAGAATGGGAGTCATAAAACATGAAAAGTAGAACATGGAGTGAATAGGTGGATGTTAAAGCGACACAACCCATGAAAAAGTTGAGGCTAGTGGAAAGATAAAAGGTGAAAGGTAGTGCCTGGAGGGTAGTAGTAGCTTTAGGAGAACTTAAGTTGTGGGAAGCGGGAATGGTGAGAGGTGGATGCAAGAGGGCAGGAGCACCGAGAAAAGTGAAGTGGCTGGGGAGAGAGGCAGAGGAAAAGTAGTTGCTAGAGGAGCAGAACCAGTGAGAGACGATTAGTCTGAGGAGAGATGAGAGGTGAAGTGTGCAGCAGAGAGGAGAAAGATAGATGTTAGAGGAGCAGAATCAGTGAGGAAATTGAGAGGCAGAGCTAGGAAAGAATTTCAATGTAAAACATGGAAGGGAGAAATGGATGTAAAGGAAGGAGAAATAGTGAGAATATAGGAGGTTGTGTTTGAAAGGGGAGAGGTGGATGTAAAGGGCTCAGACCAGTAAAACACGTTAGAAGGAGGATGGAGAGATGAGAGGTAAAGGATGGCACATGGATGAAAGATGGTAAGAGAAGTAGAACCAGCAGGGGAATTTAAATGGAGGAGAGATAGATGGAATAGTGAGAGGTGGATGTAAAAGGAGCAGAACCAATGAGAAACGTAAGAGGTGGACAGAGGGTAAAAGTGAAGTGTAGAGCATGGAGTATACAGGTGAATATAAGAGGGACAGAACCAGTAAGAGAAGGGACGAAGCTGGAGGTGAGGGGAGAAAAAGATGTAAGAGAGGCAGAATACACAAGGTGAGGTAAGAGTTGTCTGGGGGAAAGATAAAAAGAAGAGTAGAGCATGGAGTGGGAGGTGGATTTAAGAGGGGCAGAATCATCAACAAGAAAAGATAGGAAGTTTCAAGAGGTTATAGGGGGAGAGGTGGATGTACATGGAGTAGAACCAAGAAAGAAATTATGAGTCTGAGGGAGAGATGAAGCGTAGAGTTTAGCATATCGATAAGAGGCGTGGATACAAGTGAGGCAGAACCAGCAAGGGAACATATGCAGTGTGGGGAGAGAAGCAATGTTGAAAGGTAGATGAAAGAGAGCCAAAATAATAAAAAAGATTGTAAGAGGCTGGGGAGGGGAGACGGGAGGGAGAGGTGGAAGTTAGAAGGGCAGAACCAGCAGCAGAAAGTTAAAGATTTAGGGGCTGATTCCGATCTCGGCCGGTAGGGCTCCGAATCGGATTCGGCTTAACCGGATCCGATTCGGAGCCCTATTTCCCGACCGATCCGTACGCGCGTCCGGGCGAGCGAGTACGATGCGTATTCGCCGACCGACTCGTCCGGGCGTCCCGACCGCACCGACCGACTCGATCCCGGGTCGAACCGCACCGACCGACTCGCACGGACCACGACTCGCACCGCGCAATGGAGACGTTCCCCGGCCGGGTAAGTACGATGCGCGCCGCGGGCGAGTCCGACCGAGCCGCGCACTCCGGCTCAAAAGAGCTGTCGGAGCCGTGCTTTGGGGTCCGTGTCGGACCCCCTGTACGCGTGGCCGCGCGAGTCGCACACAGGGGGACCCATGGGTCCCCCCTACCTGTGCGTGTACGGCGCGAATCGCTTCACCGCTTACACGCTGTAGGGGGCGCACTTGTCCGCATCGCACCCATTGAGTCAATGGGAGCCCGCGTACGCGTTGTGCGACAGGCTCCCATTGACTTCAATGGGAGTCCGACCGACTCGAGTCCGATGGCATACGTGCGCAGGGTACTCGTTCGGTCGGACTGCACGGGTCCGATTCGGTCGGAAATCTCTCCGGGTCCGGCTCGGTCGGGGAGATTTCCGGCCCGAATCGGAATCGGCCCCTAAGTGAGAGATGAGTAGATTAGAGAGGTAGAGGTAGAGGTCGATGTAAGAGGGGTAGGACCAGCAAGAAAAGGTGAGAGGCTTGGTGGAAAGAAGAGAAGTAAAGAGTAGAACAAGGAGGGGAAAGATGAATGTAAGATTGGCAGAACCAGAAAGTGAAGGTAACAGACTGCAATTTTACAAAAAGTCCTAGGGCAAGGATGGAGGTGAGGAAGCCCAAATATCTTGTAAACATATTTGCGAGGCCTAGTAGGTTGAGTCAATGCCCCTGCCCCAGTGTGCTTAGCAGTGCATCATTGTCACTAATTCTCCAAGAAACTAGAACTATAAGTGCCACACTACTAGTGACACTACCAAATCATGCACTATTCAGGAAACAATTAGTGAACCTCGAAATAATTAGATCAGTTTTGGAGAGATGTAGGCCTGGCTTTTCCACCTAGTTTGATTAATATAATATTTTGCCACTTACTAGATTTCAAATATATCTACTTATTTTAGTAAGATAATTAATTACATTTATAGCCATTTTAATGATATCCACACTATGTAAGTGGCTTCTTGCAAAGTGGCTTCAGCAATGTCAGAGAAAACATGGTCAATTTCTGTCACTTCTTGTGATGTCACTTTACGTGAGGTTAAATCGTATGCAAATTATAGGGGCCTCGCATGTTCCTATTCTGCCCTGGGTCCCCACAAATCCTAGAACTGGACCTGGATACGGTCAACCATATTTTAGTTTTCCACTCATTATAGGTCTGTCTGTGCATGTCCTAAATGCTGGGTTCACTGTTAAGAATTCCTCGTTGAATTTGGTTTTAGGGGTAGGTGACCTATGCAGTAAAATTGTTTTTTGTGGACAAAATATGAATTTTATATTTGTGTACTGCTACATGCTGGATATTCTTATGGATGTAATGCAGGAATATATTTTGTGGATGTTTGATTGATGGATTGGTAAGGCATATTCTGATGGATACTTCTACCCACAGATTCTTCACCTTTGAAAAGGAGAAAAGTGGTGACTGTTTCGACATCAAGATGTTGAGTCTTGATGATATCAATGGCCCAAATAGCAACAGGACTGGCGCTCTAACATTAGTACTGTTTTTTCCACACCTTTCAGCACGGTCGGGAGCTTCACTTTTCATCTTGTCAGAGATTTTTCTCTCACAAAATCTTTTCCTACTTGGTAGCAGTAGGGACAATGTCACTACCAAAACGGTCAGCCTTTAAGCTGTTTCGATGATGTGATGGACGTATTTACATAATGGACCAGCATTTCGACTGTATGTGGTGCTTCGGCTCATAGTGCAACCGCTGAGGACAAATGCACCCTAAGGTCATCAAGGAGAGTTGGACCAAACTTTGTATGTCTTTCTCCAAAGAAGGTCGCAGGAGGCATTGACGAACCAGCTCACGATCAAGGTCACGATCAAGGTCCCCTTCGAGGTAATCTCCCTTATCCAAGTTACTGAGGGAGAAGAACCAGCATTGCGCGCAGAGAAGCATTCTTCTACTTCCCCTCATCATTCCAAGAGTACAGTTTAGACATCCCCACCTACCCAGAGCCAGAGTTGGTGGATCCGACAGCTGGCATCAGTGCCTGTCTATCCAGAGCACCCGGCACCCAGAGCGGATCCATCTATCTTCATATGAACCATGATGGATATTTTTGGGCGGTCAGCCATCCCCCTCTAGTGCACCGGCTGGCCCCATGGGAGAGGTTGTGGGACCTTCTGGTCTTATACATCACCGTCTTTATCACTTTATGGGTTCTTCCCGGCACGGCCCTAATTCAAGACCCTAACTGACCTGACACCCAGGCCTACGTTGCTACAGAGATCAGCCCCGCATATACTGGCACCGAGAGCCACCAAGGTATCGAGTTCGATCCAGTCAGTCCTCCATCGCAAGAACACCCTGACCCGGTGCCGCATTTGACAACGCCATCAGCACTGACACCACTGCTGCATCCTGCATTAGAGACCCTATAGGAAGTCAAGAGCCACTAGTCCAGAAGAGAAATCTTCTGAAGAACAGTTCTGGCAGCCCTTTTATATGGCTATGGACTCACATGATCAATTTTACCTAAGCAATGTTAAGGCAATCCATCTTACGAGACAGGATCCCTCCCCAGACAACGAGTTGGCCCCTCTCCAGGTCTTGCTCTACCTGAACAGCTTATTTACATTCTGTATTGAAGCTGCAGACATTCTTGAGCTGCTATTGCCTACTGCAGAGTATTAACCTAACATCTGCATCAATGTTTTACATATGGCTCCCTGTGCCAGGGAACCACTTCTTCCCTTTAACAAGGCATTGACGAGACCATGAAAGAGCCCTGGTTGAAGCTGTCATCTTTTCGGCAGTCCACAGAACTACTGCTTGCTCGTACAGACGAACTCTCGGGATCTAGCCTTCCTTTCTACAAATCCATCCCCTTAGAGTTTATTGATTCAAAGATCTTCCACCTTCAGACCTAACCTGGGAACCTTTCCTACACACCCTCCAGATAACAAGTTCAAAAAACTTGGATGCCATACCCTTTGAAATGTGGCAGCTTTAGTTCCACCAACCTTCCGGGCAACCGAAAGAACCACTTTATAGAGGTTGTCAAAGATGGAAAGGATGGCCCAATAGTGTTTTACGATAAAAATTTGGCAGCCCTACTACGTCGACTGCAAGAAAACGTGCAACATTGGAAGACCCTGCCCCTCACGTTATTGGGTAAGGCTTCCCTGTACAAAATGATGGCACTCACCCGGTTCGTTTACATCCTGCAAAACACGCCATATCTAGTATCAACCACGTTTTTTCACGCCAATGAATCAGAAATACGCACACTTCTCTGGAATAATGGTATCCCTCGTATAGCACTTTCCAAACTTATGAAAAGCTGGTACGATGGGGGAATAGCCCTCCCGGCAATTCAAAGTTACTATTGGGCATCTCAATTGATAGTCACAAATCATTGGGTACACTGGCCACAAACAGAACCTGCCCACAGGATGGACAGACATAATATGACCCCCGGAAATTACTTGAGAGCAATCTATGGGGGGAGAAAGAATGCACCAGGAGACACACCAACCTCAACCACTATCACTTTATGGCATGCGGCTTCAAAGAAATTTACACAAGCCACTCCACTCTTGGAGTCAAACCAACTAGGGTTGCTAGCCAAATATCCGGGGTTCGATAAATGGGACCGAATTGGCCTTTCTAGGATTGGTGATCTCTGGGCAGGGGGAAAGATGGTCCCCTTCAGCAACCTGCAAAGGCACTACGAACTAGGGGAAGGGGCAACTTTTCGATACCTTCAGGCTCGCAGCGTATTGCAAAAGGCAGTCCCCAAAGATACTGCGCTCCCGGTCTCCTCACCCTTGGATGATAGGCTCTTAGACGACTATATGAAAGAGAAGGTAAAATCACTGACATACAGGGAGATATTAAATAACAAACCTGACAAACTGGAGAAAATACGCTTCAAATGGGCAGAGGATGTTTGGGGATACGAGTGACGAAGAGTGGCAAGAGGCGCTGGCATTCCCCCGGGAGGTGGCGATAAGTTCCCGATTCAAATTGATACAACTGAAGATTTTACATAGAGCATACTACACTAGTATAGCACTAGTTAAAATGGGTACACTAAATTCTCCGTTGTGCCAGAGGGGCTGTGGTCAGGTGGGAACGTTTATACATCAGTGGTGGGATTGTCCAGTTCTTAAGGTTTACTGGGATAAGATAACATCGAGTATGCTGACAATCTTTGGGAAACCAGTGGAGGTCTCACCCAGATGGTGCCTCCTCAACATGTGGGATGCCACAGACCTTACAGCCAGGGAGATAACCTGGGTCACCCTTGGATGTATGATAGCTAAACATTGCGAGGACCTGGAGGGGAGTAACTGGGCCTAAATTCCGGGATTGGGAGACAGATATGGATTGGTGCATGCAGGCGGAAAGAGTGGTTTATGAAGGAAGAGGTTGCCCACAAAAATGGTCCAAGATTTGGGGGGAATGGAACAAAAGTAGAGGGATGATATGCATGCCGATTGATGGCTCTTCCACCCCCGAGGACGAATAAGGGTGGAAGAGGATGTTTGACACTTACATGAAAACAACGGAATTGTTACACTTGCTGTCTGTCTTATGTAATGATAACTTCAGAGCTGTACCCAGGCACTGCATTAAATTGATGTCGAATGTAAATGTACTGCAATTGTTAATTAATAAAATGAATTAAAAAAAAAAAGATGGAAAGGATGCATCCAGGCATATTATAAAGGCCAGCATGGACACTGCTGTGTGGTCAGGGCCATGCAATTGTCTGTCACTTTAAGAAGACATACATGGCTTAAATACACTGGGTCCTCCACAGACATGCAAAATATGTTCATGGATATGCCTTTCAATGGACAAATAGCAGGTGGTGCCCTGGAACGATTTAAAGATGGCAGGGCAACAGTCAAGTCACTAGGCCTTTAATCTTTGGCTGGTTCTTTTCAGGCCTTTCTAAGTCCACAACCCTTTGGCAGAGGCTTTCGGATATAGCATCAAGCCCAAGTTCCTGGCCTGCAGAAGCCGGGAAGGCTATCACTTCAGACCACTGGGTAATTCAGATCGTGAAGAACGGGTGAAGGAAAGTGCCCTTTTTGACATGGTTACTCCCCCCCTCCCTTTTTGACTGGTATCTGATGCAACTTTGACTGAAAGTGTACTGGGTTCCTGTTAACCAGGTCCCCAGTGCCAGTGTTCTTTCCCTAAACTGTACCATTGTTCCACAATTTACGCCCCTTTTGACTCCACATAAGTACCTAGAAAATGGTACCCCTGTACCTAGGGCATTGGGACTAAAAAGGGTCCCTAAGGGCTGCAGAAGAAATTGTGCCACCCTAAGGGACACCTCACCTAGCACATGCAAACTTTCATTGCAGCCTGCGTGTCTTGGTGCACAGAAAAAGTGAAGAATCGACATGGCATACATCCCTGTGTAAACACAAGGAGATGATGGACGGAGCGATGAAACTTTTCAGACACTCATCCCCAGTCACAGATCTGTGTTGAATCCATCATCGTTCTTTAGCTCACTTCGCCACCCCAGCTCAGACACAGCTATATGCAAATCAGTCTTCACCCTGTGCCTCATGGGAACAGTCCAGCCCGAACTGCCAAGCCATGTCTTCCCTGGACTGGAAACAAGCACCCTGGGACCGGTTTTGGGCTCACAGCCCTCATCAGCCAGGCTAGCTTGAATCCAGTGACAAACTGAGCAAGGGACCCACGTCTGGGCATACCCTGCCACCTTAGGGCGAACAAAGCAAGCACAAGGAGATTATGGACGGAGCGCTGAAACTTTTCAGACACTCAACCCCAGTCACAGATCTGGGTTGAATCCATCATCGTTCTTTAGCTTACTTCGCCACCCCAGTTCAGACACAGCTATATGCAAATCAGTCTTGACCCTGTGCCTCATGGGAACAGTCCAGCCCGAACTGCCAAGCCATGTCTTCCCTGGACAGGAAACAAGCATCCTGGGACCGGTTTCGGGCTAACAGCCCTCATCAGCCAGGCTAGCTTTAATCCAGTGGCAAAGTGAGCAAGGGACCCACGTCTGGGCATACCCTGACAACTTAGAGCGAAAAACGCAAACACAAGGAGATGATGGACGGAGCGCTGAAACTTTTCAGACACTCACCCCCAGTCACAGATCTGGGTTGAATCCATCATAGTTCTTTAGCTCACTTCGCCACCCCAGTTCAGACACAGCTATATGCAAATCAGTCTTGACCCTGTGCCTCATGGGAACAGTCCAGCCCGAACTGCCAAGCCATGTCTTCCCTGGACCGGAAACAAGCATCCGGGGACCGGTTTCGGGCTATCAGCCCTCATCAGCCAGGCTAGCTTGAATCCAGTGGCAAAGTGAGCAAGAGACCCACGTCTGGGCATACCCTGCTAACTTAGGGCGAACAAAGCAAACACAAGGAGATGATGGACGGAGCGCTGAAACTTTTCAGACACCCCCAGTCACAGATCTGGGTTGAATCCATCATCATTCTTTAGCTCACTTCGCCACCCCTGTTCAGACACAGCTATATGCAAATCAGTCTATGCAATTTTCTTGGGAGGTTCCCAAGCCATAATTCTTTCAATCTTGGCCTGAGGGGCTGCACTTTGCCTCCTCCTACTTGGTGACCCAAGTAGACCACTGATCCTTGCCCTATCTGCCACTTACTGGCCTTCATAGTCAAGCCTGCCCTCTGCACAGCCTGATGCAATTCTCTGAGGTGGTGCAAATGGTCCTCCCAGCTAGACCTGAAGACAGCAATGTTGTCCAGAAAGGCGGTGCTAAAGTTCTCCAACCCAGACAGATCCTGGTTGATCATCCTCTGGAAGGTGGCAGGGGTGTTCTTCAACCCAAAGGGCATTACCCGGAACTGGAAGCACCCTATCGGAGGAGATAATTCAGAACTCTGTTTAGCCCCCTCGTCAAGGCAAACGGACAGTACCCAGACAATAAATCAAACTAGCTGGGGAACTTGGCAGCTCCCAGCCAATCTATGACCACATCAACTCTGGGGATGGTGCATGCGTCTATCTTGGTGACTGTATTGAGCCCATGGTAATTCCCACAGAACCTAAGTTCTGGAGTGACACCTGGAGGGGCATCCTTAGAAACCAACACCACTGGGCTGGAACAAAGGCTGGTTGAGGGCTCAACCACCCCTAACTCCAGCATCTTGGAGACCTCCTCCTCAATGCTGGCTCTAACCTTATCAGACAACCTGTACATTTTGCTTTTTACAGGTGTATTCTCTCCAGTGTCCATATCATGGGTACACCCTGTAGTGAGTCCTGGGGTAATGTAAAAAAAGAGGCAAACTGTCACTACAACTGGTGGCAGTCTATCTGTTATTCTAGGGTCAGTGTGGGGGAGAGGCTGACACCCTCCATTCACCATCCTGCTCCTCAGAAGGAAGGAGGTCAGGGAGATGTTCACTCTCCTCCACCCCATCGTCCGTGACCCTAACCATGATTACTTTGGACCTCTCAAAGTGGGGTTTGAGTTGATTGTTGTGTAGAGCCATTAAAAGGTTCCTGTGAATCTTGAGGTCCACCAGGTAGCTGACCTCACTCTTATGCTCCTTCGCCTCATAGGGCCCAGACCAACGGTCTTGCAGGGCGCTGGGTTCCAAAGGCTCCATCACCCACACTTTTTGGCCAGGCTAAAACTGAATGAAGTGGCCTACTGGTCATACCACTGTTTCATGACCTCCTGACTGGCTTCTAGATTCGCCTTAGCTTGTTACCAGAAAAGCTTCATCTGGGCAAGGAGTGCCAGCATGCAGCTGACCACGTCCTAGGGGGCCCTCCGGGGAGCTTGCTCCCAACCTTCCTTCACCAGACTGAGAGGTCCTTGCACCGGGTGTCCATACAGGAGCTCACAGGGGCTTAAAAGGGTTGACGCCAACACCATTCTGAGGCACCTTCCGGTACGCAAACAGCAGCCATGGCAGGAGGATGTCCCACTTCCAACTCAAGAGTTTGAGAGGCCCATGAAAATGCCATTAAGAGTCTTGTTGAACCTCTCAACAATCCCATTGGTTTGAGGGTGGTAAGGAGTGGAGAACTTGTAGGTTACCCCACACTCCTTCCACATGGGCTTCATGAACCCTAAAATGAAGTTGGTAACACAGTCTGATACCACCTCCTTTGCGGAACTCCACACAGGTAAAGATCTCCATCAGTGCCCTGTCCTCTGTGGGTGCCGTCACTGTCCTCAGAGGGATATAGCCTCCGGGTACCGGGTGGCATGGTTCACCAAGACCAGGATGAACCTGTTGCCAATGACTGTCTTGGGGTCCATAGCCCAAACAATGTTGATGCCCACCCTTTCAAATGGGGTTCCAATGACACGAAATGGTTGCAGGGGAGCCTTGCACTTACCTTCTGACTTGCCACTGGCCTGGCAGGTAGGGCAGGACCTGCAGAAAACAACTGAGGCCCTCCTCATTTGAGGCCAATAAAAGTGGGTAATAAGCATGTCAAATGTATTGTCCTGCCCCAAATGACCTGCCAGAACAAAGCTGACAGGAACGAAGGTAGACGTGTGCTCTTGAATTTAGGATCGCTTTGGCGGCCAATTCTTTCCCCACCTACTAATATATCTTCAACCGTCTGGTGAAGATAATTACATTAGAAGAACATTTCTTTACATAACTGAAGACCACAACCCTCCGGTGTGGGCTTTGGCGTCCATCCAAACTGACTACTCAACATAATTGGTCCCACTTGGATGTCCAACTTTTTGTCAATAGGATCGCTTGCGGCTGTCATTCCTTGTCCCTTTTTGTCCTGATGAAGACCCGCCCCTGACGCCTAATCAGCTGCGCAAACGCCTAGGGTCGAAACGTCGACGTTACAGTCACCCATAGTCCATCTAGTTCCCTACCTTGAATATAAAAGCAATATTATTGTTGGGGATACATGTATTAAGAAACGGACATGGCAAATTAGCATTTTCTCTTTGTTTATTTATGTTTATCTTTGTGTGGTAATTCTGTATAGCACTTTTCACGTATCACCACAAGTCACTTATTCCACACTATAGTCACTTGTTTATTGTCGTAGGTTTATGTATTGTAGACAGCCTTCATTAATGTGTATAATTAAAAAATTGAGTAAATAACTTTAACTTTACTAAAATTGTTGGTTCTTTGGTGTGTCCCTTGAATGCAAAGTATGATTCACATCTGAAAAATTGAAAGTTCAGATCGCATTAGCATACATTGAGCAAAGCAATTGTCTTTCCCGACAGAACCATTTTTGTTTACAGATTAGGGACACATCATGAGACACTCCAGTAGGAAGGCCCTGTTGCACATGGGGACCACTGGGGGAATCACCAACACGTGATACCCTAGGCTCAGGAACCTTAGGCCTCCTATACAGGAGACCATTCTCCTAGTAAATCAGGTGATCACCAGAGTTGTTGCCAGCTGCCTGGGCCTCGGACTGCTGCCATAGGCCCATAAGAGTAGAGTATTCCATCTGCGCCTTGCAGAACTCCCCCTGGTGGAACCCCCTTCCTGCTGCCAGTTGGCCAGGGTCAGATAGATTCCCCAGGGCGGAAACATCCTCCCCTGTAGGCTCCGGGGTGTCCACCTCAGGTGAAGCCTCCTACTGGACCATGGGAGTTTCAGGAGCGGGTTTCCCGTGCCCCTTGCCCTTCCTCTTTTTGGCAAGCACGTGGGCCATTTTTCCAGGCTCCAGGTCCTCCGGACTACCCACTCAGTCGGCCATGGATGTTATAGTCCGGCACACCCACTCAGGCTATTCTAGCATCTCCAAGTGCGACCTGAGCTCCACCTCTTTCGAGATGGTGTGCTCTAGGTCACTGCCAAGCAGACAATCCACAGGCGTGGACTGACTCACAGCTGTCCTCAAGGAACCTGAGAACCACCACTCAAAGGGAACCATAGCCACTAGGTAGTGACTCTCATGCTTGTCAGATGCAACAACTTGGTGGAATGCATTAGGGACTACCTGCTCTGAGGTCACCAGATGACATCTGACTGTTGTCATGCTGGCTCCAGTGTCTCTCAGAGCCTCTACCCTCTGTCCATTGATGGTGACCCACTGCCGGTATTCCTAGTAATGCTAGGCATGTGAGTCCTTAGTCTTTTGCACCATCTCTCTGTCACCCAGAGACACTAGAGTAACCTTTAACTGTCCTTCTCACTAACTGGGACTATCTCTTCCCCAAGCGCTACACTTGCCAACCCCAGTGACTGCACTCCAGTGGGGGGCTGTGCCTGCTTGGGACATTTGGCATCCTCCTTGAAGTGCCCTTCATGTTGACACTCATAAAACTTGGGGGGTGTCTTCACTGATGAATTTGTTTTATCAGGGAACCATTTCCTCTTTATCTCAGTTGGGGGATGGGAGTCCTGACCTGTGGAACTAGGTTGGAGACCTATAGAGAACACCTTAGTTTTATTTTTGTCTCTCCCCCTCCTTCTTCTGGTGGGAACTCTGTCCACCCTTGTGGTGATCTCCCTCAGACACCTTCTTGTGTTCTCTGGTACTGACCCAGTGGTCCGCCTCCTAAGCAAGCTCCCTGGGGTCAGTGAGCTTACTGTCAATCAAGTGTTGGCACAGATCAAAATATGAAGCGCAAAAATTTAACCTGAGCGCCCTGCCACGAACAGAAATCAGACATATTGCCTATTTTATGTGTCAGAGTTGCATAGTCGCAAGGCGCCCTTGGAGGCGATCCCGCGGAGGTCACCTTTTTTTGATAGTCAGCACGCTAGGAAAGGTGAAGGTTGTTTAGTCACTTAGACCACTGGGGGTGACACTGACTGTATGCTTGACCCCTGGGTGTGATACAGGGGCGATGCCATTGCTTGGACCACTGGGCGTGACACAGACAGTATGCATAGGCCCTGGGTGTTATATGGGGCCACCACCTCGATCTTAATTTTTTAGTCTAAAGGAGTTTTTTCTTAGTGCTGTTGGTTTCTTAACACTGGTAACATCTGAAAAAAGTGAAAGGTGTTATTCGCTTAGACCACTGGTGACACAGCCGGTACGCATGACCCCTGGGTGTGACATAGGGTGCAATTCGGACGTTAGGGAAAATTTGGACCTTGGAGATTAAGGTGTTGCTTGTGCTTGGCCAAGGAGGGCCTGTAGTTATCGAGTTATTCTTTCTTATCCACATACATATTTGTTATCTTTGTCCCAGAGCCTATATTAACTGATTATCGGGCTCAGTTACGTGTACCACACAGAGTCTCCCCTTGTCATTGGGCAGCATGCGCTAGGAGCGGGCAAAGGTTTTTCTTTTTTTACAAAGTCATCATTTTTTAGGTCTCGCCTAGGCAGCGCGCATGCGCTGTCTCTCCGAGACATCAAGTAATCTATATGAGGGGTGAAACTCCGCCTATTGCCGGGTAATTTGTCCTGCGGCTTGGCATTAGTTAACTCAGGCATTTCATTTGTTATTGGGCTTATTATTGGCTGTTGATCCCATACGCAACTTCCGTTTGTTCCGGAAGCAGCACCGCCTAACTACAGTCTCCTTGTGCTTACACAGCGTAATTGTTATTCGGAGAACTCTTTGTTAATTAATGCTTGTGTCAGTGCTCACTGCTCCATGCATGACTGTGTACCCCCCCCACCGCCACCCACCTACGGTGTCGTCACACCTCATTTGCGCTAAGATGACAGAGTAAACCCATGGACAGAGTATGTAATGTACTCATATGTTTTTTTATAATATGCGTGGTGGTTATATCTTTTTTAAAAAGATGTGAATTGAATATACAATATACATCTGCGTTAAAAATTTCTTTGATGTATATATTCATAATGACTCTGGCCTACGTGCTCTCTGTGGCCGCCCGCATGTTTCCAAACAATCAAGCCTCGTTCATTCACTAGAGGCCTAAACAGTCTGCATGTTCACCGCGGAATCATGTTTTTTCACAGCGCCACGAAGTTACCAAATGGGCCAAACGCGCTGGCGGCTTCTCTCTGCATGGAGTCCAGAGCGCTGCGAGTGTTTATTGCAACAACAGGGGAGGTTGTCACGATCAGAGATAAAGTGTGTGTGTGAGGGGGGTATAGCAAAGGGGCGTTAACATGAGATACTGAGGTCCCGTACACGGTTTATATTTTTGTACGCATGAGGGGGGAGGTTTCCACAGTATGCCCGAATGAGAAGTGAGCGCATTGTATGTGCACAGCTGTCCCCGCACTTCAAGACGGGAGGGGTCATTGTCCACACAAAGCCCGAGAAACACATGGACCTACCCGAGTATGTCTGTTCATAGTGCAGAAAAGGCAATTTCTTCAGCCCGAAGCGCTAGAGAAGTAAAGCTTGCACGCTTTCTTTATTGTTTGATTTGTTTTCACTGCCCACTTCCGCCGTATTATTTGTTGCAACGCAATAACTCTTCGTGCCTGCACCATAGGAAGAAAAGGATGGAAGAGACGAACCTGCAACGAAAATATGCTGTTGTGTTCGTTTGTTGTGTTGTTTTGGGGGGGGGGGATCTTAGTGGATAGAAGGGATGTCAAGTTTTCGCATCAAAGCAATGCGTGCCACACTCCCTGGTGAACATTTCACCGGATCTATCACTATTGTATTTTGGTGAAGGCATATGGAGTACGAACTACTACGGAAACATTTATAGTTGCTTTTGAAACTGGTAATTTGTTCTTTATGTAACTAATTGAACTTGCCTCATTATTTAGCATGGTTAATTGTAAAATTCAGTTTCAATTTCTAAAAGCCTATTTTCTACAAACTACATAAACCATTAGGGACTGGTCCTCTGGGATTACCGTCAGGGCTCGGAAAAGTCACTGCTGGGCGCTGTGTTGATTTTTCTCAAAGCTGGTTCGGGTAGCATGGAGACACGGCCTAACATACACCTGTATCACACCCAATGAGAAGTAAAGAAGAGAAAAAAAACGTTTTTCATCAACAGTGTTGAAAGGATACACTTTACATGACAGCCCTTATGCTGTTTCAGTGACTAAAGTTAAGTCCGTTAAATGACAAGGGAGGGCTGGTATGTACGGTCGGTTCCGGTCGCTCTTACGTCACCAATAATGTCCCTGGCATTCTGTGTGGCGTCTGAAGTGAAGCCGATCCGAGGCGGTAGCAAAGCTTTTCCAAGAATATAATCAGACGGTCTGATTATATTCTTGGAAAAGATGTGCTACCGCCTCTGATCGGCTTCACTGCTCTAATTCTATGTGAAGTGGGAGCCATCATTCATCAAAAGGTTTCTGACAAATCGGCCACTTTAACAAAGTAAAAACACCATTTTCAAACTGCACCCCATAGAAGGCAGCCATTAAATAATGAATTGCTTAATAGGTCTTAGACTAGAAGGTGAATGGCTATCGGCCCCGTTCCTGCACCCCCATCGTCAGGCAGCCCTCCTCAGCACCGCCACAGCCTGCTGCACCCCCTGCCCGCTGAACTTTGGCCCACATGGATACTTTTCCCCTGTTCAACTCATACAACCTCCACCGCGTTTTCTGGAAAACGCCTGGCGAGACAAGCAAATGCACCAGCGAGTTCTCTCTAGGTACAAAATGTTCATGCTGGACATTTGAAACTTTGCACACAACTGATGTAATATACCATAAAGGGCACCTGGATCACACACTCTGCAGCAAATAATACAGCCAGGGAATGCTGCAAGTGCTTCACGTTTACAGTTTTGAGTTAAAGGCATAGCAATATCCCCATATATGTATGCATATCTATAAATATGTAAATAGATTTGTATGTACTCACATTTCACAAGCGAATATTGGCTACTTTTCCAAACAACAACAAAAAAAACGGAAAAAAAACTAAGGTAGGTAAAAGACATTGTCATTTACAACGCCAATAGCTGAAATTCTTGCCAATGCGAGACCTATTACATTGCAAATGCTTGTTCTTTCTGTTGCTTTTTCTCTTTTACTTCCATTGTGGTTTTCAGTTGATGCATTTTTGATGTTGTGGTGCTGGTTAATTATTGCAACTGTGTTTTATGTTGAATGTTATGTCTTGTTAATGATTCTATGTGCGTATGAAAAAGTTGGCATTTGTTCATATTTGCTATTCGGCTGCTAAAAAACAATTCATAATGTTTTGAATTAACCATTGCACTTCCTTACAGGTTGTTACCCTTCATATGTGTTGATTTGTGTATTAAGTCTGTTTGATGCATCTTTGTCCAAAACCGAACTCGTAGTAAATTAGTTACTGCCGGCATAACCCAGTGTACATATTTTCCCCACTATCAGAGTAGAATTTAGGTTTATTTGAAAGACTTGAGAGTTAGAAGTGTACTAGTTTCCTTAAAAAGTTCCCAACCCATCATTGAGTCGCAGTGAAACCACATGCAAACTAAATCCCTGACGCAGGCTAAAAAGCTAAATACATTTTGCTGTGAGTGGCACGCACACACTATGAAACTCGCTTTGCACTGGCCAGAGGGGGGAACCTTCCACACCAACTAAACAAAACACATGAGGACACACATTCAGACCAAATATGTAGGACAGAAGAAGGCTAGAAGAGAGGCACTGTTAGCAATGTGGGCCATCTTTCAGTGAGGCCTCGACCTACAATGCTGTCCCAGAACCCACAAGCAAGGTGTCCACATCTCCCCCACCCTACATAGATACTGAAGAGATCCCTCTGATGCCTGCTATCCCAGCCGTTCCTGCAGTAGGTTTCACCAATTTGCCCGTCGTGGGGGCCGAAGGGCCATCCACTGGGCAGCGAGCCGCAAGTTCTAGGGTTGGGAGGTTGCCAGACCGGCAAACCCAGAGGATTTCAGCCTCATCCCAGCTCGGCGCTAGGGTTTCATCAAACTCTACCCTCCCCTCCGTCACATTCAGCCCATCATGCCCCGGCGGCACAGGAAGCATGCACTCCAACCTGTCCAGTAAGACAGTCTCAGGTGACTGGGAGGTTCATAACAGTCCCGGACAGTGACAACACTAGTAGTGGTAGGGAAAGGAATCCCAACCCTCTGAGATCTAACGGCAACGATAGCCGCCAGTCCCGAGCATGTGGTGATTACTTGCAGACCCTGAGAGAGATAATAGCGAGAGACGATGGGGAAGGCTTTGCTCACCCATTCTGCGACATACTAGCAGATTGGAGTAAGGAGGGTAAATGGTTCGGGTGGTCCTGGCTTAAGGGTGGATCATTTGACACAGCGGACGCTGCTATGGCAGAGGATTGCATCAGATATGGAAGAGAAAATCCCGACTGGGATTTCCCTACATGCAGCAATGCCTCGTAAGATGGGAGAGAAAACAAGTCAAGAAAAGAAGGGATACAAGAGTAAGTAGGAAGAAGTTGAATCAGGACCAGGATACCGCTGCAGAATCCCTGACCAGGGAGCAGGCGACCCTGGTCAGGACAGCTGTAGCCGCGATGGCGCAGAAGGCGATGGCACCAATGAGAGTACCGCCGCAGAGGATCAGGAAGGATCTAGCATGTAGTAACAGGGTTCAAGGAAGTTGTGCAGAGAACCACCAAGGCCAGGACCAAGTAGCATTCCACCCTACTTTCACAGAAACAAATAAGCAGCAGGGCCAAGGTAGGTCAGCCCCGCGCCTGTCGGATGAGACCCACACCCCCACTCTCATGTGCCCAGTACTATCAGTGACACGATGAGGAGCCCACTGTGACAATAGTGATAAATAGCACACCCTACAGCTTTTAGATTGACACAGGGGCAACAAAGTCCTGTCTAAAAGAAGGGATTGTGCCCCTATCCAAGGACTTCATGGACACACAGGGGTGTTCAGGCACGGCCATGAGGGTTGGCTTCAAGAAACCCCTTGAGTTAGACGTGGGAGGCAGCCAAGTAAAGGAGCAACTAATACATCACCCCTCAACGCCGACTAATCTTCTAGGAAGAGACGTGATAGCCAAACTAAACATGACCATTCATTTCTCAGAGGACAGGACAATTGTACGAAAGTGCCCCTTTTTGCATGGTTACACCCCACTTTTTGCCTGACATCTGATGCAACTTGACTTGATGTGCCCTGGGTCCCTGCCAATCAGGTTCCCAGGACCTGTGTTCTTTCCCAAAACTGTAACTTTATACTCACAATTGGCACATCTCTGGCCACAGGTAAGCCCCTTGTAAAAGGTGCCATGGGTACCAAGGGCACTGTGACCAGGCAAGGCCTCTAAGGGCTGCAGCACCTAGTGTGCCACCCTTAGAGGCCCTGTACCTTAACAACCACACACTGCCATTGCAGGCTGCGTGTTTTGGTGCGGGTAAAACTGGAGAGTGGCATGGCACACATCCCTGTGTGCCATGCCTGCAACCCACTGCCTGGGGCCTAGGTAAGTCACCCCTCCAGCATGGTGCACAAGCCCTCAGGTGAGTGTACAGAGGCATAAGCCCTGTACCCCTACAGTGTCTAAATCCATTCTTAGACATTGTAAGTGTAGTAAAGCCATAAAGAGTATATGGTCTGGGAGCTGGTCATTATGAACTCCACAGCTCCATAATGGCTTTACTAAATCCTGGGAAGTTTGGTAGCAAACTTCTCAGCACATTAAACCCACACGGATGCCAGTGTGGGATTTAATGTCAAATGCACTCAGAAGGCATCTTAGAGATGCCCCCTGAAAAACTACCAGCCCTGGTGTGGTTGCTGCCCACTATTTTCCACCACCAGACAGGTTTCTGGACCCCTGGGTAGAGAGTATCGGCTCTCTGGGTCCAGAAACAAACCCCATCCTGGGCAGATGTGTCATGCCTCCTCCCCCAGGATGAGCTGGGTCCATGGAGGGGAAGCTTCAAAGGCCTGCCGCCTTTATAAGCTGTCCCCCAGCAACTGCCTCCCACCGGTTCTGCCCCCCACTTTGGGAGGGAAAATCAGCAGGAAAACCAAGCTAGGAGGAGAGGTGCGCTCACCTTTGCCAACCCCACCCCTCAGGTGGGGGAGGTGAGGTGAAGCACACATCTCAGTCCCCTCCAACTTGAAGATGAGGGGACCCAGTGGAGGGTGGTATAATGGGGGTGTACCCGCCCCAAGGGAAGAACCCATTGTTCATAGTCTACACACCACTATAACGTCCCTAAATGTTGTATTTAGTGGCGACCCTGAAACTTGGCTCCTCAGATTCGAGGAAAAAAGAAGAAGGATCGAAGAGCCACGCTGCCCCAGAAAGAAGAGGACATCAACTGCTTGGGCTTCAGCCCTACCAGCCTGTCCCGACTCCGACCTGGCTAAAGCGAAACCCCGATGTGTCCAGCAGCCAGTAGCCCCCCACAGCCTGGAAGGCATGCCCTGCAACTATCTTTAAGACTGTCTCCCGTGAGCACCGGATTTGCTCAACCAAGACTCACCCACAGAATCTGGATCCAGGCGGCTCTGTGATTTTGCATCACTCTGCACCTGACGGCCACGGCCCGAGTTCGAGTGGCCCAACACCATGAGGAGGTCTCCCCAGCGATCCGTACCTGGGATCTGGTGATCCCTCACCGCCCTCAAGCTTCAAGCTGATGCCTGCAGCCTCAATTAGAAGGGTGCCCCCGTCCGAGACCGGAGCTGGTAAGAAGACCCGACGCCAAAAGACACCCCTGCACCCCATGCTCCACGGCCTTGGGTGGCCCAACCAACGGTGTCCATGCATCCCCCAAGATCCCAACGTATCTCTCCAGCTGGTGGTCGCTTTCAGGAAGCATCCCTGCCCGAGCCTGCAGCATCTTTGCTGAACCGGAGATCTCCATTGAAATCCACAGGGCCCCCGACGCCTCCTTGGCACTCTGCACCCGGCCGACCCTCTGCCGCTGGTGGTGCAGCTCCTGTGCTGATTGTTGGCCCCTGCAGTGCTGATCTCTACCATAGGAGCTTTGCTCCCACAGCCAAGTGGCCTACTCGCAAGCAGTCCCTGACCGAAGGCCCCCTTAGCCCCGTTGGCTAATCGAGGGCCCCTGCACTCTGCACCCGGCCGCCCAAGTTCCGCTGGTGGTGCAATTTGAGTGCCTACCTGAACCCTGGGAAACCCTGGTTTTAACCCCCAAAACCGATTCTTGCAGGTTCGTACTTACCTGCAAACCGATAACCTTCTTTTCCCTATAGGAACCAATTTTGGGATGTTTTGTTCCTAAATATGTTCTGTCGAGTTAAACTTTTTGTATGAAAAGAAAGTAACTGTGCTTTAAGAATTGTCGTATTTATCTGTAAGTGACACCAGCCAGTGTGTGATATCTCGTCATATCACCTCAAGACCTAAAAGTAACTGAAAAGTAATCCAAGAGTAATTGAAAGTAATCTCACTGTATTTTAAATGGTTTAAAACGTAATACAAACCTGTAAACAATTCCAATAAAATCCACAATTGCAGTTCTATGTACAACTTTGCATTTGAAAGTGTTCTTACTTACATGTGCCAAGTCCTGCTTGGTTCTACAAAATAAAATACAAGTATATATTTTTATACTTACCTATTTGATCTGGATTGAGTCTCTGATTGTGTGCCATCAGTCTAGAGTGAGTGAATATAATAAATGCTTAACATACACACTGGATAAGCCTAACTGCTCGCCCACACTACCACAAAGAGAGCTGTTAGTACTGGTCTAATTTAGCCTCTGCTATACCTCTGGGTACTCCCTGGACTCTGTGCACACTAAACCTTACTTTGGTATACTATATACAGAGGCAGCTTCCTACAACAATGACATGCTCAACCCCTAGGCTCATGTTCTTGATCCGCCCAAACTGCACTGCCAGGCAAGGAAGCACTGCTCTGCTTGGAGGCTGTCAAGATACAGCCCAGATATGGGGCCCTGCTGGCAAACGGCCAAGCTAACGCAATGTGGGCATGTGTCATCTTCAATCACACCCAGCCTTAGTATACAGGATAAAACTGATGACCAGTTGTTCGGTGAGGGCCCAGGGGCCTCAGAGATTATCTTCGCCAATACCATCCAGGTTAGGGTGGAATCATGGAATGAAGTCCAGTCGCCCACGGAGGTACTAACAACATGGCAGAAACAAGGTTTGACCACAGTACCACCACAGCTGTGGGCCAAGGGGCCCTACAATGTAGGGCTCATCAACATCACTGAACCTGTAAGAATAATATTGCGGGAAGGGGACATCCTGCCCCGGGTGCACCAATACCCGCTCTCCAAAGAGGGAAATGCGTGTATAGCACCCACGATCAAAGTGCTAGTTGATCAAGAGGTCCTCCACTTAGGGGTCTCCCCCTGTAATCCTGGTCAAGAATAGTAAGGGAGGAACCTGGCACCTGGTGCAGGACCTGTGCCCCTTCGACATCATGGTCCCAGAGTTCCCCGTAGTGCCAGGCCCTTCTGTCATACTAACTAGAATACCTGCAGACGCCCACTACTTTTCTGTGATAGGCATAACAAATGTGTTCTTTGCATTCTACTGCACCCGACAGTCAGTACCTGACTGCATTCACCTTCCGAGGAGTTCAGGACACCACTCTGAGACTCATGAGCTTGAATGCTTGCAGGAGCAAAGGGTGGTAGGCTGTACAGGGTCAGAAGCCTTGCGTCTCATAAGGATGCATTCCATGAAACAACTGAGCAAGACAAAGAGGACTTCACTTCCCATAATCCCACAGGACTCCAATGAAACTTTCGGAAGGTGGCGGCTGTCTTGAAGCCTAGAGCATGTGTTCCTCATCGCCCATCCCAACCTTGCACGGTAATTGTGATGCATTGCTGCTGTAGCCAGACTCCTTATTGGAAGCCTGTTATCTGTCCTTCACGGAAGTAGACAGATAACAGCTTGGCCCCAGAGAGGTCTCTGGCAGGGAATAGACTTGCAGTTGTTTTCATAATGAGTCATCAATTAGGATTAGGGATTATGATCTCTATATCACAAGAGTTATCTATTAGGATCACGAATTTCAGCACTTGTTGATTTCAGCAAGAGTCATCCTCCAGATTATGACTCTATTGCATTGTTTACTTCACTGGACGAACCTCTCTGGGGTATCAACTGTGTCCAAACGTCAGTGGCAGTACTTCATGGAAATATATCAGCACATAAGTATTGCTGTATGGCACACTGCCATAAGGGAGCAGTGGCGGCTGGTGACATTTGAAATTGGTGAGGTGTAAAAATTGTGTTTGAGTGCGCCGTGGCGAGCGTGCGTAGCGTGCGAGCCAGAAGAACCTAAGAGGGGGTCGGGGGGTTCCCCCCCGACAAAATTTTGAAAAAAGAGTGGGCAAATTGTGCATTTTCAAGCTAATGTGAGAAAGCGAGAAGGTTAATAAAGCAATTGTGAAACTGCAGTTATTACATTAATAAAGAGATGTCATATAACAACATAGGTACCATCTTATTAAGTATAACCACCACAGCATATCCACTATGCCTCTTTTGTCAAACATGCAGACTGTCATCACTTCCAACCTACACTCTGAAATTCCACATTGCTTGTCTATGTTCTTCTATGTTCTCACACGTCACGTGCTTTTGCTTTTCACGGGGCAAACATGTCAAGAATATCTCAACTCCACACCTGTTCTACAAGTGACAACTGTCTTCCTCGTGTTTCCCTGTTCAGCCTAGAGAGAACGATGTAACATGGAATGTTGAGTTTGTCATTCTTTGATTGAAATGTGAGCTGATGGGAGGTGGAGGGGAAGAAAGAGAAAACCATTACACTCCGGGTGAGACTTCACTTGTAGCTTTATATGAGTAACTATGAGTACAGAAATATTGGGGGAGTCCTGCACCAAAAGACATCTTCGAGGAGATTGCAACACTATGGCTGCATACATCCCTCTCGTCTCAGCTGGTTTTACGCGTCCTTCCTGTGACTTGCTATCCCTGCATGGGAAGGACGTACTTCCTGTGGCAGACCGGGTTCTTAGGAGTCCAGGAAATGCAAGAAAGCTGCAGTAGGTATTGGTAGTTCAGCTGTCTTATGCCTTCTGGGTGAGTGGGCAAGACTAACCATATAAACGGGTTCAATGGGACTCCTGTCTCAGTGGTGGGACTCACAGCAAGCAGCAAGGACTGTGAATAGGATGGGCACATGGAGTCAATGTGGGAACCAGGTCTCTCACATGCCCTTTTCAAGAAACTGTCGAGTAAAGAAGCATAAATAATCTCCATTACAATGGATAAACAAACACTTAGCCAACGAAGTAATGCTTGGCTCAAGAGTATGGTTTCAAAGGAGGGTAAGAGGGGAAAAAATCTCGATACTCTCACTTCGTAGCTGCTGCTCTAATGAAATTCTAACCTGCTAGCTGCTACGTCTGCCCTGCCGAACCACATTGTTAATTTGTTTTGTATTTGTTTAGCAGATCTAGAAGTGGAAAGTAATCTCACATCTAATCTGCATCTTACCTTGATATCCCTGTTGCCCAAGCTTCTCTTCTATTTTCTGGCCGCCCTCACTCTTAAGGATGTCCTCACGCCTCATTTATGAAGTGCTTGTCCTCGCTACTTTAGTTTGGCTGTCCTCACAATGAATCTCGCATCAGGTGTCCCTAATTTGCCCAAGGTGGCCAAGCTATCAGGCTGGTGGCGCACTGGCGCCCGGAGCCATAAACAGCCACAGGACCGAGAGGACCGTCATAAAATTCATTAATGCCGGGCCTGGAAGGGGTGAGCGAGCCTGAGGTTGAGAAAGATAAGAGCCTCAGGCTCAGTCCCGCAGACACACAGTTTCGGTTTCATGATGAAACTGAAACTGTTTTCCCTTATTTGAATGCAGAAAGTAGAGACAAGAGGCCTGCTAATATAAATCAAAATCAACAGGATCAGTATGCAGCAAGGGTGTTCTATTAGCTTTCTTTAACCATTGGCACCAACAACATACATATATTCATAGTCATACTCAAAATCGATTTCAGCAAAGTTTGTTTGAAGACAGCCCATGTAAAATTGGTGTGCGAAGTTGTGACTTTTTTCTCGCCACCCTGACCCTAGTCTGTCTATTCCTCGCAAAAACAGCTACTCACAAAATGAACCCCTGAGGAAAAGCCACACAACACAAGGGAAGGCATGCTCTGCGGCTTGCGAACAACTCACCGATCTTCACTCTCACCCACATTATATATGATTTTAACATTCAAGATTAATATTATAGCGGGGTCGCGAACTCGACCGTAAGGTATTGGGAGCGCTTTTACATGAGCACCAGTTATGTAATGTAACACAATAGTGACACTTTCATTTTTAACACGCACGGGGAGATTAGGTGACTGCTTTTTTGCCCACCAGAATTAATCACAGTCAGTCCTGATCACAGTGACAGGATACTGAGCCAAAACCGAGGGAGTTTCAAACCCGGTTCCCCAGCGGGCAGCCAGCTCCAAAGTCGGCAGCGGCAGGCTGCAGTTTTTACTAGCCGCCGTAAATCGAGTTCGCGCTATAATCTGGTGCGATCTAGCATTTTGCAAAATTTAAATAAATGTGCATTTACATACTTTACTTAAATAGCTAGGTGGACTCTGGAGAGAGCGAGGTGTGTAGAATACTAGAAATTACTAAAAAGAATGGCAAACTGAAAAACAGGCGGCGAATACACAGCGGCGCCATACTTCGAGTGCTGGATCTTCTTCTGCGGCCTGCCACCTACGCTTATAATACTGCGTGCTACTGTGTTCTCCGGGTATGTGGTTGGCTGAGACATTCACCCACCCTTTCCAACACTCCCCCTCTCACACACCCACTACGGCCCGGATGTCGCATCGGGACAATTTGTTAGGGGCCTTGCGAATGACGCAGTTATTTATGTGGACGTTTTTAGGTCTCGGCCTGCACCAGCTGGTCTGGCCGAGAGTTTTAGTAAGGCAAGCGGGTTTTGGAAGTGCAAACACTGGCTTTCGGCTGGCGACCAGCTTGAGTTCACGATGGCGTGCACGCGCAGCTGCCATCTGTTGTTTCCTATCTCTTCCTCATTTCCTCGTCATGGCTCATTAACTCTCTGGACTCTGATGTTTCAATCGCAGCAGCAGCTCACATTACCAACTGAGGGCCCTGGACTACAGTCACATGAAAAACAACAGCGATTAGCATTGAAATGCAAGCTTTTTTGTCTAGTTAGAAATATTGCTTCGGTGGGTTGATTTCACCTTATATCGCTATTTGTTTTATATTGGGAGTCACAGCCTAATTACCAGTATTTTTGTCTCTCGCTGTTTTTAAAAAAAAATATTTATTCGCACAAAGCTATATTTAAGGTTACTTTTTCCGCGTCACTTCTTCACTCTATTTAAACTCCACACCCCCACTCTTATTGTCTCTCTCCTTCTCTCTCTCTCCCTCTAATTCTCTCTCTACTTAATTAACTCTCCCTCTCTATCTTTTTTAGCCTTTCATTCTCTCTCACCCCTTTATCTGTTTCTCTTTCAAACTCCTTCATTCACTCTCTCTCCCCTTCTTTCTCTCTCTCTATCCCGCTCCACTCTTTATTCTATGTACACCCTTTCTCTCTCTCTCTTTCTCTCTCACCACCCTCTCTAATTGGGCATTATATCTTCACTCTATCTCTCACTCGGCAATACCACAGCATCACTCAGCGCAACCACAGCATCAATCAGAGCCAGCACAGCATCACTCAGCACCAACACAACACCACTCAGCACCACCACAGCATCACTCAGCACCACCACTCAGCACCACCACAGCATCTCTCAGCACCACCACAGCACCACCACACCACCACTCAACACCACAACAGCATCACTCAGCATCACCAGAGCATCACTCAGCACCACCACAGCATCACTCAGCACCACCACAGCATCACTCAGCACCACCACAGCATCACTCAGCACCACCACAGCACCACTCAGCACCACCACAGCATCACTCAGCAAAACCACAGCACCACAACAGCACCACTCAGCACCACCACAGCACCACTCAGCACCACCACAGCATCACTCAGCATCACCACAGCATCACTCAGCACCACCACAGCATCACTCAGCACAGCACCACCACAGCATCAGTCAGCACCACCACAGCACCACTCAGCACCACCACAGCATCACTCAGCATCACGACAGCCCCACTCAGCACCACCACAGCACAACCACAGCACCACCACAGCATCACTCGGCACCACCACAGCATCACTAAGCACCACAACAGCAACACTAAGCACCACCACAACACCACTCAGCACCACCACAGCATTACTCAGCAGCACCACAGCATCACTCTGCACCACCACAGCATCACTCTGCACCACCACAGCATCACTCTGCACCACCACAGCATCACTCAGCACAACCACAGCAACACTCAGCACCACCACAGCATCACTCAGCACCACCACAGCATCACTCAGCACCACCACAGCATCACTCTGCACCACCACAGCACCACTCAGCACCACCACAGCATCACTCTGCATCACCACAGCATCACTCAGCACCACCACAGCACCACTCAGCACCACCACAGCATCACTCAGCACCACCACAGCATCACTAAGTACCACAACAGCATCACTAAGCACCACCACAGCATCCCTCAGCACCACCACAGCATCACTCAGCACCACCACAGCATCACTCAGCACTACCACAGCATCACTCAGCATCACCACAGCATCACTCAGCACCACCACACCACCACTCAGCACCACCACAGCATCACTCAGCACCAGCACAGCACCACCACAGCATCACTCAGCACCACCACAGCACCACTCAGCACCACCACAGCATCACTCAGCATCACCACAGCCCCACTCAGCACCACCACACCACCACTCAGCACCACTAAGCACCACAACAGCATCACTAAGCACCACCACAACACCACTCAGCACCACCACAGCATCACTCAGCACCACCACAGCATCACAGCACCACCACAGCATCACAGCACCACCACAGCACCACTCAGCACCACCACAGCATCACTCAGTATCACCACAGCACCACCACACCACCACTCAGCACCACCACAGCACCACCCCAGCATCACTCAGCACCACCACAGCATCACTCAGCACCACCACAGCATCACTCAGCACCACCACAGCACCACCTCAGCATCACTAAGCACCACCTCAACACCACTCAGCATCACCACAGCATCACTAAGCACCAACTCAACATCACTCAACACCACCTCAGCATCACTAAGCACCACCTCAACATTAGAATAGGCAGGAAGAAGTTGCCAACATTGCAACGACAAAATAAACGAAAAGACCTTTCTTATGTTTATTCTTTTTAATTGGGTCATTCAGTTGTACATAATGTCGTCTTAGTTATATATAAAGTAACAAAAATGCTTATAAGTCTTTTTTATTATAACTTTTCAACATGCTGCACAGCAGCCACAATGCTCTTAAAAACATTGGCAAAACCAATAGCTCTGCCTAAACACTTATAAGGCCCCAAAGGCGAGACCTATTGGCTAATAGGTCTCGCCTTTGGGACCGTATATGTGTTTAACCAGGTGTCAGTTATGCAGCACAATTGTTGCATGGCTAAACACTTATAAGGTCCCAAAGGCGAGACCTATTGGCTATGCCAATGCTTGTTTCATGTGATGTCATGTAACACAATGAGGTAGTTGATTATTTTGCCATAATTGCGACCAATCACGTGTGTACCTATTAAGATGTATTTTGGAGCGAGCCAGGACTTCATTCGTATTATTGCAAGTCACCCGCTTCACCAGGCCTCTTACAAGGCCCCATCAATCAATCATTTGTAAAGCGAGGCTTGTCCTCTGAGAGGGTATCCAGGCACTTATGATAGATTAGAGAACCTGTTATTAAACATGATTTTTTTAAGGCGCGATTTACTTATAAAACGACGGTTTGGTTCAACAGAACTCAGTCAAACCGAAACCACTTTTAAATGGAACCAGTAAAACAATGAATAGTTTATACTTTCTACAACAGACGGAACAGACTTCCTTCCTAAATAAAGATCTTGCTCACTGTGGGGCTCCCAAGGGAGGCTCCTTGAACATATTTAACACTGATACAATAAAAAAGTGCCCCTAGTGCGCTTACCTAACATTTGTAACCTATACTGGAACGTTCTCGAGCCGGGCAGCCCGGGCTCCTCATGACTGCAGGACTGCAGAGCGCAGACACAGCATGGGAAGCAAGCACAAGCTGAACTGGAAAATGCTGGATTTGGACAACTCCTCCCCCAGACCCCAGCACACCAATAAGCAACTGTTGCTGCTGGGTCTTGTGGAAGAGGCAGAGGCCACTGCCACACCCCACTATGTAATTCTGTAAGACGGACTGCCCTGCCCCCTGCCATTGGAATTAATGGGGAGCTTCTGACTCCTCCCTGGGCTATACGAATAACGCCCAAATGAAAAGCTATTCTGCCAGTGATACACAGATCCTGCCCACCTGTGTGTCGTCACTGCTCTGCTTTCTGGCTCCAGGTCGAAAAAATCTTCGCCCAGCCAAAAGCATGCACAGCAGAGCCAAGGGCCATCCTCCCCCGCCCCCTCAAAAAAAAAACGGATTTGCATACGTTTGTACACCGAGCAGCCAGCAAACTTTATTGCTAGCTGATCGGTGTTCGATCTCACATTTTTTTAATCCCTCGGTGGCAGGGCGATGCCCATCTCGCCCGTGTACACCAGCCGCCCCTGGTTGGAGTGGAACTAAATTGGGAGAAGATTGTCACCTATGTCACTTGTCACCGATTCAGACATTTTACAATTTGTGATGGCCTGTGATGATTTTAAATGAGACTTCTGTACCTTCAAATTGGCATTTCTTATAGCAACATGGGCAACAGTATTTCACAATAAGTGATGTAATGGCATTTGCAGAATGTAACATTCTTGAGTAACATGGTACTAGGTGCATCTTTTCATCATATCTATGACTAGACCCCTTTCATAATCGCAATAAGAGATCTATCTGTTTAGTAATGGAATTGCTCATATCGATCTGTTCTTTGTAAAATAGCAGATGAATAAAGTAATTTAAGTACTAAAATGCCTCCTCCTCTGAAGGAAGTGGCCCTAAGGGGCCACCCGGGTTATCTACAAACCTCCTATTCGCCTTCTGCCAAAATGAAGAGTCGGTCAGACAGTAGAGAATACAAACAGTTGTTTATTTGCAATACTCTGCAGAGGAGTCCAATCTGACCTGCACCCTAAGATGTCTGCCGAGGGACTGGCCCCCCAACAGTCTGCAACGCATAACCATTCCTCCCAAGAACCTCCAACCACGCCCACAGTGGAAAGTTACCGGCTTAGGCCGAACATGAACAAAGGAGGCACAGAAGGATGGGCTACCAGCTGCTAGATGGGTACACGCTCTCACTGTTTCAAGGTTGCTGTGCTGGGTCTCAGCGTCTCCTAACGTGGGAACAGAACTACACACACGGATAGGTATGTGAGGGCAGAATGACCTATTCATTAGTAAGTCGGAAGGCAACCTTGAACAGGAAAGAAAATCATAACTGAATACAGTGTTCTGCTGAGGCAAGCAATACTAATAATGAGGCCTAGTTCAGGCACAGCCTAATAGGGATTACGAAATACGAAATGGAGTCACACTCGCTAACTAAAGCTCACACATTGCAGGGATAACTCAGTGAGTTGTATAACGTGGATACGAATGGTGTCTATTTAGCCGCACACTGCTAACCTAATATAACATGAAACAGGTGTTTAGCAAGAATGGGGTTTTCAAACCTAACAGAGCCTCCCTTTAGCAGTGGAGGCTAAATGCTTTATTGACGCAATCCGGTAGGGTCTTTACAATTCTAAGCAGGGGAGAAAGAAAATGCATAGTCACTCGAATTGCAAGGGGAAAACAAAGCAGCACATGTATATCAAAATCTCTTTAGTATTCAAAAATAACTTCGTCTATCAGCATTATATCCTGTATGTCTTGCATCATCATAGTAGAGACTTTATTATCACATCCTGGCAATTTAGGGGTAGGGGTGAGCTTACCCACACAATAGGTGCAACATGCTGGAAGGCAATCGACACATAAGCAGCACGTGAAGATGACACCTGCGATAGCTATTAGGAAAAGAAGTATCTTCCAACCCCAGGATGTGAGCAGACCTCAGAACCACCCTGTGAAGGACCATGAACCATTATCCTGATGAATATCAGAAGCAAACCTATGTAGCTTCTGGATAGCTGAATATACATTAGGGGCGTGGTCTGGGATGTACACACAACAACTGCTGTCGATGACGCGACAAGCTCCACCCCTATCTGCAAGGATGACGTCTAAAACCATCCGGTTTTGAAGAGCAACGAGCCTTGTAGCCTGGAGCTCAGCCGTGATATTAGTAAGTTTGCCTGCTGTAGTGTTGATAACCCCTTCCACAACCCTGGCGCGACGTCGAATGCTAATACTATTATACATAGGTCTCCAGAAAGGCACAATACCCTTCATGGCATTGGTGAATTGCTGTAGAGTAGTGTCAGTTTGGTCAATGTCTGCTGTATCAATAACTCTCCTTACCCGGGACAAGTATACGCTTCTCCGCTGCAGCCTATGGTCTTTGTGATAATTGGACGGTGCAATGTAAACAGGGGGTAAAAGGAAAGAGACATAACACTGGCCAGACCATCCCCTGGAGAGCCATGTATAAGCCTGCTCCCCACAAACAAAGTATACATTTGGAGGTGTGAGCAAAGGTGGGCTACTAGTAGTGTTCAATCGGTATGTGTAGTTGCAACGGCTCTGTCCTACTAGAATGTTCCCAGAACCTTCAACACAGAAACTAGCTGCTGTATGGATTACAGGGACGGGCATGGCTTTGTCTTCGGTGACATTTTGTTCCTGGAAGCATTAAAAGTATTCGATAACATTGAATCCCTGAAAATCTAACATTTCATTTTGTAACCAGGTGGCATTCTTAGTATCTTCGTAAACATTCATGCAAGCGTTGGGATGTAAGGTAACCTCCTTTCCATCTGTCCCAGGTGTATACCCCTGGTGTACTACTATATACTCCAACACTGCTCCATAATCAGACTGTATCATATTCATAGCATCAGCATGATAATGAATATACACCGTGGAAAGCAACTGGAACCATGCCTCGCAGCTACTTAAGTATGACAGGCGTAGAGACACCAGTAAATCATTCTTGTGCATAACTGAGGGGAGTAACCCACAAACCCAGCAATTCGTGGCATTAGTGGTATTGTGTACCTGATGAAGCATTTGCAGAAAAACATTTTCAACATATGTCTGTCTATGTCTCTCTCTATGCTGGCCAGTGTAACGAACAAGTGCTCAGGTGGAGCCGGGGTAGTCCCTATCAAAGTGTGCACAGGATGCTGTTCTTCTAAATACCATACTACCCCAAATAGTGTTATCATTACTATGAGAAGGAATACTACTACTACTATCTTACTCCTAGTAGACCAACTAGACCACACAGGACTACTCTGCACCGGTGGGGGTCCGCTAGGGGCTGTTGATACCCCATGGCAGCACGGCCAAATAGGTTCATGCAAAAAGCTTTACGAACTGGAGCCACTAGAATACAACCAACCTGAGGGGCACAAGTCACTCAGCGTCCGTCTAGAGCCTCGCTGGCAGGTTCCTATTGTTCATCAACGAAGCACTCCCTCGGGGGGACCGCGGGATCGCAGCCCTTACTGGAAACAAATCCGTCTTCTTTCAGGATAGGGCACCCTTCCTCCTGGGCAAGTACCCTCAACGATCCTGTCCAGTGTCCAGGGCAGTGCACCAGTGTAGCTCACCCTAATCTAACACAGGCACCTTAGACATAGCACCTACATCCTAATTTCAAGTCCTTCCCTAACTCCTGGACTGTCCTGCTGGAGCACTGTCCTTCCGTCGGGGCGCAAGTTATACCTAGCAACCCCAGGCACTTCTTCATCAACAAAAAGGGGAAGTAATTCAGGCTCAGAAGGGCATTGAGACTCAGGAACCTGTGAATCAGAGGGGGAAGATGCCGAGGCTGCCCTTATCTCTGGAGGGACCGCCTCAAGCAAAGCCGCATCACTCTCTGTTTCCGTCTGCGCCAACCTCAACTGGGCATCAGAGAAGGGGATAAAGCGGGGCACCTTCTTCCCTCGTGGTCAGCATTGCCGTCAAGCACCCACTTGTCATAGGGAAGTGGGAGGGGGCCTTCTTGCAGTGGGTGGCATGCACACAGTTCTTCCGTCCGTCGACTTTCACTGCTGTGCCTCCAACGAGGCTCCAGGCAGCTCTTCCTCTGAAAGTTCTTGATGAATACGTAGTCACAAGGCTGTAGCTGATGCCCGGGCCCCTCTGGTACCGGTCGCAGTGTCTCCTGAATCTGTTGATGAATAGAACGGAGATCCTTAGTTAATTCATACAAGTAATCTACTATCAAAGGGTACTCTATCTCGGAGAAGCGCTTGGGTCTTGGAACGCCCCAGATATTAGCCGGGCTTCCAAATACTACTTCATACGGTGATAACCCTGTCCTAGAGTGCGCAGTTGCCCTAGCAGATAACAAAGCCAAAGGTAACGCTTCTGGCCATCGCAATCCTGTGCTTTCTTGAATCTTCGCAAGCTTCAGTTTGAGAGTACCATTGTACTTCTCAACCAGGCCTGCTGACTGAGGGTGGTTCGCTGCATGAAACTTCTGCTTAATATGCAGGCCTTTGCACACCAATTCGATGACTTTTGAATTGAAATGACTTCCGTTGTCACTTCAGATCAAACGTGGCAATCCGAAGCGCGGGAAGAACTCTTTTAAGAGTGCCTTCGCCGTAGCCATAGCCGTATTCTCCTTAGTGGGGTAAGCCTCAATCCATTTACTGAATGCACAAATCACTACTAGCACATACTTCAAACTGTTAACTCATTCCATTTCGAGGAAATCCATCTGGAGAACCTCGAAAGGGAAGGAAGGCGGTGCAAAGTTACCTGAGGGTGTTGGAGTACCTTTCCCAGGATTATGTGTCAAGCTAATTATACAGTGTTTCACTAGATGAGTGGCTACATTGGAAATGTTGTAATTCTGCCACACTGGGTCCAACACCTTACATATTCCCTTGGCGCTAATGTGGGCTGGGCCATGGGCCATAGCAACCACAGGGAACACATAGGCATTAGGTAGCATCCATCGCTGCTTCCCAGACTTATCAGTCCAACACCCATCCTCATCCAGACGCCCTGTACTCTCCTGCCACACTGCCAATTCGTCCAGAGTCTCCTCACTTTGTATCTCTTTAACAGTTTCTAATGTGTCCTCGAACATTCCATTGTCTGGAACTCACCTAGCAGGACCTGCCACAAACATTTTTTTAATCTTTGATCTAGCTGTCTCTTTAGCTGTCTGATCTGCAAAGGCATTTCCTCTCCCTACATCGTCTGTTATTGCTTTACAGGCACTACACTTTATTATTGCTAACCTATAGGGAAGTGTTAGAGCTGACAGAAGTCTATGTATCAGTGGGCCATTCTGTATTCGCAGTCCGTGTGAGGTTAAGAACCCTCTCTCCGCCCAGAGGCATCCAAAATTATGGGCGACCCCAAAGGCGTACTGGCTGTCAGTGTAGATATTGACAGTCAGTCCCTCACTCAACTCACAAGCCCGAAGGAGGGCAACTAACTCTGCAGCTTGGGCTGACTGGTACGGGACATGGGATGTCTCAACTACAGTGTGTAACGTTGTAATTGCATATTCTGCAGTGGTGGTGCCATCAGGTAACTTGAAACAAGAGCCATCAACATATAGTTCCTCTTGGGGATCAGATAGGGGAACATCAGTCAGGTCTACCCGTCCCTTCGTCTCCTCTTCCGTTCTGTACACACAATTGTGTGCATCTGTGTCATTACTCGTCGAAGGGAGGGGTAGTAACGTGGCTGGGTTCAGAGTGGCACATCTTTTGATGGTAATGTGCGGAGCAAATAGCGTCAGTTCATATCCAGTAAGACGTGCACTAGTAAGGTGCTGTGTCTTTGTCTTATTCAAAAGCGTATCCACAGCATGGGGTACCATTACTGTGAGATCAGTATCAAGAACGAGCCCTGCCGATTGCCTGATAGAAACCACCACCGCCGCAACAGCTCTCAGGCAGCTCGGGAGAGCCCTGGCGACGTTATCCAAAATGACAGAAAAATAAGCGCAGGGTCTTTGCTTACCACCAAAACCCTGTGTTAGAACAGAGAGCGCGCAACCATACGCCTCATGTACGTAGAGCACAAAAGGCTTCTGGTAATCAGTAGTACCAAGCACAGGAGCAGAGCAAGGCGCTACCTTCAATTGCTCAAAAGCTTGCTGGCATGCAGGTGTCCAAGGCAGGGGTTCATGCACTTCTTTGGTAGTCAGGTAAAGGAGGGGTTTCGTTAGTAGGGAATAATTGGGAATCCAATGGCGACAATATGAGGTAATACCGATAAATGCACGTACTTCACGCTGGGTCTTAGGAACAGGCATATTAGTAATAGCAGCTATGCGTTAAGGCGTTAGTCTGCGACCCTCCTTCGACAGTAGGTGACCTCCTGTCGACAATATTGGAACTTGGAAAGGGACACCTTATGGCCATGCTGCGCCAAATGCAACAGCAATTTAACAGTGGCGTCCTTACAGCCATCTTCAGTATCAGAGGCCACAAGGAGATCATCAACGTACTGCAATAACACATTACCAGGGGGAAGTACCAGAGAATCCAATTGTATAGCCTTGAGGAGCACAACAGCACCTAAAGCTCCTGCTGGCTAGGGCGAATCCAAACAGATATCTGCTATCTGTATGGATCGGAATACTAAAGAAAGCATTCTTTAGATCGATCACAGAAAAGAATTTAGCTGGTGAGGGAATCATTGTCAAGATCGTGGTAATGTCTGGCACTATAGGATATTGGGGCACTACAATTTTATTAAACTCTCTGAGGTCAATTACAAAGCAATAGACGTCGGGATGAGCATCAGAAGAGTCCAAGGGTGCCTTCTTGAGAATCGGAAGAATAGGGCTATTACACACATTCGCCGCTGTCTCCTCAACCACACCAGACTTAACCAGATCCTGTATTATTCATAATAAAGCCTATCTCCTGCTTGTGAAATCTTATACTGGGGAACTTGTGGCAATACAGCATTGTCTTTGATCTTAATAGAGACCGGCGGGATCTGGACTAACCCCACGTCCGTATCTCCTGTTGCCCATAAGCTACGGGGTACCTCATTGAATTCAGCAGGGAGGGGTACATCTTTAGCAAAGAATTGTTTCGCACGAGCCACTTGCGGCCCAATGGTCATGTAAACACCATCTGGGGAACAAAAAATGGTGGCATGTAACCTCTTCAACAAATCCAGTCCCATCAAATTCTCTCCACAATTTGTCGTTAACAGAAATGGCGAATCCACCGTAGAGGGACCAATAGTCAGAGCAAGGGGCTCTGAAATGGGGCTAACAACCGGCATGCCTGAGAAACCTACCAAAACATTGTTTTGGCCAGACAGAGCTGCCCCCGGGACCAGTGAACGGGAAACAGAGCTATTCATAGCCCCTGAATTGACTAAATATTTCTTGGCAGTACCTTGCAAATCTGTAGTGACATAGGGTCCGCGCTGATCTACAGGCACCAGAACTGGTCCCTCACCCTGTCCCTGGCTGTCCTAGCTGTGGGACAACCCCGTCACTTCGTCCATGTCATAGTCATCATGGTAGTACTGTCTACCTCGAGGGTCGTCAAAATAGTTCTTATGGTGATCATAGGCTCTATTGACAGACTGCACCTCTCCTCGGCCTCCTCCTCCTCTTCTGCGCCCTCTAAAACCCCTTCCTCTCGGGGCCTCGACTTTCTGCAACAACTCCGGATACTCACTTCGCCAATGCCCCTCCTTTATACAGTACACACATCGGTTGTACCCTACAGGCGCACCCAGAGTACTGTTCCTGTCCGACCGGGACCCCAGCTGGGGCGAACCTTCCATTACCCCATGACACTTGCTGCATCAACACCCTTATCTTCAACTCCTTTGACTTTTTCTCCACCTTTTCTTTATCCTCATTCTCTGTATGCTCGTAGTACTGCACCATACTCAAAATCACTGACGGGGTTGAGGTCGTCCAAGTACTTTCCGAAGCCTGCAACCTAGTCGCAATCTTGGGAAGCAAATTAGTGACAAATCTGTTAACAAACAAACGAACACCACCCTCCTGTGACAGATCTTGGCCACTAAAATCCCAAAACACCCCTTCAAATCTGGTAAAGAAATCAGACACACTTTCATCCTTCTTCTGACGACATACAATCAATCTGTCCCAGTCCACCCGTCTCGGCGGGATAAGGGAATGCATGTAAGTAATAATGCGTCCCGGCAAAGCTAATAGCTCCGCCTTCGGCTTCTCGCCGGGCTTGCGCTCCTTATCTCGTCCCATGTTCCACCCAATTCCAGTACATGATCCTGCGTATGCACCTGCCTCCATATATCTACTGGTACCAACAGGCCGAAAAACAACTCTATATCAGCTAATGTCATCACTGTGGAGGAGGTCGCCTCCGTCAATTCTTTATAATATGCAGTAGGATTTTTCCGCGGGTCCGGCAACTGACCCTTTAGGGATAGAACCTCACTCCTTTTCCAAGGAGTGTAAATCCACTGTTCCTGAAAACGGGGAGCCACTCGTGAGCGAGTAACAACATCATTCGCATCTCGCAACTCCGGTATTTCAGGATGGTAAATGGGATGAACTTCCTGCATGGGGAACTGTGACACTGTTGTCAGGGCCTTCTGAAGTAGTCTACCCCGATAACCCACTAACGTCATCACATTACTGAAAACCTCATTGGGGGCCATATCTGTGGCATATACCCTATCCCAAATGTCATAGATGATCTGAGGTGCAATACTCCTGAAACATTGTTCCCACAAGCCTATCAGCTCATAATCTTTCATCACACTCCACACGTCTTCCACATATATATCGGGTTCCGGGCCCATTGTGTAGCCTGGTCAGCCACCATCTTCTTTTCCTCATTACCCACGGCAGAGCACACTAACACTTTCTCCATGCGATCACGTGCCGCTTCCCAATTCGCTGCATGCACTCCACGCACAGGCGTCTCGGCCTCTCGCAATGCCTGAGGTAACACACTCAAGGGAGAAGGAGCAGATGAAGAAACGGGCACCATCGCAAACAAAGATTGGGTGGTAGGAGTATGAGAAGTCGTGGCCACGGACACAGAGACAGGAGACAGAATAGGAGAGCTGACGGCACCCGCCCCTGTAGCTTGCGAAAGTGGGGAAGAGACAGGCGGGGCTGGGGCCCAAGCAGCAGGGCCGGAGGCAGAAAGACTAGGAATAGCAGAACCAGAAGCGGAAGACTGGGGTGTTGGGACCATGGGGTATATCCGTTCAGGGGCATAAGGAGGTGGGGGTCGAGCATCTAGTAACTCCTCGACAAACTCCTCACTTCCCTCTCGAGCAACATAACATTTATCACTCTGGAAGCGAAACTTCCTATCTGCACACTCTATGCCCTTCTCGATCTTTTCTCTGTCATAGGCCATTGCTTTCTGCGTTATCGTTTGCATCTGCCCCTTCCGAGCTTGTTTCTCTGCTCGTATCCGTCGTTGTTTCGCTTCCTTCTGCCATACCCTCAGAGAATCAAACATCGACTGCCTACTCCTTTTAGTGAACAATTTATCCTGCAAGTAATTCAATTTTTGTTCATCAAATGTGCCAGTATGCGGCCACTGTAAGTCAGCATTGTCCCTTGTATATTCATTCCACAATGTGCTAAACATAATAGGGCCAATGCCATGCTTGACGTATACATCAAAATTTGGGGTACCCTCTGGAGGCGCAGGCTACCCCTCTTCCAATCGAGCATCAGTGGAATAACACCGACATCCAAAACACCCTAACTTAAACAAGGCATCTTAATATAAGACACACACACTGTCCCCAACGGACAAACACAACATTAACCATTCAAAATGGTCCAAAGAGCCAAATCAAAAACAGTCCGAAAACTACTCTCTACAGTCCGCAGACTGCACCAAGACAAGACAGTCCAGAGACTGTTTCAAGACAAGACAGTCCAGAGACTGTTTCAAGACAAGACAGTCCAGAGACTGTTTCAAGACAAGACAGTCCAGAGACTGTTTCAAGACAAGAAGACAGGCTTCAGCCCCAGACCTTTTCAAGAATAGACCGAATTTCCAGTTGGCCTGGCAGATTGCTTGCAAACAGTCCCAGACCTTTTCAAGAATAGGCCGAATTTTCAGTTGACCCAGTAGACTGCTCACAAACACTCTGGGGCCGATTCCGATTCGGGCCGGAAAAAGCGCCGACCGACTCGGATCCGGAAATAATACCGACCGACACGTACCAGTGGCGCCCGACACGCCAAGTACGATGCAAGCCGTGATAAATCCGACCGACACGTCAGGAAACCAAGCCGACCGACCGAGCCGCTCGGAAAATAGCAATCCGGCCGGAAAAACACGCGAATCCAACCGACCGACACGCACCCGGAACAAATCCGACCGAATCGTACCCGCCAACTCCAACCCGCAAAGTACGATGCAAGGCGCGAAAAACACGACCGAGTCGGACGGAGGACAAGCCGTACGACCGACACGCATACTAAACCGAGCCGAAGCAACACAATACACCGCGACCGACGCGTACGCAGCATACAAAACTGCACAAACACAGCGTGAACGAAGCGGAAAACACCGTACGAGACCAATGCAGGGTCCGACTCGGTCACAAGAACGTTTCCAACATACACAAACAGCACAAAGGAAAAATCAACCAAAAAAGGCCAAACAAGCAATTACCAAGCCAATAAATACTGGGGGGGTGGGGACAGAGAACAAAGACACACCCACAACTCCACCTATATAAAGGACACAAATCACTACCATGAGCCTTTGCAAATGCCATTCCACTGCCAGCACCCAAGAGAAAGCAACCACACACCCACAGCTCATCCCTCACACAAGCCACACACCAGCAGCACACCAACAAATACCTACCTCACATACACCCAGCACAACACACACCCACACACCCTCACCTGCACACCAACACACACATCACCCACCATCACCACCCATCACCATGCCCCCAAGAAGAATCACAAGTTCCTAGATTGTGAATTGGAAGTCCTGGTAGACGAGATCCTCAGGGTAGAGCCACAGCTGTTTGGCACATTGGTCCAACAGACCCCCATGTCGCAGAAAACCAAGATGTGGGAGAGGATCATCAACAGGGTGAACGCCCAATCACCATGTCGGCGCACAAAGACCGACATCCAGAACAGGTGGTATGACGTGCGCAGGAGGGTACGGAAACTGCTGAAGCAAGACTACATCAACAGCCAACACACCGGCAGTGGCCCTCCTGCCAAGCCAATATACCTCAGGCCCTGGGAGGAGAAGGTGCGGGCCATCCTACCGCCAGTGAGCATATATGGACTAGAGGACATCCCAGAGCCTGGTGAGTACACAACAAATGTACACAATATACTGCCACAAAACACACACATCACTGTCAAGGGAGAGTCAAACCATGCACTCATAGCAATTACACAGCAACTAGAACAGAATCATCCCAAAATGTGTATGTCAGTCAGATAAACACAACACATGCCATCAAAAAAGTCACATCCAACTGTGCCAACACATGTACAAACACAACCACAACTACAGCTAGGCAGTGGCACAAATAGAACTAACACACACATCCACACATGTAGCCACCACAACAACACCAACACACAGTGAAGACCACTCAAAGGAAGGAATTCTATGTATGCTGGCCAAGTCAGTGTAGCCAATAGCATCATGGGAGTCGCAGTCACACATATTGCCCCCCCACAACTGTCCCATCAACACCACCCTGAACCATGCTCACATCACAGGGAGTGGAGAAGGACGCACAAGATGGCTGACACTGGCTACTGCTGTGAGGAGCACAAGGCCCTGCTGGCAACTGTGCACCAACAAACAGCAGGACACCACTGACTGACATCCTGAGAGACAACTTCCACTCCCTGCAATGCAAGCACAGTCCATGGTGGGATATCTGGCTGGCTGGGTGGGAAGGGGGACTTGCAGCACTGACCATAGTCACCAGCACCTCCCCTCACCCCCCCAACACAAACTCCACAGTACCCACCTGGTAGAATGCAATGCCCTCCATCCTAACACAAGATCCCACAAAGCACCACCACCCTGGGTTATGTTGTGTGAAGCACAGGGACACTCTTGGGACTCTTAGCCAAACAACTGCCAGGACAACACTCCCAGCCATCCTGTCAGCACAGCCAGCCCACCCCACAGGGAAGCAGAGTCAAAGGAAGGAAGCATGGGCATGCTGGGAAGGGGGGTTGAGGCAATAGCATGATGGGAGTCGTAGTCACAGACATTGCTCAGCCTCACAACTGGCCCATCAACACCACCCTGAACCATGCTCACATCACAGGGAGTGGAGAAGGACTCACAAGATGGCTGACACTGGCTACTGCTGTGGGGAGCACAAGGCCCTGCTGCCAACTGTGCACCAACAAACAGCAGGACACCACTGACTGACATCCTGAGAGACAACTTACACTCCCTGCAATGCAAGCACGTTCCATGGTGGGATATCTGGCTGGCTGGGTGGGAAGGGGGACTTGCAGCACTGACCATAGTCACCAGCACCTCCCCTCACCCCCCCCCAACACAAACTCCACAGTACCCACCTGGTAGAATGCAATGCCCTCCATCCTAACACAAGATCCCACAAAGCACCACCACCCTGGGTTATGTTGTGTGAAGCACAGGGACACTCTTGGGACTCTTAGCCAAACAACTGCCAGGACAACACTCCCAGCCATCCTGTCAGCACAGCCAGCCCACCCCACAGGGAAGCAGAGTCAAAAGTAAGGAAGCATGGGCATGCTGGGAAGGGGTGGAGGCAATAGCATGATGGGAGTCGTAGTCACAGACATTGCTCAGCCTCACAACTGGCCCATCAACACCACCCTGAACCATGCTCACATCACAGGGAGTGGAAAAGGACTCACAAGATGGCTGACACTGGCTACTGCTGTGGGGAGCACAAGGCCCTGCTGCCAACTGTGCACCAACAAACAGCAGGACACCACTGACTGACATCCTGAGAGACAACTTACACTCCCTGCAATGCAAGCACGTTCCATGGTGGGATATCTGGCTGGCTGGGTGGGAAGGGGGACTTGCAGCACTGACCATAGTCACCAGCACCTCCCCTCACCCCCCCAACACAAACTCCACAGTACCCACCTGGTAGAATGCAATGCCCTCCATCCTAACACAAGATCCCAGAAAGCACCACCACCCTGGGTTATGTTGTGTGAAGCACAGGGATACTCTTGGGACTCTTAGCCAAACAACTGCCAGGACAACACTCCCAGCCATCCTGTCAGCACAGCCAGCCCACCCCACAGGAAGCAGAGTCAAAAGTAAGGAAGCATGGGCATGCTGGGAAGGGGGTGGAGGCAATAGCATGATGGGAGTCGTAGTCACAGACATTGCTCAGCCTCACAACTGTCCCATCAACACCACCCTGAACCATGCTCACATCACAGGGAGTGGAGAAGGACTCACAAGATGGCTGACACTGGCTACTGCTGTGGGGAGCACAAGGCCCTGCTGCCAACTGTGCACCAACAAACAGCAGGACACCACTGACTGACATCCTGAGAGACAACTTACACTCCCTGCAATGCAAGCACGTTCCATGGTGGGATATCTGGCTGGCTGGGTGGGAAGGGGGACTTGCAGCACTGACCATAGTCACCAGCACCTCCCCTCACCCCCCCCAACACAAACTCCACAGTACCCACCTGGTAGAATGCAATGCCCTCCATCCTAACACAAGATCCCAGAAAGCACCACCACCCTGGGTTATGTTGTGTGAAGCACAGGGACACTCTTGGGACTCTTAGCCAAACAACTGCCAGGACAACACTCCCAGCCATCCTGTCAGCACAGCCAGCCCACCCCACAGGGAAGCAGAGTCAAAAGTAAGGAAGCATGGGCATGCTGGGAAGGGGGTTGAGGCAATAGCATGATGGGAGTCGTAGTCACAGACATTGCTCAGCCTCACAACTGGCCCATCAACACCACCCTGAACCATGCTCACATCACAGGGAGTGGAGAAGGACTCACAAGATGGCTGACACTGGCTACTGCTGTGGGGAGCACAAGGCCCTGCTGCCAACTGTGCACCAACAAACAGCAGGACACCACTGACTGACATCCTGAGAGACAACTTACACTCCCTGCAATGCAAGCACGTTCCATGGTGGGATATCTGGCTGGCTGGGTGGGAAGGGGGACTTGCAGCACTGACCATAGTCACCAGCACCTCCCCTCACCCCCCCCAACACAAACTCCACAGTACCCACCTGGTAGAATGCAATGCCCTCCATCCTAACACAAGATCCCAGAAAGCACCACCACCCTGGGTTATGTTGTGTGAAGCACAGGGACACTCTTGGGACTCTTAGCCAAACAACTGCCAGGACAACACTCCCAGCCATCCTGTCAGCACAGCCAGCCCACCCCACAGGGAAGCAGAGTCAAAAGTAAGGAAGCATGGGCATGCTGGGAAGGGGGTGGAGGCAATAGCATGATGGGAGTCGTAGTCACAGACATTGCTCAGCCTCACAACTGTCCCATCAACACCACCCTGAACCATGCTCACATCACAGGGAGTGGAGAAGGACTCACAAGATGGCTGACACTGGCTACTGCTGTGGGGAGCACAAGGCCCTGCTGCCAACTGTGCACCAACAAACAGCAGGACACCACTGACTGACATCCTGAGAGACAACTTACACTCCCTGCAATGCAAGCACGTTCCATGGTGGGATATCTGGCTGGCTGGGTGGGAAGGGGGACTTGCAGCACTGACCATAGTCACCAGCACCTCCCCTCACCCCCCCAACACAAACTCCACAGTACCCACCTGGTAGAATGCAATGCCCTCCATCCTAACACAAGATCCCAGAAAGCACCACCACCCTGGGTTATGTTGTGTGAAGCACAGGGACACTCTTGGGACTCTTAGCCAAACAACTGCCAGGACAACACTCCCAGCCATCCTGTCAGCACAGCCAGCCCACCCCACAGGGAAGCAGAGTCAAAAGTAAGGAAGCATGGGCATGCTGGGAAGGGGGTGGAGGCAATAGCATGATGGGAGTCGTAGTCACAGACATTGCTCAGCCTCACAACTGGCCCATCAACACCACCCTGAACCATGCTCACATCACAGGGAGTGGAAAAGGACTCACAAGATGGCTGACACTGGCTACTGCTGTGGGGAGCACAAGGCCCTGCTGCCAACTGTGCACCAACAAACAGCAGGACACCACTGACTGACATCCTGAGAGACAACTTACACTCCCTGCAATGCAAGCACGTTCCATGGTGGGATAACTGACTGGGTGGGTGGGTGGGTGGGAAGGAGGTCTGGCTGTCAACCAAACACAATCAATGCAGACCATGTTCACACCCCAGAGAATACATAGAAATGCCCAAATAATGCAGGACAATGTGCCACACCAATATCAACCCCTGACTGTGACGACTTAGGACAATACAATGTACAGGCCCGCACCCCGAGGCACAGTCACAACTGTCAGGTGTGTCAACCACTGATGCCTGCAGAAACATGACATACATTGTTTGTGTCTCCCAAAAACAGGTGATGATAGGGACACAGCAGCAGACGCTGAGGAGTCCCAGTCCCAGGCTCAAGAGGATGCCGAGCTCACTGGCGTCGTACAGCCTCTGTCCTCCTCGGACGATGAAGAACAACCTGGCACATCCGGTGCAAGTCAACATGCTGCACCAGCAGGACCACCAGCTGCAGCACCAGCAGGTCCACCAGCTGCACCCCCTGCACCCACCCCTCCAACGACTGTCACCACGAATACCATCCCTGCCGACATGGACAGAATAAGGAACAACACCAGCGCAGTGACCCTGGACCAACCTGGGGCCATGGACACCACCACCACCACCAACCCCCAAGGTGGACCAGGGTTATCTGTGCGTGCAACTGCACACACTGCACATGTCAGCAGGGGTGGTGGGAGGGGTGGGAGACAGAGGTCGCTGCTTGCAGACGTTGCTGGTGTGCATGAAGACCCACAACTGGTACGCATAGCTGATGCGTACCAGTCCAGCACCGGAGAGCTCAGCCAGGTAGTGGGGCTCCTCAGAGACATCAAACAGCAGCAGGCTGCCCATCATGCCCGCTTGGACTCCCACATGTCCCACGTGGAGTCACACATGTCACGTGTGGACTCCCACATGTCACGTGTGGACTCCCACATGACCCGCGTGGAGTCCAAGTGGGATGTACTACATGAGATGACGGCGGTGCACAGGGACATTTTACAATGCCTCCGCCAGATGAACAGCAACCAGTCCACACCTCCCTGTGTGCCAACAACATCTGGTACCGAACAAACTGCAACTGCCACAGGGAGGGAGGAGGACTCTGGCGGAGAGTCCCCTGCACCGCAGCAGCCTGCACTTGAGGGCCCCCCCAAGAAGAGGGGTCGTCCGAGGAGGGGAAAGTGAGAGGCTGATGGCCAAGCGCAACTCCCAGGAAGCCTGAACCTGTTCTGGATTTTCGCCTTTGTGCACAGACTGTTCACCCTGTTGATGGCAACACTACTCCCACACATTGCATGGGGAGTACAAGTTGGAACAATGTGTCAGACAACTGTGGCCCCGATACTGGGGATCCTGTCTACCTGGACTTTCTATTCATCTAGGAACTTGGGATTGCAAGATTCATGTACAGCACAATCCATCCTATGCACTATTATCACAGATGTATCACAATAAACACAATAATACACCATACTTGCCTCTGTCGTGATTCCAACGTGGGTGCTGTTATGGGGATGATGAACTGCAAAATTACACTGTGTATGCGAACTGCAACAGCAAGGACAACACAGGCATGTGAGTACAGGCAACGTGACACATATGAGGGAGACACACCACCAGGGCTACACAACACATACACACCTAGGCCATCTGACTCATTGCCTACACTGATGTTGCCAGGGAAGACGGTGCAATGCACAGACACCACACCCATTCCCAGTTGTAGTCAAGTAGCCCACAGGTGCAGTAAGCAAATGGCAGTCAAATGTGTGACCACAGACAACGCACATCAACAAGTGAAGCACAGGTTTATTACACAGTAGCAACATGCCGTAACCACTACAGATGCAAGGTAACCCCACCTGGTAGCGGGCACACAGTCAACAACTGTAGACAGAAGGAAGTCCATGGGTGTGGCGCACATCACCTGTAGGGACACAACAGCTACCAGCCTGGATGTGCAATCACGTCGTCGGTGGACACAGTTGACCAAACGAATCTGAAAGTACCCTGTGAAGGACAGAAATGACACACAGTCAAAAGCAATGGAGTACAGGACAGAACAGCAAAACTCATGCACAATACATGTTACAAGATACCCACCCAGAACCAAGTTAGCATGTCAACACTGTTGGGGAGTACAGCCCACCTGTAAGCACACATCGCAACACACATCCAGTCAAGTAGCCCATGGACACACTCCAACAGCACCAGAGCACCACCCACACATCATGCCAACTCACATCATTAACATGACACCTCAGGATACTCACATTCAGCTAAAGAAGTTGGTGATGAGCTGTGTGCGGACATCACCATCACCATCATCATCATCATCGTCACTGGCATCGTGGTCCAGGCCAGGATCCTCCACAGGTGGCGGATGTTGGTCATCGTCATCCTGGATGAGAGGCAACTCCTTCCGCACTGCCAGGTTGTGGAGCATGCAGCAGACGATGATAATCTTGCACACTTTCGCAGGGGCATATGGGAGGGACCCTCCGGTCTTGTCCAGGCAGCGGAAGCGGCTCTTCAGGAGACCAAAGGTCCGCTCAATCACTCTCCTGGTCCGACCATGTGCCTCATTGTAGCGCATCTGGGCAGGTGTCACAGGGTTCCTGAGGGGTGTCAGCAACCACGGCATGTTGGGGTATCCCGAGTCACCTACGGACAGACAAGTGCACATCAGCTGACTTGGAAAAGTGGGCGGAATACTACAGATCAGATCACACACAATGGCACAAAGTCAGTACACACCGACAAGCCAGGCACGCTGGTTCTGCATCTGTGCCATCAACCTGGGGATGCGACTACTCCTCATCACAAAGGCATCGTGTGCTGAACCAGGGAAACGGGCACACACGTGTGTGATGGTCATGTCTGCAAGACACACCACCAGTGCATTGACCGAGTGGTAGTGCTTGCGGTTCCTGTAGGCCTGCTCCTGGGCCTGTGGTGGTACCAAAGCCACATGTGTCCCATCAATGGAGCCAATGACATGCGGCATCCTCCCCAGGGCATAAAAGTCACTCTTCACGTCAGTGAGTCGTCGCAGTCTAGGGAAATAGATGTACCGGTTCAGGAAGAGCAACATTGCCGCCAAAACATCGCGGAGCACACGGCTGAACATGGTCTGTGACATCCCACCAGCAGACGCCACAGTATGTTGGAAGGTACCGGTGGCAAAGAAGTGTAGGGCTGCCATCACCTTCACCTTGGGGGTCAGCGCTGTAGGATACGGCCGGCCAGGCTGCAAATGTGGGGACAACTGCACTGCAAAATCCTCAATCAGCTGCCTGGTGAAGCGGTACCGTCGGATGCTGTCCCGTTCCACCATCGTTGCCAGGTCTGGGAATGGCCGATGGACAGCAGGAGCCCTGCAGTGCAGAGGAGAAGTAAGCAAGATCGTCAGTCACCCCACATATGCGGCATTGAACACACTCAAGATCCCAACATACATCATCATGAGGCACAACTACATGAAGTGTGCAGTACCGGAACGACATGTATGGTACATACATGGCCAACATCTGTCAACACGGTCCTACAGGTGGCATCAATTTGTCCCAGGTTGGCCCATTGGATATCATGATGCTGTGTCACAGTCACCCCCAGTGACATGTGAGGACAGATGTGCCCCAGGCACCACAGCTCAACGACAGGCACATTCCCAGGGACCCTGTAATGCCACATGGACACTGGCATCACCTGGAGTATCATGTGTACACCACAACAAAACAAACATGACCCCCACAGGTAGTGGCCACACTTGCCATGGCAGGAGAGCCATGGACGTCTGTGACACACACGCACAACATCAGAGTCCATGCACACACAACGTGGATGTGGAGACTGTCTCCCATTGTGCACATGAAATCAGAGACATTGTAAACACTACATGCACAAAGACTGTGGAGGGCCATCACTATTGTGCCACTGGGACACCCTGGCTCAAACATACCGTCCCACATGGGACTCACGGGGTATGTGACATGACATACACAAACACCACTGTGAAATGTGACCATGGCACATGCACAGATATGAACAGTTGCACATCACAGTGGTCACGTACACGTAACACCCAGGATCCTGTCCCCATTAACACGTGCACAGCCTGGGGGTGGCTGCCCACAGGTGACACCCACAGGACAACATGTACACCAACATACACACAATAGGAAATGCAGCCTTACATGCCTTATGATAAGGTTTGGACAGGCTGTCGTGATGTAGGTGTGCCCCTCACTCCCTGGGAGCTATCTATGGCTGGCATATGTCCATCTGAGATAGGCATGCTGACATATGCCAGTCACATGTACAGTGATGCGTTGAACAGCAATGGACCGATCGGTGTCTCCGGCCGGCCCATTGCATTCAATGTGTGCGGGTACGCGTTGTACCCCTGTGCGCGTTGTACTGCAATGGACCGATCGGTGCCTCCGGCCGGCCCATTGCTTTCAATGTGTGCGGGCACGCGTTGTACCCCTGTGCGCGTTGTACTGCAATGGACCGATCGGTGCCTCCGGCCGGCCCATTGCTTTCAATGTGCGCGGTACGCGTTGTACCCCTGTGCGCGTTGAACAGCAATGGACCGATCGGTGCCTCCGGCCGGCCCATTGCATTCAATGTGTGCGGGTACGCGTTGTACCCCTGTGCGCGTTGAACAGCAATGGACCGATCGGTGCCTCCGGCCGGCCCATTGCTTTCAATGTGTGCGGGTACGCGTTGTACCCCTGTGCGCGTTGTACTGCAATGGACCGATCGGTGCCTCCGGCCGGCCCATTGCTTTCAATGTGTGCGGGTACGCGCGTGTACCCCTGTGCGCGTTGTACTGCAATGGACCGATCGGTGCCTCCGGCCGGCCCATTGCATTCAATGTGTGCGGTGCACGCGTTGTACCCCTGTGCGCGTTGAACAGCAATGGACCGATCGGTGCCTCCGGCCGGCCCATTGCTTTCAATGTGTGCGGGTACGCGTTGTACCCCTGTGCGCGTTGAACAGCAATGGACCGATCGGTGCCTCCGGCCGGCCCATTGCATTCAATGTGTGCGGTGCACGCGTTGTACCCCTGTGCGCGTTGAACAGCAATGGACCGATCGGTGCCTCCGGCCGGCCCATTGCTTTCAATGTGTGCGGGTACGCGTTGTACCCCTGTGCGCGTTGTACTGCAATGGACCGATCGGTGCGCACCCATTGACAATGGGCTTGCCTGGCAACGGACGCGTTTTCGAATATTCGAACGAGTCGGTTGCTGGAAAATCAGTTGGTCACCCACAACAATGTTGCAAAATCATGTATGTCATGAAGTTGAAATTTTGAAGGATGCTGTGGGCGTGTTTTGGTGCTGCTATTCCATGGATTGGCCAGATTCAGAAGATGCAAACGACTTGGACCTATCACTTTGGACACAAGGGACAGTATCTGCCTCTCCAGCACATATATATTGCTGCATGTTCCCCTGAGAGCCCACTTGCCTGCACTACATGCTCCAGGACGACATCTGCCACTGCACTGCTGCTGTCTCTGCCCCTCTGGACCCTGCAATGGCACGTACTGTGGAGAGAGCCCCAGCCTTCAGCCTTGAAGAGAACCAGGCCCTGCTGGACAGCCTACTTCCACAGTACAGCAAGCTGTATGGGACACCAGGGGAGCAGGTGAGTGTTCTGTGCACTGCCTTTCTGAATGTGCATTTTGTCTGACTAGCAAGGCTGAGAGTCAGCACACCACTGGCTAGCAGGCTCACTGAGTAGTTGTCACCCCCATAGTGTGTAGTGACTTGCACTGGACAGGAATGGTGCAGTGACAGTGCTTCTGAACAGGGTTTTACTCCCCATGCAATGATACCATGTAGTGACTTCTGGAAAACTGTCCATGGGCAGCCGTGCACTGCCTGGGTACACCATGTGCCCCTGTGATTGCGACATGTATATGCAACTGTGTCATGCACGGATATGTTGCATGTGTAGTAATGGCCTTATCACTTTGTCATCCTGACAGGCTTCTGCCCATCGGAAGCATGAGATCTGGAAGGACATCGTCCGGGCTGTCCGGTCCGTGGGGGTCTACAAGCGCCGGATCCGCAACTGCCAAAAGAGGTGACAGGACCTTCGGGGCTGGACCCGGAGGATTGCACGGGTCCAGCTGAAGCTGTCGCCTCCTCGCAGGAGGGGCGGAACACGGACCCTGACCCCCACATGCTCAGGATCCTGGCGGTGGTCTTTCCAGACCTGGATGGGCAGCTGAAGGCCAGAGAGCAGCAAGGAGGGGGTGAGTCAAAGACTGCACTGTGTACTCTGTCTAACATGCTATGTGCCCTCCTCGGGCCAGGTTGAACTGCCACAGTACAGCAGTCATGTTGTCCAGGAGCCATGTCCCTCTATTTTGCACTGCCCACTCCTCATCTGATACCCAGGTGTGGCCCTTACATGCAGGGAATTCTGTCACTTAGGACTGTGTCCTTGCAGTTTGCTTGACTCAAGGTGGGAGACAGCATCTGTTTCCCTGACTCTGTGGTGGGCATCATGGGTGGGTCCATTGCTTACACAATGCCTGTATTCTGACATGTATTCAGCGTGTTACTTTGATCTGTGGTCCAATTGCTGAGCTGATCCACCACATGTGGCTGGGGTACCTGGCACACACCCATGCTGCGGGTGGGAACAATGTTTGGGCCCCAGGAGTATGTATATGACGTGTGTCACACATACTTAGCCAGCTGCCTACAGTCCAGGGCTCATCCCTCATTCATGTGGGGCTGGACAGTCATGCCTACTCCAGGCCATACAATACACTCTGTACTCCCACTCCCGTGTATCAGAGGACACATTGTGCACAGTGATTTGACCCCTCAGGTGTCTGCCTCTGTGTCAGTGTGCTGTGGATTAGTCGCCAGGACTGCTGTGGAGTTTCTTGGTAGGGGCTCAGCATGCCACTGGAGATGTGACCATAGGAGACGATACTTGTGTGACACATAGGTGTCTGATCAGCTGCCCATGCAGACTGGGGCATGTAAATGTGAAGTTCAGGCAGCTGTTCCCCATGCACAGCAGAGTGTGAGGGGCTCAGGTTCAGAGGGTAGTGTCACAGGTCTCCCATATGTCCAATAGGTATGACCTGGACAGATGAGGGTTAAGAGGATGTGTTGTGGGGGATGTACATGTGCACTTGTGCAGCTCCAGGACTTGCATTCCCCATGACCTACTATTGTGACACAGTGCAGAGTGTTGTTGTCTGGCTGCAAAGTCAATACATCACTGAGACAGTGATGTATGACTTTGCAGTCATGCCTCCGCCATGGCATGTGTCTACTGATTGGTGATCCTGCAGGGGAGTGACATGTGCTACATGCACACCATAGTGGCGCTGGCTATCAGGACATGGGTGCATCATGGTGTCTGTCGCTGGTATGCATCACATGCATTTCCTATTTGACTCTGGGCATCCCTTACATCCGTAAACCTGTACTGACTCAGTGGCAAGAGCTGTGATGTGTCCACACCGTGTCCTCTGCACTGTCCAACTACTGTGTACTTGGTGCATGTGTCAACACTGGGGTGTTGCAATCCAACAGACACCAGACAGATGGGTGCAAGGCCATGTGGGATGTGAGTGCCATGCTTGGCATCAGACTGACAATTGACTTCTCCTGTTCAATTAGGGCACTTTTAGCAATGTACAACTAATGATGCCAGGGCTTGCTCTGTAATGTGCTGTGCTCACAGTGGTGTGTGCGTTTGGTGCAGGTGACTGATGTCTGTCTGTTTCCCCATTGTTTGCAGATACATCCACGGCCACGGAAGGGGACAGCTCCACGGACCAGGAGGAGCCGGAGAGCCAGACTGGGTCAGCAGCCGAGGAGTGGTCGGAGGGACCCAGTGGCACGGAGGGCGAGGGGAGCCACACCGAGGAGTCCTCAGCAGCATCCACCTCAGCTGAGGACCAGAGCAACTCGGAGGATGACTCCCTTGTGGAGGCGGGTGTCAGCAGCCACCACACCCCAGCTAGTGTTGCTGTCCCCGCCACCACCAGCACCACCACCGCCCTCCCATCGGCTCCCATTCCCCAGGTCCGTGGAGGCTCCCATGTCCGGGAGCGTGTCTCCTTTGGGCCAGGCACCGCACCCCCTGCCCCTGTGTCCCCTGCTGCCCTGAGTGAGGAGTCTGTGTACCTCCTTCGCCAGCTCCATGTAGGGCAGACAGCCATGCTGAGTGTCCTCCATGCGCACACCGCGCTGTTGACTCAGCTGGTGTCGTTCATGGAGGGCATCTCATCGGGCATGTCTGACCTACAGAGGGGCAATAGGTCCATGGACTCCTCCCTGACGGCAGCAGTGTCCCTCCTCAAACGGTCCCTCACCCCTCCTGCCTCTGCTCCATCCACACTCCCCAGCACCTTACCCATCCCAGGCACACACACACCGGCACAGGCACACACCAGCACACACACATCCAGCACACTGACACACACGCCAATGACAAAACGCACACGCACGCACATTCAGGGGACTGAAGCCAGACTCACAGGGGATGGGGCCCTGGAACACACACACGCATCCACATGCACTGCGCAGTCCTCAGTTCCCTCTCCCTCCAAAGCACCC